>PVHX01000001.1:677846-1047335 GCA_004024805.1 Geosciurus inauris
TCACTGAAAACATTTGTTGAGGCAAATAGAAAAAAAAATTATTACAATCATAATTTTTCTAACTTTGCACAAAATTATAAGCAGATTACATTCTTCATATTAAACATCTTTATATGCACTTTCAATGAACAGTATATATATATATATATTTATATATATTTTTTATCAACCATCTTTACTATACCCATTCCCCTTTCCTACATCTTTTTAAAAACTGCCTTTGAAAGCATCCTACTTCAGATTATCTTTTCCATCAAAGACCCCACCCACCATTTTTACCAATACCTTTATGCCCTTATTTTTTAAAATTTCACAGTGAATAATGACTTTGATTCTATTCTCATCAACTACCTCAAAACTCTTTATCTGATACATCTACCCTAATATCTCCTACTCACTTCATTTCCACATATTCATTGTTGTTTATCTAACTTGTTTCTGTCAAGCTGCATTCCTCATAATTTTTCATTCGAAGCACCTCTTCCTTTTTTTTCTACACAATAATTATTTTCTGTTTGATGTTTCAAAAACTTCAAGAATCCTTCCCACTAATCCCACTCTGTTCCAGAATCCCTGTGCTCTTACTATTTAGAAAGAGAAGCTGTACCAGAGTTCATATGTCTGATTTAGTATGGCAATTCCTACCCTGGTACATCCTCTACAGCTCAGGTACAAACATCAGGAACTCTGTTCAGTGAGCAAAGCCCACAATTCCTGTCAGTTTTCCACTTGCCTAGATCTATTTCTTTAATATCACCTTGTCTATCATCTGATGATGCCTTATTGTCAGAGCTTGGACCCGCCTGGAGATCATGTCATCCACCTGCCTCCAGTGGTAGACCATCATAGAGATGCTTCAGAAATATTACCAAAGTTGATGAAAAAACAGAAAGAAACAAAACGTGGTGTTACTGGCTGTTCTGCAAATACAAAAACCTACAATTTTCCTTTTATCTAAATCAATTCACCATCTCATGCCCAGAGGCACTCAAGCAGCAAGGCTGCACAGCTTATACACTGCTGTGAAATGTAGCCCTCATACAGCAGCCAGAGGTATATAAATATGCAAATCATAGATGTATACAGAAACAGCCTTCCAATCGAGAACACCAGCTGTCACAGGCAGCAAAATCACTCTGAGGACTTGGCATTGGTGAACTGGCAAATACCCTCTGGTTAGTGATGCCCCATCGATCATGGACCTTTTGGCAGGGCAACATTCTTGAACAGGTTTCTTGCCCTTTTAGCTCAGTTAAAGAACTTTTTTAAAGATGATGAAATAAGGTACTATAAAATTTGATCCTAGTTTCTGATATAGGAAGTTTATTATTCATCTTTAGAGATATATTTTTGCTGTGTCTTGCCATTGCTTTAAAAATAAATTTAAAAACTACACCCATACCCGAATAAAACAAGATGAAAACATAAAGCTAATGTTTCTTTCTCTTTATTAAAGAACTGTTAGGGAATATTCTGCTGAGAAATGGGTAATGAGCAAGATGCAGAATTTAGTAGCCAAGTGTATTTTTTTCAGAGACTGTGGAGGACTATTGACTCTACAGTCATCTCAAGTGACTATGAAGTGAAAATGGAACAGGGGGTAGGATAAAAAGATAGACTGAATGCTGACAAAGCTAGGGGACCCCAAAGTCTATGAAACCCTAGTTAAACAGGGAAATGAATAAGGAATTTACTTCTCAACAAACAACAAAGAATGGTTTACAACCATGGAGGCATTCTGAGAGAAGTAAATATGTCATCGATTTTAAATAGCAGTATTATCCAGCAGAGAGCAGATCAATGAAAGTTGCATAGGTTTTCAGATGCTTCAGGATATTAAAGAACAATCCCATTTCCCCCCTCCATAAACCATTCCATCCAGAAGAGTAATTTAAAATGTGCCATAAATCATTATATGCTCAGCAACCAATCAGCACTCAGGAAAGTTACATCTCCCCACATTTTTCTTCCTTGGAACGATCTAAAATGCTCTCATTTTTGCTAACTCATAGGCCTGCCTGGTCCAGCTTTTCTGACTGGATATGTGATAGAAAATAATAAGTTTTCTTTCAGATTTAATATAGCAAATACTGGGAAGAAAAAAATGAAACATTTTCTTTAGAAAACTTAAAGTATTCAGTGATTATGAGCTGGATGATGTTCATTACATCCTGGTAAATGAGTTGATAATACTTATTGCTGTTTCAAGACAGAGTGAACAGATACAGATAATTACAAAGATTTGCTCCATCCATACAAAGGAAGAGGGATAAAGAATCACAATGAATAAAAACTAAGATTGTCATCCATAGTCCCAACATTCTTTATGTGATCCCACCCTGCCTTGTGAGCCTGGATATCACTTTCAGAAAATAAGGCTCATCATCCATTGCCAGGTATTCTATGAAGCTTCCATTTTCTGAAGCTTTGTGTGGTTTTAAAGATAAATCGGGCCCATTCTAGAGACTATGGGAGCTTGTGCTGGTGGAGGAAAGGTTTGTAATCAAATAGCTGTGTTAAAAAGTAGAACACAACATGTTTAAAGGAAGAGATAAATGTATTTATGATCTAGAGAAGGAAGAACTTGCCTTTGGATAGTCAGATCAAATAAGCCATGATAGAGAAACTACTTTACATATAATATGCTGGGTGATATTTTAAAAATCCCCGTGGGTACTTCTTTCTGTATTCAGCTTATTTCACTTAATGTTCTCCAGGTCCATCTATTTTACTTCAAATAGCATCACTTATTCTTCTTTGTGACTGTATAACATAATATTCCATTGTGCATAGATGCCACATTTTCATGCACGCATATGTTGATAGGCACATAGATGGATTCCTTATCTTAGCAATTATGAATATTGCTTCCATAAACACAGGAATGCATATTTCTCTTTGTTTTGCCAACCATTTCCTTTGGCTATATAAGAAGTGATATTACTGGATCATATGGTAACTCCATCTTTAGTTTTCTGAGGAACCTCCTTAGTCTTCTCCATAACAGCTCCACTAACTTAACCACCAACAGTGTGGAAGAGCCCCTTTCCCTCCACACGCTCTTTCATTTGTGGCACCTAAAAAAAGTCAACCTGAATATAGACTAGTGATTAGTAGCGATTGGAAAGGGTGTTGAGGAGGAAAGGGTGGATAAAGAGAGGCTGAATTTGATCAAAGCATGCTATGTGTGTTTATGAGCATCTTAATGAGTTTAGTGTGATATTGCCACACATGATTACATGATTACATGTGTGGCAATATCACACTAAACTCATTAAGATGTACAATTAATATATACCAATTGAAATTAAATTAATAATCTAAAGGGAAAAAATAAAAGAACTTCCAGTGGGAACCCATTGTTATCCTCTGCTTAAAACCTTTAGTCAATTTCTGTCAACTCAGGATCCCCATACACTCTGAAAAATAAGACAAACTATAATTAAACTCTACCATGTTGGCTGAGCTCTGCATATTCCCAGCAGCCTGCCCTGCTCTCTCATCCCTCCTCACTCACCATGTTCCAGCCATTGCCAGGGCCTTTCCACAGGCCCTGGTTCTGCTAGGAATCTACTTTCTCATACTCTGTGCTTGGTTGACTCCATTTTCATAATTCTGGGGATCAGTTTGATTATAAAGGATCTAACATATGCACATAAGGAGAAGTAAGTTTAGAACAATATGTTGGGGGAGAATCAGTTAAAAGTAGACTATTCTACCACTATTGTGAACAGTTAAAAGAACTGAGATAAAGAAGTGAGTATTAGAGCTATGTCTCACAAATATCTAGAAGCGGGGTTCAGGGCAGTTTAGAATATAAAAAGGTAAAAGCAGTAGATAGCACTGTTTTGATACAAAAATCTGAGAAAGAGATAGTGAGAGTCTAATTTAGAGAATGTAAGAAAGCATGCTTCCCCAAAATATTATCACTGATTGAAAAAAATAGGTGAAATGGAGAATTTAGAAGTAACCTGTTTCAGGAAGATTAAATAATGCCATTATCAGAAATAAGGATATCAGAAAGAAAAGGAAGAAATTCTTTGGAGGTAAAAATTAATTTTGACCCAAGCCCAATAAACATGAAGTGGCTGATGAAATAGAAAGAAATGTTTATTAGTTCTTTCTGGGCTAGAATTCAGAAAATAAAAGGCAGGCTGGCAATACAGACTTGGAATTAAAACATATAAATGTTATAGTCAAAGATGAGGTCATTAACAGAAGATCAGAAAAATAAGGAGAATCAAGGACAGCTCTGGTGAAATGCAGAAATATGAAGATCACAGAACTACAGAAGATCAAGTTGACATTGTTTGAGAGATAAAAGAAATAAGAGATAGTACATTATTTCAGGAAATAAAGGGAAAAGAGATTGCAAGAAGAGAGGGACTTTTTAATAGTGTACTTAAATAGGGGTCAAAGAGAATGACAACACTAAAAGGCAGGGGCAGTGGGAGGTTGAAAATAGGGAATATAGAAAAGGCAAGAAAAGCTATTTTAGACAATTGAGTAAAAAACAAATGATGAATGAAAAGATTTACAGAAAACATGAGGATCCAAATGAAGTTAGCATGAGTTTGTAGGGTCCTAAATAAAATGTCATGGTATCCTATTTTCTAACATAATTTAATACTCTTTAAAGAGAGGAGAAAAAAATTATAGGAGTCACTCGTGGATACAATCTGGAGAGTTCAGAACAAGATAAGATCAAATAAACTTGAATTTTTGGCACCATGAAGGGACCAGTGAAATGTCAGACTACAGGCTCCAGCTTAGGAAGACAGGTATGAAAAGCCAGCAGATGGTTATAGGAGCAGCCACAAGGTCCTGATTGTTTTTGTTTTTTTAGGTTTCTTTAAAATTTAAATTGGAAATTCCACACACAAAACTGCTTCTTCTACAGCTGTATTTGAATTGAGGAGATTGGCAGAGTCCTACCCACACAAAATCTCTGACTTCCTTTCTTCTGCACAAAACTTTGTAGTGTATGTGTACACACAGACATGCAGCATTATACTGTGTCTTTTAAAAAGAATGTATCCTTGTAAGGCATAATAACTTAATAACTTAAGGCCTACTTATTTTAGATGACTTTATCAGTTTGCTTCCTCCATGAAAAAGAAAGAAAGAAAGAAAAAAGCATATGAATGCTTAATAAAGGTACTTTGGATTAGACACAGGGGAGTGAAAGGAGGGGAAGAGGTATGGGGGTAGCAATGATAGAATGAATCAGACATCCTATGTGCATATGAGATTCCACAACCTGTGTAACTCCACATCATGTACAGCCAGAAAAAATAAGAAGTTACATTCCATTTATGTATGATGTGTCAAAATGCATTTTACTATCATGTATAACTGATTACAACAAATTAAAAAAAGAAAAAGAACACGAGTGCTCACATTAGAGTATGATGGAGGGCTGAAGAAGGAAAGATAAATTAAAAGGAAAATATAAAGTAGGAAGAAGGCATAAAAGAAACTTCAATTTTTTTCTGATAGTCCTTTCAATAATCACAAGTTCATTATTTTTTTAAAAAAATTATCGCATTATTCTCTAACTATAGTATACACACACAACATACACATAAAATTAGAAAGAAAATAATATAAAATTTTATCTATAAAGCCAACAACCCCCAAATCATTGTAAAATTATTTGTTGTATTTCATTCTATCATATTTTTTCTAATGGATATATGATGTGAGTGTGTATTGACCACAGTTTGCAAAATGAATGCTATAGGTTATACTGCTTAGGAAACTGTCACTTTGTTTAACCAGAAATTGCATAGATTTTTATGATTTAATATAATGTTTTCTAAATATGATGGTTAATTTCTGTTTAGCTGCATAGCTCAAGAGCTTTTATTTGGAAAAAATAGAAAACATCTCTGGCTGTCTAGTATAGAAAGGAACTCATTGCAGGTCACATCTTTGGGAAGGTGGCACAGTGAAACTTTTGCCAGAACATCTTGTGAGAGGGGCAGGACCATCGGCAAATAAGAACATAAGATGCTGTCATTCCCACCAGTGGCAACAGGGATCCACTCATGGCCCCAGGCCTTGTTGGGACATCAGGGATCCAATCACTCCCACATTAACCCACTGATCCAGCTGCCATCAGTTACATGAATAGATTTTCGTTGATTCTGAGTTGCTTATATCAATAATGCTGATAATTCTGAGTCTAGGACATTGAAATTTTAAGGACTGGATTTCATAGCTGAGCCTTAGTTTTCAGGATATGTGGATTTTATTTCAACTTTTCCACTGGGTAGTAATGCCTGTATCCCGGCAATACCAACAAGGAGATAAATTTCCAAATGTAAGGAAGAGGTTCAGATGTTGAGCAGCTGCTATAATATCCACATTAACAGTAATTTTAGGAAGTATCTCCAATGTAACTTCTCAAGTGCTTATTCTCAATATTTAGAGCATTTTCCCATAATATTTAAAAAATAATTCTGCAATGACCACCTAGTACAAAAATCTATATTTGCATTTCAGATGATTTTATTTCTACACATTTATGGAAGAAAAATTACTGGGTCAAATGATGGATATATATTTTAAAACTTTGATAGACATCCCTACTTTCCCCTAGAGAAAGTTTCCACTAATTTACACTCTCAACAGGGAGATATAAAAGTGTCATTTTTCCTATTAATTTACCAATTCTGGATATCCTCATTTTGTTAACCCTTTCCTAGTATTGCTAGTTCAAAAAATAATAATTTATTGCTCTTTTACTTTCATTTATTTGATTATTGCTGAGGTTTTAATAATTTCCTGTTTTCTATTTCCATGCGTTCTTTTATAGATTAGTAATCCATGTCCTTTGACAAATTTTAGCTATATTTTCTTTATTGATTTTTATTTATTTTCTGTATTTATCTGTTGAAATCTGCTCATATATCAAAGGTATGAAAACTTTGTCACCTGTTTTGTGTTTCAATAACTTTGCTACTTCTCTTAAATTTATATATTTTATATAAATACATACAGTCAAATTTATTTAGGACTTTCTTTTGCCATTTCATTTACTTTTAAGCCAAGTAAGCCTTCCTCACTCTGTTGAAATACATATTTACTGAATCTTCTATTCTTTTGCTTTATTTCTTACTTTTAAAATTTTAAGAAATGTGGTATCAATTTTCTTGAGTACTTTTTCAGTAAAAAATTAATAACTTTATTATTCTTTAGTTAATATATTCAAAACCATTTCTGAATCATACTTTTCTTCATGATTTAAAAAACATCTTGTATTATATATGACTTTATTATATGTGGCAGCTTTGGGCCTTTTATTTATATCTACTGACTTGATCATTCTTAAATAAAAAATATACTGTTTTGATTTATATATAAATATTTATATATATATATATCCCCAGTACCAAAAAAAAAAAAACAAAAACAAAAAAAAACAACAACTCTAATTTCAATCCAAAACCACAGGGTTCATTCCAGATTTGTCATCTCTATAGTTATGTATTTTTTCTTCAACAATGCGAAATTATTCCAAAACATATTTATTTACTTGCTCACTTCTGTGGAATACAGCAAAGGTCCTAACCTCACTGGACTTCCTCCCCACTCAGCTGTTTGGGACCTGGGCCTTTCAGAGATGCCACCACTCAGAAGAAATCTTCCTTGTATAGTCCCTGACACAAGTGAGGCTGCTTTTCTACTACACTGTAGCCTGCCTAATAGCTTTTTGAATAGAAATAAAGAAAGGAGAATCATTGTGTTTTGTACTTTTAAGTCATTTGTCATTCATGCAGACCTAGGGCTGGGAAAATTTTAGAGAGCCCATATCATCCATTAGATTGTTTTCCAAAAATAAATGTTATTTATTTATAGAAAACTGATATAATTAAAGTATGTTTGTGTGTATGGTGTTTGTTTATATACTCAGGTATATGTGTGTGTACATATATGTATACATATATTGTGCATACATATATATAGAGAGAGATATATGGTGTAAATATATATATGTGTACAGATAGATAAATTCTTTTTTGAGCTTTTAAATATGTGAATTTAAAAAATTGCCTTCAAGGGGCTGGGATTGTAGCTCAGCGGTAGAGCGCTTGCCTGGCAGGTGTGAGGCCCTGGGTTCGATCCTCAGCACCACATACAAAGCAATAAAATAAAGACATTGTGTCCATCTACAACTAAAAAAAAATTTTTAAAAAAATTGCCTTCAAGGGTTTAAGAGTATAGTGTTTTAGTAATATATTGAAAAATATAAATGCTACATATGATTATGATTTATAGTGTTTATGGTGCTATTTTAAAGAATATTTGAAAGCACAGATGTACTTATTTTAACATTTAGGTAAACTCTGTAAGATGAGCAGCTCTATGAGTAGCCATACATGATATTATGAAAATGTAAGTAAAAATAATGTGTCATTCAGACTGTACATTGTTATAATATCTAGTCGATGCAAATCCAGTAAGAAATAAATATCTACCTCCAACTCTGTCTAATGACCCTCAAAATTCTGATCATAAGTATTAACATCTTTACTGCTGCAATGATTCAAGATTGGAGTATGTTCATTAGTCCCTGTGTTCAAGTAGCTTTCCTTTTCACATGAAGTCTAGTTTCTCGCTGAGACCTCTCTGGTGCCACTACTGGTAATACAATAACTTTTTCTCTCTTCTCTTTTCTCATCTTTGAGATGACAATTGTCTTCAAGAAGGACATATGCAGTTTGGATTGAATAGTGTGTGGATATAAATTCTTCAATAACCAAAAAGTAGACTACAGATACATAAAGAAGGCTTAGAAATAAAAAAGTAATTATGAGTGATGGGATTGACTTGGATAAAATTTTTGAATTTTTGAATTTGAATTCCTCCCTTAAGGAGAATGTCAAGATAATGTCAAGGAGAGGTCTCAGCATGAGGAAATATTCCCAAATATTTTCCTTTCAAATATCATTTCTTCCTTTACGTTAGCTATCTTTTTGCTGTGATGGATAGCGATGTCTTTTAAGACGGAACCTGATCTATTAACAACCAATCAAGAGGTTATTGTCTGAAAAATTAAGCTGTAGAGTAGGCAAATTAGCAGACTTCAGCATATAAAGTCCAAATGATAATTCCAGCTAATTACTAGGAATTTCATTAATCAAGAGAATTAACCTTAAGAACAAATATAACTAATGGAGATTTCAAATTCTTATTTTATTAGAATACTTAAAAATGAGAAGAGCTACATGCTAAACTCAATTACAATGCACTGGCAAAACTTATTTTTTTTTTGGTACTGGAGAATGAACTCAGAGGCACTCGACCACTGAGCCACATCCTCACCCTATTTTGTGTTTTATGTAGAGACAGGGTCTCACTGAGTTGCTTAGCGCCTCACCGTTGCTAAGGCTGGCTTTGAACTCGCGATTCTCCTGTCTCAGCCTCCCTAAGTGCTGGGATTACAGGCTTGTGCCACCGTGCCCGACTATTGGCAAAACTTGTACTGAATTTGTAGGCAATGATCAATTATTTAATTAATAATAATGCAACATTATGTTTATTAAAGAAAGAAAGAATAGGAAGGAGAGGAGAAAGAATAAAGTAGCAAAAGAAGAAAAAAGGGATTGAGAGAGAAAAATTACCTTCTTAAAGCTCTGTATAATAGATTTTGGATAGCATTGGAAATGCTTAGCAGAATTGTAAAACTGGCTTCTAAAAATTTGATCCTAGAAATAATAGGTTCTAGACTATTCCTCAGAAAAAAATTAATGTGTGCTTATTTGAGTTTTCAATGTTAAAATTGAAAGAGCATATATAGGCATTGCAATTGTAGTTCAATATGAATATTCTAGGACTAATGAGATTTAGGAAATGTCAAATTTTTAAGGGTGAAAATTTGAAAAGAAAAACTAAGCATGTTGGTCATATAAAGAGTTTCACTCTCAGATCACTTCACAATCATATTATTTTAATTATGGTAATTATGAAATAAATGTCCTGACAAATAATCAATTTATTCCCACCAGCAATGTGTATGATTTGATGCATAGGGGTGAGAAAAAATTCTGAGATTCTATTAATCCTGTAGTGAAACTTAAGAATTTATTTGTAATACATTTTAAAACACTAAAATTTTAAAAAAACACTCCAATATCAGTTTTTTCTATATTACACCATTTTGAAAACAAAGTTAATAAATTAGAATGGCGTAAAAATAAACCCAAATATTCAACATGGAAATGACCATTTCCATATTATGTTTATGTGTGTGTGTGTGTGTACACATCTATCTATCTATCTATCTATCTATCTATCTATCTATCTAATTATCTATACTAATCTATGAATTATATTGTACAAGGCATATATTTTCAATGTAGAATAAAAGTATGGTGAATGGAGGATTTAAAAACAAGATTCACATTTAAAAATTATCTTCATATCATAAATTTCTTGGTATTCATATATACATGAAAATTTTTAAAAATAATTACACTCATTTTGAGGCCACTATTCCCAGGGCTAAAGCACCCTGAATGATTACATTTTTTGATGAATTCACATGTTTATTTTATTTTATTTTTAAATATTATTATTACAACCCTCTAGTACTTGCTGTACAGACATGTAGATATAATTTGATGCAGTTGTATGGGAAAATGAGCAGGCAGGCAGCAGTAAATCCCTTTCATTGATTGTTTAGATCTCTAGAATAGTGGTTCTTGATTTTGTTGTGTCTGAATCACCTGCAAAGCATGAGGCATTTGTATGCTTTGACCCCATCCACAAGGATTCTAATTCAGTTATTCTGGATGTGGTTCTCAGGCATCTGCATTTTAACAAGTATAAGAAACTATACTGTTGACATGGCTGCAGGTTACCAAGGATCATATCTAGAGAAACATTTCCTTCTGATCATGCTTCCATATCAGCATGATTAGAAAGATCACAAAATCACAGGTGGGTAACTTTTGGAGAAAAATGAAATAAATTATTAATGGAAATAATACTATTAATATGCACCTGTTTATTTTACTGAATTATAAGAGTAGTATTTTTTCATCTTTGATCTTGGACTCTTTAAAGGAGCTGGCATGGGAAACAACAAATCTGGCTTTAGATATGGGTCTCTCCATTTATTAAGTATCACAAATGCATGTTTGTATTTAGGTATCCTTGACATACAGATAGAATATTTAATATCAAGAAATTAGAAGGGAATCTCAAAGGTCACTATAGATATTTGTATTTGCTGATGTAAACTCTTCTTCAGTTAACCTTATGAGGAAAGTGTGTATAGCTATCATTTAGACAAATACAGTCAGGTGAAAATCACAGCATATTTATTTTAACAAGGATATTTTGTGCATGCTGAACCTCATGAACCAGTATGACATAATAATTTTGTTTTCTGCTGTAACACCTGAAGATGAACATTTTAGGGAGAGAGAAAAGATTTTAATTCTAAGGGCTAAGTTATGTAAAAAAATAGCATCTTTGAGGGTTTAAAAAGGGGTCTGAAAGTTAAGGGACTTCTCATTCTATCCACTCTCTGTCCTACATCTAACAAGATTAATTTTAGGAATATTTGGAGCTGCATCACTATCTGCAAATGAGTAAAATTATGCAGCATGGCTTCCCCATGTGATCTTTTTTTTTTCCTCCATGTAATATTAAAGTATACAGTGGTTCCCAAAGTGTGGTCCCTATATCAGCAGCAGCAGCATCACCTGGGAACTTCTTATAAATGTAAATTCTCAGACACTACCCAGATCTACTGAATCACCAATCTAAATTTGAACAAATACTATAAGTGCTGCTGATATGAACTTTATTTTTGACTCAAACATCTTTTTTTAATATTTTTATTTTTAGTTATAGGTATACATAATACCTTTATTTTTATGTGGTGCTGAGGATCGAACCCAGTGCCTCGCACATGCTAGGCAAGCGCTCTACCGCTGAGCCACGACTCCAGCCCGACTCAAACATCTTTAATAAATACAGGTAAGAGCTTTAAAGTGATGCAGGTCTACAAAGCCTTCTAGAGTCCCAAAGAAGTAAACCTGAGCCCACTCCAATCATAAGAAAATTGAAACAGCTGCTTGATTCTGGGCTGCAGCCCAGCACAGGAATGAGCCTTACAGAAACACTGGAACAGCAACAACACTGTCTTGTTTTCCACCATCACCATCATCATCACCATCTCTTGGGTTAGAATACATGCTCTCCAGACATCAGGCTAGGTGGTCACCTAACTTAATCCCTACAATAAATTTAGGAGGATTTAAAATTCTTAATTTTTATCTCCACTTCTCATATGGCAAAGCTGAGCTTTAAGGAAATTAAATCATTTATCCCAACGTTTTCAGATGTAACATGAAAGAAAACAGATCTGAATCAAGCAGTGTGACTGCAGATTCATGGTTCTGTAGTGCTATCTCAGAGCTCCTTTGAGTTGAGGGTGTCCTCATCATTGATTAAAGAAAATGAATTACATGGATTTTCAGAAACCATGGAGAGTGACCAAAGAAGAACATAAAAAATTCAAGTGGTTCTTAGAGTGTGAAGGAAGGGGCTGTGGGTCTGGGCACACAGATTGATGTCAGTCATATGTAGAAGGAGAATCTTGGATGCAGTAAAAACCATATATAGGTGATTCACAGAGTAGGAATCAGGGGGAATAAATAATATGAATGAATGCATTCTCTGACAATCTCAAAGCTGAATGTACTAAAGGGAAGTGGCAGACATCTGGTGCTAGGGGTCACATGCCAACATCTATACAATTGTCTAAAAGGTCCCTCTCCATGACTCAGGCTCCAGGAAGAGACAATCCTGATTTCATCCCCCTTATAAATACAGGTTTTGCTCCTCATTGCTTCCTTCAAAGCAAGAAACTATAGTATATATGCACAATGGAATATTACTCAACCTTAAAGAAGAGTGAAATCATGGCATTTGCAGGTAAATGGATGGAGCTGGAGAATATCATGCTAAGTGAAGTAAGCCACTCCCAAAAAACCAAAGACCAAATATTTTCTCTGATAAGTGTATGCTGATCCATAATGGCGAGTGAGCAAGGGAAGAATGGAGGAACTTTGCATTGGGAAGAGGAGAGCTAGGAGAGGGGGGAGGGTATGTTTGGGAGTGATGGTAGAATGAGATGGACATTATTACCCTATGTACGAATATGATTGTACAAATGGTGTGACTCTACATCATGTACAACCAGAGAAATGCAAGTTTTGCTCCATTTGTGTAAAAAATAAAAATAAAAATAAATTAAGTTTAAAAAAGCAATATGGTAAAGAAGAAGGAAATACATTATCTTGAATCACACAGATATGGATTTGAAACTGTCCTAAGCCAAGAGGGAGCTTTGGGTGGGATTTTTATTTTTTTAATTGTCTCTAAACTTTAACTTTTTGAATATATATGTGTGTATAAAAGTTTTAATATACATATAACATTATTAACAACTACTTAATAGTGATATGATAATTAAACAAGACAATTAATAAAAAACACTTGACAATGTAACTCTTCTCCAACCCTTCATATTATGTTAACTTCATTTTCACTGGCACTGCCATGGTATGAAGATATGTACAATAAGATCTAACTGAGTTCTGGTTTTAACCCTCTTGCAATGGTCATGTTTGTAGCTTAAAAGTACACAGTGAATAAGAAAAAAAAAGATTCCATTCTATTAGAAAGTGCTTCAGATTTGATTTCAGGTCTGATTGGCTCTCAACTACTCCCTGAATTCTGTGTGACCTTGAGCAAAGAACCTATACTTCATGATCTCTTTTCTCATTTCTTCCTCACTGAGAACTATAATAGTCAAGATTATTCAATTGTATTTAGTATAGGACAGTACAAAATGTATATTGTGGTCCCTATGAGCCTCCTAATGACAATAAAAGCTATAAAGATACTAAAATTGTATTAAAAAATCTCAAAGTTAAGCAGGATATTTAAAGCATAGAACATTATAAATAAGTATATGAATGAAATACATCAAATATCAAAAAAAGTCACAATATAATATTAATAACAGGCCATTAGATAGAGACCCTTAAGTAGTTATCATTTCTCCCTATGCCACTAAATCAAGTAAAAAATTCTCCTTTTGAGTTAGGAGTGTGTGTGTTTGTATGTGTGTGTATACCTGAATGTGCTCCAAGGGAGCTTATAAATTAACTTGACATATTTACATATTTCTAGTTTCATTTCTTATTAAATGTGTTACCAGAGATTTAAACCCTGGTCTCTCCTGTTGCAGAGCTCAAGCACTCTTCACTCAATACAAGGAAAGTGTGCTATGCTTTGTGACTGGAACTCTGCAAACCAGTAGACAGACACACCTTTTATAAGGAATAGAATGAAGTTGTCAGCCCTTGAAAATGGACCAAGATAGAGGCCGCATGACTAAACCACCTTTGCATCAGCCAGTCTCTGACATATTTTATTCTAGTTTCAATCTATTAATCAGAAGATCTGGAAGGGCAATAATTTAAACATGGCAATAATCAATTCCATAACACATTAATAGAAGCTACAGTCAAATGTTGCCACACCACTGACTGCATGGCACCACTGACTACAGGGCAATCCTGACAGGAGCCTTAGGGCCATGCCTAATTTGCATTAAATTTACATAAAATTGTAAATCAAGAATACATGAAACACAGCCCTAATATTTGTTAGTGTTTAGACCTTTCCTGATAGATGGATTGAAACTGCTGGTGGTTTGACTTTATCTGCAATGAAATTTTGCAGTTGATCAGTTTTGTATTCATTTTGCATTTATGATAAAAGGGACTCAAGAGAGCTATAGTTTAGGAAGCATGCGTATGCCATTTAGTGTTCACATTCTGTATAACCATGACTCAGATGTGCCTGTGGAAACCTCAGTCTCAAAGCAAATTGTCCCCAATGACTTTGAAGTTCCTTGTCACTGGACTTGCTCACAAGTAACTTGTTATTTAGTGAAGATACAAACCACACAAAGTTGGGCAGCTGATATCAAGGCCTCTGGGGACCTTTATTGTTCCAAAAGATTTTTGTTGTCATAAAAACAAATAATTAATGATAATCTTTAAGGCAATGTCAGGAAAAACCAAACTTTCTTAAGTTTGGTGAAGTATGGGTACCTAGTAGGGTGGTAAAGTGAACATTCTGTGGTTCTAAGTACTCTGTATGTTCCTATGTCTCTATTTTACCTGGTTTTGATAGCTGTAACTTTTGCGGTGTGTTTTTATATTCTGAACTAGGAAAAAAACCTTCTTGTCAAAGGTACTAGCTCACAGTGACAAGGGTACTCTTCCTATTCTCCCTAGCCCTTTCACTTAAAATACATTTTCTAGAAGGAAAATAGATACTTAAGTGCAATGCTACATTTGGAAGTTTTTCCTTTTTGGAAAGAATTTTGCAAATATTTTATACATCGTGCTTATTCTCCAACTGCATCTCTTCCTTACCACCCTCATATCCCACCCTTTTCTTACCTTGCACGATCAAGTAAACTTGGGAGGTCTTGGGCTCATGCTGTGTCTGAACGGAGCATGTATAGGAACCCTCATCATAGACATCCACCTTCTGGATGCGGAGGCTGTATTCCAGAGAGTGGCGTTTCTCCAGCTCAACCCGGGGATCCAGAGACCACTTGTCGTGTCCAGCAAAAATGATACCAGAACGGTTCAACCAGGCCACCTTTGAGTTCTTGTCTTCTACAACACATCTGACAGAGCAGAGTAATAATGTTAGTGGCTTAACCATAACTGTATTCATTTTCATTCTCCGCATGATTGGACTCAACAAAATCAATCAAGAAAAATAATTATATGCATAATGAATCATTGCCATGACATTTCTTGGGGTCCTTAGTAGCTTCATTGTTTCCTCTAAGATCTAATTACCATCCAATGGACGAATGTCATTACATTAGATTCAGTTCAGCAATAAACAATCTGAGTATTAGTAATTCAGGCCCATAACATTAAACAAGTATCGAATTCCCACTGGATTACCTTCAACTTGTTTATGAAAAGGTCATTCAATCACACAGAACTCCATGTGCTCAAGTATTTTTGAGAATTATACAATTGATATCATGTCATTTTTACTCCATCTTGTATTCTCTCCTAAGTATTTCATAAAGTCTTGTGTGATAGTAGGTTCATATTATGCTCCATTTCTGCAGGAACAAGACTGGATTTCAGAGATCACTTCTGACCCTTAGGAGTTTGCAATACACTCCTAGAAATGAGAAGTGTGTGAGCAAGTCCAAGGATAAGTGGATACGTGTTATATCAAGGAAATCAAAGCAAGCATCATCTGGCACAAGTCTAGTTCCAGCTGCTAAGAGCAGCAGGTTGCTCCCAGCATTGCTGGTCATATTCAATGCAGTTTTTTATGGGAGATGAAGAAACAATTTTGTAGGTCATTCCAGAGAAGGTGAAGGATAAGTGTTTGTCTAAATGATTTTTTTAGTTAACTAAAATTATCCCTTTCTGAAACTTCAAAGAAGGGGGCAAAGAACATAGGTTAGCAGAGAAGGGATAAATACTTCATGGTGAATGAAGTTTTCTTTTTTCTCAATTTTCCAGCAGAAAAACTGACAATGAAAAAAAAAATCAAACAGGCAATAAATGAATAAAAGAAGGGAGGAAGAACAAAAAAGTCTCTCTCTGAACCCCTTGGCAAGATTTATGACTGCCCCACAGGAAGATGGTTCCAGACCCTGTTCACAGATGCAGAGCCAGCTGCTCGACACTCTGGGGTATGAGGGGATGGACAGAAAGAGTCGGGAATGTGATAGCAGAACAATTAAAACACCATATTCTCCTGTATTTCCTAAATCAAGTCAAATCCAGATTTTTTTCTCAGGTCAAAACAGCCAGGCATAGAGATTCCTCACCCATGCATAGAAAGGAAATCGGTACATAAGCCACAGGCTGAGCATAGAAAGACTTAGAGGCCAGTTTGTATCTCTCATATGGAGGAAAACTGTTGAGTCTTTCAAAATACCTCATCTATGGTACAAGACCACCTTCTCCCACTATTTTTAGGTGAATCTTTTTTTTTTTTAAATTTCAAATGAGAATTTGGCTTAAGTTGTATGTTAAGATACACAGGTCTTCCTTCTCTGTTTTACCTAGTTGTTTTATTAATGTAGCTAGATTTAAGTGTACTAGATTTAGTATCTCCACTTCCTAGAATGTGTTTCTCGCCATGCAAATATTACTGTGAACAATTACATGTGTTTGATGATTTAGAGATCATAAGAGGAGAAGAAAGCTCACTTTACAAATGCTTGCTGCTTCTTTTCAGGCTTGATTTTACCTTTTTTGCTCTACTCTTTTGAGATATCACTTCCCTGTCCTTGGTTGTGTTCCCAGCACCTCTGAACTTTAAGGTACTTATGAATTAATCAACAGACTGCTTCCTGTCTTCTAGACCATTAATGAAGTTTTGGTGTGTAAAATTATGATGTTTTCTTTTCTACTGAGGACAAAAATTCACCTGTGCAAATGTATTTTAAGTCCTCCAGCAATCCTGTGCTTTCTCACCTGCACAGCTCAACACAACAATGACCAGACTTGCTACATCACAGAGAAACATGCTCAATATCCTTAGACCAGAATTTGGCCTTGATATGCTTATTAAAAAATAATACATTTGACACAAATATTACACAAATGTGGTCTAAATATTAAGCAAAGATATAGATTTTTATGCTGTTTACCTGAATATATGAAAAAGCTAATCTGCAATAATATAGGTTCTAGGTAAATTCCTGTCATGTAAACTAACAGGGTCACACATGTAGACACAGAATATATTCTACACCCTCATCTTAAACCCTACCCTATAATATCCACAAATCAATTGGATGAAATTCTTTATCAACAAAAGGTAGAGTTTCAAAGTCAGGTTTTTAGGTTCCTTTGACACTTTAGCAATTATTATCCATGGAAAAGTTAAAATTGCATAGATCATTATTCCAAATTATTCTCTGAGACTGTTCAGATCTATCTTACCTAAGAAAGTAATCAACTATTTCAGCAAAATTTCCAGATTCATAAAAAGGCATCTACTGAAACAATGCATTAGGTGGAAATTTTGTCATGATAATCTACAAAACACCTTATTTTTACTTTGCCTTTTATTCTTATTTAAGTTTTAAGTCTTTTACTTACAAATGAATGGAAAGCATATTAGAATGTAAATTTTATTGATTTGTATTTACCTAAACTCTAAGCACCAGAGCACAAAATAATGTTTAAAAAAATTACTTCTCCAGATCTTTCAGGGTTCTCTTTTATGTGGTCAAAAGTTCCAAAGTAAATGTATTGACCCTATAAACTAGAAAATAAATACCTCTACAATGTGACTAAAACTTATTGAAAAATGGGCAAAAGAATAATGTGATTTCATAACTATTCTTAGTTTCACCTTTTAAAATCTTGATTTTTAAACCATAGAAAGTATTTAGTTCATAAGAGAAAGATGGTAAAAGTCAAAGTAGTATTCTCAATTTGTAGGATCCCATATTTTTTATTAAGTGAAAATAATCAGTCACCCAAGGTAATCACAGATTGCCAGACTGTAGGGAAAAAAGAATGGCTGATCTAAATGCAGACCCAGGCTCCCAGCATTCACTGACTCAACAAAAAGAATCATGGGCTTGCATTGAGAAGGTGAGTTTGCTCCCATGTGTTAGGCAGGCCTGCAAAGTAAATGAGGACTCTAGGGCCATGCCATAGTACTAAGATAATAATGAAGTATCATCCACCTGCAATGTTGCTCCAAGAGTGGACAGTGCAATTCAGACTTGTATAACTAATGATTTTATCTCCCATATCAGTCCGGGCTAAAGCAGGAACAGTGTAAAGAAGTATATTTTAAAAACCTGTTGGTGTAGCCAGGTGCAGTGGTGCATGCCTGTTATCATAGTGGTTCAGGAGGCTAAGACAGGAGGATTGCAAGTTCAAGGCCAGCCTCAGCAACTTAGCAAGGCCCTAAGCCACTGAGTGAGATCTTGTCTCAAAATAAATAAAATAAAATAAAATAGTTTGTGTTATGTGGTGTATGACTTAATAGAATGTCTGTTCAAGTAGTTCACAATGTTGTAACTTATTCTAAAATTTAGAAAGAACTACATCCTAAAGAGAGTGGGTGCTTGTACCACACAGAAAGTGTCAGACAAATGTGCTTTCACTTTGGGTGGGATTTCTTGCAGGCAGCTGAGAATATAGGGTTATAATACAGACTGCTTCTTCTACAGAAAGTCTTGTATGCTCTCCTTTTACTGGGCTCCTTGTCATTACCTTATAATACTCTGCATTACATTGGTTACTTCTACTCCACTTTACTCATAGGTTTATTAAAGACAGTGATCTTCTTATAATTTACTTATGGAGCCCTCACTGATTAGTGGCCTAAACATCATCTGTGCAATAGATACTTGCACAAATGTAGAAAAACTACTCCAAATTTAACAAATTGCTATTAGGTCATCTATCAGATATTCATCAATTATCTAATTGGTAAAGAATATGTTGACAACTATTTTAACATCTCTTAAGAAATCATTAAAATTATCTGATACAAAGAAAATTTTAAGAGAACTATTGAGTGCAGTATTGAAATGAAAATGAAGAAGGAATAAATGTGC
Source organism: Geosciurus inauris (assembly GCA_004024805.1). Classification (NCBI taxonomy): domain Eukaryota; kingdom Metazoa; phylum Chordata; class Mammalia; order Rodentia; family Sciuridae; genus Geosciurus; species Geosciurus inauris. The sequence goes on from PVHX01000001.1 coordinate 697,519, forward strand.
TTTTTGTCACCACAAAGAAAGATTATCTCTGGAATGTGAGAAGCCAAGGAAAGAAGTATAAAGCCCTATGTAAGTGTACAGAAGGTTGCCCACTTTAACCATGAACCCTCAAATATCAGGTGGGTTATTTACCTTAACTATAAAACTATGTTATTTACCTTAACTATAAAACTATGTTTTGTTTTGAAAAATTAGCTTTAAAAATAATAGGAAAGGTAAGCAGACAAATTTTTAACTTCTTCATTCAGTATATCTGAATCCATAAAAGTGTCATGAAAAATCAATGTACTTGTAAAAATCTTGAGCATTGGATCTCTGCAAACACTTTACACCAAGTATATTATGCAGACTTGTATGAACAGGTACATTGGTAATTCCACTCACACTGCATAAAGCTGGGGATTATACTTCTAAAATGATGAATATAATTAGAGGCAAAAAAGAAATACTAAATTCAGTTTGTACTAATAGATTACTTAATAGCATATTTACTGTCAGGGTCCCTAAGGAAAGTGATACACATTGACTAGATATTAAGCCTGTTCAATTGCTACTATATACCTCTTCACATTTAACAAGCATTACTGGCTAAAAGCATACTAACTTAACATTAGTATTTATCCAAACTTAGCTTTATACAAATTTTCTGTATTTCTCAAGAATAGAATCTGGTATTTATTGATTAATAAAATAAAACAAACACATTTGACTTAATCTCTCACCAGTTAGCTATATTCCTTCTTTTAAATTATAGGGTCTGGGGGTAGTGTAACTGGATGAGAAGAGATTTATCTGTTTCTTAAATTAAGAAAGAATGGTTAGGTAAGGGATCCCAAGTGCATGCAGTTAGTTTGTGTCCCCACTGACATTAGCAAGGCCTGGAGGCATTTGTTGTCACAGCTGAGGAAGGAGATGGTGCTACTGCTGTCTAGGGGGTGGAGGTCAGGGATGTTACCAAACATCTTACCATGTCATTTTTGTGGAGAAAAAAAAAGATGTATTCTAACCAAAATTTTGACAGGGTCAAGGTTGAAAAATTGAGGTAGGCCTTGATCTCTTGGTTTAAATATCCAGAGTCACAGGACAAACATCTATTACTCAAAGGCATTTTTTCATAAGCATATACTTCTTGCTTTATGAGATCTTTGATGACCACCAGCAAAGTCTCTGAACTGTTAAGTCAGGTTCATGACAAAGGCACTGAGGCCTAGGGATGCTTTGGTTCTAAGTTCATATTCTATTTGAATATGTAAAAATAGCTAATAGGATTTTAAAATGTTTTCAACAAACACACACATGCACACATACACACACACAATTATGTAGGGTTAAGGTGATAGGCCAGTTACCCTGATGTGGTCATTATGTGCCATATATATGTATATAAATACTAACTGTACATCATAAATATGTCAATTAAAACTAAAAAATGTGTTACAATAAGTCAGTAGTTAAGGAATCATGCTCCTTTTGCTATTTAATTTTAGCATCATAATTATATGATAATACAATCCTCTACAGTGTTGATGGTGAAAGAAAAGTTATAAATTGCTTGGTTCCTAATTTAATGCCTGATAAATCACTTAACCTTAGTGTTTTATTTTATTCCCTACATAAAAATGGATCAGTAACAACCAGGACAGGTAAGGGAAAATTGATTCAGTTGTGGAAAATTTTGATTTTTTTTAGAAATTATTAACTTTTTGTTCACAGGAAAACTTTTTTAAAAATTAAGCTCTGTTATTTTTTCCACATTTGCAAATCTCCCTCTTTTGTAAAATGTGGAAGACTCAAGATGTGGATGGGAAGGAAGTCTTCAAGAGTGTGTTGGCCCTTTATTTTTATACTGTTTGCTTTGAAACTTCAATCCTACAAATAAAACCCTTAGTGAATCAGCAAAACTATCATAGAATCATTTCATTCTAGAGGGAAAGATAATTGGTCTGGGATGTGATGCTATATATTACCAGCATTAAAGTGTGGAATCAGGAAAATTTCTAAGCAGAGGATGGCATAAACCATCATGAAAATATCCCACTCTCAGATTCAGAGTTAGGAGTCCTTTGTCTGGCTTTGCAACATTATTTTAAGTATAATGAATTCCAAGAACTATGCAAACACATTTTAAAAATACCAAGTTAGTTAAATACCAAATTTAAGAGATTTTGAATTATCAGTCATTCTGGATCATCTCTGCTTCATTACCATGTTCTAAAATTAGATTCAGTAAGAAATTAAAAAAAAAAAAAACTATGGGGATTCACTGCTGACCCTCAGGAAGCTGTACTGGTCTTTGCTGCAATAGGCAGTTTCAGCTGCCTGGCTCCTTTGCTCCAAGCTTTACTTTCATATTTTGAGGAATAAAGTATTTTAAAATTAAGATATGTACTTTTTTTAGACATAATGCTATCAAAAACTTAGTGGATTATTAGTGTAGTGTAAAAATAACTTATATGAACTAGGAAACCAAAAAATTCATGATACTTGCTTTATTGCGGTGGGCTAGAGTTAAATCTGTGAATCCTCTGAGATGTGCTTGTAAGAGATGTCATTATATCTAATGTTCACCTCATGTTTTATTATCGTGAAAAGCTCAGAAATATCACATTGTGATATTACAAGACTGTAAAAGAATAGGGCAGGAATTTATATTTTGACACTTAGACCAACTGTGGCTTTGAGAGTTAAGGGATTATATTATATGATTTGTGGATTAATTTTAAACATACAGAGCAGTACCTGGCCTGAAGATGTCCGATATTGCTGAAGAGATTCAGTGTTTTTCTTCTGTGACATGGAAATAATTAGTATTTTGTTAGATATTTGTGATTATGAATAGGCTAATGTATTTAGAGTACCCAGTGAGATTTGGAAGAGGTTAACAATTTCTTTCCCCATGTCCCTCCTTACCTTGAAACTTGGGCATTCATTTTGTAGAAACTACAATTTTTGAGGTAAATTTAGCAACTTCCAGATATTATAGTTAAATCCAACCCTTGCTTATTAATAGACATCTCTAGGGAAATCATTTAGGGGCCTGGAGATTCTTAGATCTCATTCCTCCTTGATCCCTTCCTATCCACAATGGATCCCATAAAGCCCAATAAGATATAACTTGAAGCCAATACGATATAGCCTGTTATTAGTATAGCAGTATAAACCGAGGCTCTCATTCCATGTCTGGAACATCTTAAAACAGACATTGGGATACCTGTGCATAGATAGCTCAGGCTTTAAACACTTCATAAATTTCGTCAGATCCAGTTTGTTTCATAAAAGGCAGAGCCCACATATGGCTGTCTTTCAAGGACAGTCTGAATGGAGGACAACAGCTGGTCTGTGTTGTGCTTTGTCTTTGTGATCTGCAGAGATCTGCTGGCAGAATTGTGATTCCTCCTGGATTGGGTAAGATGTGCTCTGTGCTTTGTATGTTTTGTGGACCCTCAGGTTCCAAGAATAGGCCTATCTATTCCTTCTCAGGAGTGGCAATTATACTCTCAGTGAAGTAAGACTAATCCCCAAACCTTTCCTCTCCATTGAACTACACAGTCTCCTCTTTCCACTCCATATGGTTGAGAAAAGATGAGCAGTAATTTTAATCTTGCTTTTGTTTTGATTCTCCCTATGAGTCTCCATTCTCTGAAAAATCCCTTTATTAGAAGGAAAAAATTCTGCCTTTAGTTGTATCTTTGAAAGAGTAAAATTAGTCTTGGGATCCTTGCTCTGATATGTAGTATAAATACTCACTGACTATGCAATTAAAAACAATTCCACAGCTATTTGAAGAAAACTGTTACCTTTTGAGTCATTACAAAGTAAATATCAAAAGTATGCTAAGCTCTAGAAGGGAAAAAAATGTGGTCTGTACCATGTTGAGTTTATTCTTTATTTCATTCCAGCAGTAAGGAGAAATAAAAGTGCTTACAATAAATTATAAAGCACTTAAGATGAGCATTCTGATGTATGAAGCACGGCTATAAAGTCAGAAGACTGTTTTCCATAAGTCTCACTTGAAAACCTAGCCTTTTAGGTTTATCATATACAGCATTATGCAAATGGTATCATTGGAGCAGAACCACATTATAATATGACTCATCATTGTGTTACATGCATTTAGATATAATTCAGATCAAATTGTGCCCTATAAGATATGGCAACTCATATATATAGCATGCATACTATTATACAGTCAACATACAGAAAGTGTGTATATAAAAAAATGAACGAGTAATGATACTGCCCATCAGAACTACCATTAGAAAAGGGCTCTGATGTTTACTTTACCTTCACTGGTAGAGGTACAGGTAAAAGAGATAAAGTTAAAGGCAGATAAATATAAAGAGCAAAAGAAGTATTCACTTTTTAACATACATTTTGTGGATACAAGTATAAAATAGGGGACTCTAGCAACTGCAAATTGAAGGAGATATTATCAAACAGATCCATCATAGGTGAAGGAAATACAGTGGTCCCCTCCCCCAGCTGACAAGCAGCTGATAGATCACTGATGATTGCATATAAATCACAAGGACACAGCTCACATGGAGAATTATAAGGATTTTTGTTACTTCCATGTTTGATTTTCTATCACCTACTTTCTATTCCACCTCACCTCCTATATTTCATGTTTTCAAAATTATTTTTTTCCAGGGTATTGTCTTCCAAAGGACAGTGGTCTGAGAAGGCCTTCACACTTGTGTGACAACCTATTTTAGTGTTTTTTTCTCCTTTTTCTTTTTCTCCTATCTCTCCCCATCACATAACCCCTCTCCACCCTAATCTAAACCTTTTTCTGAGAACTTGTTACTCTTGAACAGATTAACAATCAGGTCATAAATGGATGTTGGAGCCAGATGATCAAAAAGAGCTTTAGAAGTTACTGAAAGAATTGGAATAAGAGCAAGAGCTGGTGAGTTTAAATGAAAGCCCATCTGGGAGAGCTCTTGTAATGACCTCAGTCTACTCCAACTGTAGAAGGACAGAAATGCCTACAGTCCACAACCTACATAAAGCAGTGACCCTGTAGCATAATGGAGGTGAAGAGAGGTAACTGGTATGTAGATTTGAGAGAGTGAGAGAGGAAGTCCAAGGCCATTGCTCCATGTAATGCGACATCTACCACGTAAGTTTACTCGGAAATTTTATAGCCAATCTGAGTTCAAGGGAGAACCGTGGATGCTTAAGGTAGAGTTCAAGGTATGAGTCCTAAGAGGAACTCTAGCCTTTTCAGCCTAAGGGGATTCATATTCCACCTCTGATTGTATCAAGGCCAAACTAGCTCTTAAAATGTATTACACAGAGGCATCTTCCCTCACAGTGATTCCCAAAAGATAAGGGTTAAATGAAAAGACAGTGAAAATGAGAGAAAGAGCTCAATCTAAGTGGTAAGTAGTAAGGTATTTTGAAATTGTTCCTGCATTTCTTCTGGATTAATCATCAACATTTATGGTCAAGACCTCGTGACATAGCACCAGGAACTCTACTGGAATCTCAGGATGTGCTTTAGGAATCTGACCTGCCTAGCAGCATGGTTTATATTGACTAATTAATAATGTCCACTTTCCTTCATGGATATCACATTTGCCTAGTTCTGTCAGGACCACTCTTAGAAGTACATGGGTTATCCACTAATTGCTAAATCCCGGGCACTTATTTTAAGTATTGCTACTATTTAATCTCTTCAAAGCTTTTTGTATCATTTATCAGACATTCTTCATTTTTTTGTCTCTCCTGCTAATTCTCATCACTTCTCAATTTCCATATATTCATCTCTTTCTTACTCATCTTTCATATATTGTTGTCCAGCAGGATTGTACTTTTATTCTCTCCTGACCTGATGGAGTATTCTATTACATTTCTTCAGTATTGGGGCTTTAATTTACACTTCATCTGACTAGAATCTAAAACAACATACTCACCTATTCATGCAAGTCTCTGAAGGTACCTCAAATGCAACACATCCTGAGCTGAATCTTACTATTTTCCACTTTTTTCTTATAATAAATTCACACATTTGGGTTAGTGGAATTACACTACATCTGTAAACCTAATATAGTAGCCATGGAGTTATTTCTGTTTCTTTGTCCTTCATGTCCCTTATACAAAATTGATCTCTACAATCCATCATCTCTTCTACAACTAAGGATCAGTGCCTTGTCATCTGTTACCAGTAAAACTGAATAACTTTCCCACTGGTATTCTGGCCTGCAGTATTGTTCTCCTACCCACAGCCACTTCACCCATCTTTTATATTGAACAGAACATCCATGAAGGTGACCACACCATCCTCTTGTTTAAATGGCCTTGGCTTTTTTTAAACCTAAAAATCTTTTTCCAAAAGATCTGTAAAACCATAAATCAGGTCAACCTACCTTTCCAGTCTCATTTCTTGACAATATTATATTCTCTCTCTGCTTTAAACTTTGTTGAGGTTCCAATCTCACTGTTTCTGCCTCTGTTTTTTTCTTTTCTCTAAAATGTCACTGTTTCTGCCTCTGTTTTTTTCTTTTCTCTAAAATGTCTTTTGCATCTATTGACAAGTTCCTGCTTACTATACAAAATCTACCTCAGATGTGTCTTCTCTTGTGAAGCATTCTCAAAGTTCCCTCATCGTTTTCAACTTATGCTAGCATTTTAATTCTTTGTTTTTCTGCCTTTCTTTGCTATTTTAGGAGTGAGCAAAGACCATGTCTTCTCAATCTTTTGCATCTCTATTGCCCGGAAAAAAAAATGTCTGACTCAAAAAGTCCCTCAATAATTATTCAATGGATGAATAAATGTACTGAGAAACTTTCACCTTTCAGCTCACATTCTTAGTGATGTTCCCTTCCTAATAAAACTTTGAAGAATAAAAAAATTCCAAGTGGTTCTGGAAGTGGTGATATTGTAACCAGATGAGATGTTATTTTCCTTATCCAAACCAGGCATCTCATTTCCTTTTATTTGATGCTATCATTTTTTTTTCACTTCTCTTTGCCTGGAAAAAAAAACAACAATGAGATCTCCTATATGATATATCTATGATATAATAGATGTGCAAAAATAAATGTTAAAAATGTTCAGTGGAAAGTGTATAAGTCAAAAATTTCTGAAACTATGCTATGCAATGAAAACAAAAATGTTTCAGATACCCCAGAAGCCCTCTTTGAGTTTGGTTGACTTCACTGGGGACCTTGATATTATTTTATTACCTTGTGGTCTCTTGCTGTAATGACTCATATTTAAGGATCCAAATTAATACTTTTTAATCCATACTCAGTCATACTAAAGGCTAACCACCTTAACAACATGACCTACTCTGAATTTACAGAGGGTTTGAGATTAAATTATAATCAATTTTCTCACTGTTCATCTCTACTGAAATAGATTAATTTGGTCTCATGGAACACTTAAAATTTTTCTTTTTTCATGTCATTTCACTGTGAAATTAGCAATTATATTTTCCTTCAAGATAATAATATAATCAAGAAGAAAGGCAAAAAAGGTAATAAAAAGGTACATCAAATGGAATTTTCTCCACAGATCTTTTGTTGTCTGGGAGTCGACTGAAATTTAGACACCTAGAGTCTCCCAGTCAGTAGGAGGCACTGAAGTTATTCAGAAAAAACTATGTTTCATTTTTTTAATATTGGTGAATTTTGTCCTACATTTTACTTACTACTATTATTGTTGTTGTTGTTATTGTTGTTGTTATTATAAGACTATCTCACCCTTCTGGATGTCATTGTCTAATCTCCAATGAGGATTCAATAAAATGTCCTCGTATTCAGAATGAGAATAATTTTGTGTGTCTATCTGAAGGGGCTAACTAGTGCTCAATATATGATTAGCCTCAAACATAGTATCTTCCAAAAGAAAATACACTCTTATATAATCTTCTAACTAAAGGAAGCAGCCACTACAGCTCACCAAGATATATTCTAATATTAAAACCTTAGTAATATTGATGCATGTAGCTTTAGTCAAAGGTAGATGACTTAGTTTCTTTACTGTATTAGTTATATGTATTCCATCTTAAGACTCGGATATAATAACTTTGTGGGATATAAATCATGTATTTTGTTAATATTTTCTGTATCACTTCCTGTCACTCCATCTTTTTTCTGCAATATTCTTTGTTTTCAGGATACAAATCAATGTGAGCAAATGGCTTCTTCAGATAACTTCCCCTTTTTGCTCTTATACAACATGAGATTCTTAATCTTTATAAACAGTCACCTGTCTGGAAAACCATGTGCCTTGTCCCATAATGTTTCACACTAAAATCACATTTCTTTTAAACTATCAGATTAAGGAAGTCAGAGTTCCTAACTTCCCTGTTATATCAGTGCAGTAGTGATTTGAGTGCACAAAAATCTTGCAGGTATTCAATAAAACATTCTGTTACAATAAAGGTAATTTCAAAAACACCATTTTTTTGATTAGTAGAAACATTTTTATTGGAAACGAGGTCCCTATTTTTCTTTTCCTTGCAGTACAGTACACATTTTGATTAGAATATTTTCCAGTTTAATAAACAAAACAAGTAATTTGGTAGTATTTAATTCTGTTATTTTGAAATATTAGCAACCTGCCTAAAGAAATGCTTTAATCTTAATATTTAATAACGTGTATGGATCCTAGGCAGAATAGAATCCCAAAGCAAGGAGTGAACTGAATTCAATTAGTCAATTGAATTGATCTTTAGAAATATTATCACTCAAATTATCTAATCAGCAGCAAGATTTACAATCTGCATTAGGTAATTCTTTCTTTTTTTTTAAAGGACAAAAAGCTTCAAAATCACCATTTTTCATGGGTCACTCTACCTCTCTATAACACCTGAGTCACTGAAGGTAACAAGATAGGAATTTAGGAAATCTGCTCTGAGAGGTCAGAATCTGAGAACAAGAAGTAAAGGAATGTATTGTTCACTAAGTACAAGACTTCCTATCCATGAGCCCAAGCTAATTTCTTTCCTAATAACTGAGTTCTATGGTCCACAGAACTCAGTGTGAACACTGGCCAGAGAGTCCAATCTCAATATTTCAAGACCTTTGGCGGTTTACACTTATGGATTTCTCCTAATTAGCAGCCTTTAGCAACAAAATGGCAAGAGGAACAAAAAGCAAGATCAAAAGATGCATATTCAGTGCAAAATGGCTCATTCTTTTAGCCCCAGGCAACATATAAGTGACGAAAAGTCTCCATTGTGTAGTAAAGTATGTTTCTGGGAGGCTAATGTTGTTAGATGCAAATCTGCCCAGGGCAATGTTAAAATAAAGCTCAACAAGCCAAAAACAAAAGCGAAGCAGTCCTGCATTTGATGTTTCTCTCTGCAGTTCACCCACTCTTTGCCTGTGATGAGAGGGTGGGCAGCGGCAGCTAGGGAATCTACTATTACAGTTCAAAGAAGAGTAGAAAAGATTGACAATTTTACATCCAATATTAGCCCTTTCTAGCATATTTTTTCCCCCAAACCCATTTTTAAATAACATAGAAAGTCAGATATTGAGGTTGCAGCAGGACAGAGATATTATAGATAACATTGAATTCATTATAGCATGATTGTTTCCAAACCACACTGAAGTAAAATTCTCTACATGTCTCCACATTTGGAAATAGAATGAACTCGCTTGCATTATTCCAAAATTCTAAACCTGTACACTCTTCCTCTTTAGGAGGTGTTGCTATTATGTGGCTATAATAACATCTCCCCAAAAGATATCATAGCCGCACACCATTCCTGCTTGATGTGATGAAAAGCAAAGATGGATATAATAAAAGCTAAAATCTTCCTTAATTTATCAAATACAATTTTACTTGCCATCCTCATAAAACATACTTCAAGTCATAGCAGTAGTATAACATTAAAAAAAAAAACAACAACAACTGTTACCTGGGTATACAGGTACTTTAAAATATATGCCTATTATAAATAGGGCAGCAAATGTGCTTGACCACCAGCTGCTCTAGCCCAGAAGAGCCAACTGTTCCCTAAAGTCTTTTCAAAGTTTGGAGTGCAGGATAAGTAAGCAGGAAAGAGGTGTTTATGGAGCTCTTGGCTTGGGAAGAGAGATTTTTCAGTTTGACTAGAAAAATAAGTTGTGGCACAGCTGGTGATGTACAGTCCAGGATGAAGGGACAAGTATTGTCAGCCAGTCCTTTGAGACTGGTATAGACACAGCAGAAACATGACGTGAATGAACTGCCACAAAGACCTCGCAGCTTCTCATGCAGTTAGCTGAGTACCAGGCACAGTCCCTGTCAGTAGAAACAGTTTTGGGGTCAACAGTGGGACAGCTAGATCTGGAGTGATGTAGAGCTAAGCAGCCACTGTCATTGAGAAATGTTAGTGCAGTTAGTAAATGTCTTCTTTTGATCAATTGGAAGCTTTATTTCTTCTGATTGAGGGTTAACAGCAGGTACTTCCTAATACTTGTGGGTTCATGAATTTTCACTAAGAAGCTAGTCCTTCATTTTCATCAATGCTATAATAATGTTCCAAAGTTTTACTTACAGTCAATAAACGTTGATTTCAAAATGTTGCTATTTTGGGCCTATAACACCTATGCAAAAGTAGATTTTGAAAAAGGGGTGTAGTTTACAATCTTAGCAGTCGATTATTTCCCTTTTCTTCCTTCCTTCTTCCACATTTAGATCTCATTTTTTTGCCATATATTATAAAAATTTTGTTTAGAACATTATCGCCCACATTTGAAGACTGTTTCTTTTCTGTTTCATTAATTCTACTAATTTATCAATTACTTTGGCTAATGAGGAGTACTTTTCACTACTCCTGATAAGAGTTTTCAGTGAGCAAGATATATTGGTTGGCTGCTTTAGAATGTGTTTTCAGCAAGGTTAAGGTGGTACCTGTAATGGATGTTGGCACAAAATCAAGAGGACTCTAGCAACAAGTTGGTAGCATGTGAAAACTACTCTGATTCTGCAGGCCAGTGCTGAAATCTGTAGAGTCAAAGTAGGGAGATGAACAGAAGATATTTGATCACATGGCCAGCTCCTCTTCCAGTACATGAACTATAATTACTCAGTGGGACTTTCCTGGGCAGATGCCATGGGCTTTTTATAAGGCCTGTTTTTTTTCCTGGGATAAGACTTTCTAGCTGAATAATAAAACAGAGAGTTTCATTCTAACCTGGAATATGGAATAGTTATGTCAAAGAAATTGGAATTCTAAAAATGCTTTTAATTTGAGTATTCAAGATTAGTATAGGGATTCCCCTTAGATCTGTAGATCATGGGACCACAACTGATCAAAATCAACCAATATTTTAATGGTAGAGAGCATGTGGTTATGCCCTACCAAAGAGACACATATGTATGAGGGAGGGCAAGATGCCAGAGAAGAACAAGATTCAGCTCAGCTACATGGTCTAAACTAGCCACATGGCAAATCTTTTTTCCAGAACTCAAAGGAAATATATGGAGATAGACAATGAGTTTCCAAATCACTATAATAAGAAAATTCACAAAATATTTAGAAAATATTTAGAATAATTTACAAGCTATAATAAGTTATTCTTTTAATTGTTAAATGTTAAAATCTCTATACTTTAGTTTTTTAATAGATGGTTATTATGATCCATTGCTCAACCATGTCTTAAAAATTCTTAGCATAAAAATCAGCTCAGGAGGTTTGTGGTTGTTAAGATTGGATCTGGCCAGACGCGGTTTTGCACACCTGTAATCTCAGCACTTTGGGAGGCTGAGACAGGAGAATCCCAAGTTCAAAGCCAGCCTTACTAATGGCGAGGCACTAAGCAACTCAGTGAGACCCTGTCTCTATGTAAAACACAAAATAGGGCTGGGGATGTGGCTCAGTGGTCAAGTGCCCCTGAGTTCAATTCCTGGTACCAAAAAAAAAAAAAAAAAAGATTGAATCTGGAAGAAATTCCAGCACAAGCTTAGGATCTCCTGGGAAATAGTAATAAGTGGATAAGATAGGAAAAAGTTGGAAAAGGGGACAATTAAGGGGGGTAACTATACTGTCCCTCTGTGGAAGCTTCTCACAAATCCCTGGGTACTTAGAGCTGTTATAAATTGAGACTTTGATATTCAGACTTTCGTTTTTGTGTTTAGTAGATTAAGGTAGATGGAGAAGACAATAAGTAATATGTAAAAAAAAGGTAAAAGGGACAATATGAAGCAAAGATGCATATGCAAAATCAATGTGAGTGAGAAACAAGGAAATGGAAAAAGAGGAATTAACTAGGGAGCAACTATTAGAGAATCAGAGAGATAGAGGTGATATAAAAAGTCAGAGGAAATTCTCTAGTAGACATTCAGAACAGATTTTTATTTTATTTTATTTTTTTTAAATACTTTTTTAGTTGTTGATGGATCTTTATTTTATTCATTTATTATTTATACGTGGTGCTGAGGATCAAACCCAGTGCCTCACGCATGCTGGGCAAGCGCTCTACCACTGAGCTACAGCCCCAGCCCCTAGATTTTTATTTTTAGTAAAGGATACAGAAAAGAAATAATGTTTGTATTCAGATGCTGTCATTCATGCTTCCCTCTGGCCCAACTTTATCTCAAGCTTCACCCTTCCTCCCACCCTCTGTAAAACATCAAACTTGAAGGATCAGTAAATGATGTGTCTAGAGATATAGGGGTATTTCCATTGTATGTTTTATGGCCATAAAATAACATGTACTCTGCATCAAAAATTTAGAAAGGATAGAAAAGGATTGATAAATAAAATCAATAATAATATTAACAAGGTTTATCTCTGGCAATTTATCTTTCAACACATACTTATACACACATTTCATTGGAATCAAACTGCCATTTCAATTCATATGTTTTTGAACTCTGCTTGTAAATTATTGTTTTTAAGGCACGTTAATCATTGAATATTATAATTTCCTGCTTACCTACTTACCTTAGCTCTTAAAGACATTCCCTTGAAAAATTGAAATTTGGGACGATGCATGTTAATGCCTGTGTAGTAAGCTGTGGATAAGCCTAGGCTTTGATGTCCACTCACTGTTCTCAGTAAAATTAAATTTAGCTGGGTTGTTTATCCTAAGCTAGTAATGACTATCTCTCATTATCATTCTCAGGATTCACAAGGGATTCCTACGCTGTTCCTAACTAATCCTTGGCTATGTTCCCAAGGTATATGTGCCACTGTGTGGAAAGACTCAGAAGCGGGTATAGTGTAATGGCCAAGAATAGATTAAGGAAGTTCAAATCTCAGCTACAAAAATCAGCTATAATAATTTATGCAAACTATTTGAACTCTTTCTCAGTTTTTCCATTGGATTGTTTTGGAGCTTAATAAATCATTACATTTCAAGGTCTTTAATTATGTGGCATATGGAAAGCAATTGATACTCGTTATATATTATTGATGACATTATCATTATTGTATTTACTATTCACAAAAATAGAATTAAGAAAGATTAGAAATGAGATTTGTGTTACTGAAACAAGTAGATTAATATTAGCAAATTACAAGGAACAATGGGTAGGGTCTCAGGAACATTAAATATGAGGAAAATTTGGATTAAGGTGTAATGTGATGAGTTGAATTTCTAAATGGGAAGTAAGAAAATGAAAGATCACATTGAAAATGATCAATTTGTCTAAGCTCTGTGCTTCCAGAAAGCAAGGATGATTAGGAAATCCCTCATGCTTTTGTGTTCCAGGAAATGATTAGCCCCAAAGGATCCAGTGTCCTCACATAGTGCAAGGAGACCCATTTCCATCCTTCCTCGTGACTCTCATCCACTCCAATGACTCCCTGCCCCACAGTTTCCCAGACTCCCTTCCTTTCCTTTGAGGTTTTCTTCATTAGTGAACTTTTTTTTTATTGCAATAGCCTGGGTAATATAATTTCTGTAATTGTCTGGTGCCCTTTGAATTTTACACGTGTCACCAAATTTGTGTGCCAGGTTACTTTTGGGAATCATCATGGACTGGGAGCAGTGCCCAGGGCAGTCTTGGGTGGCACACTTATTAGGCAAAGGAAGATAGAAAGGGAAATTTTCATTCCTTTTTGAGTAAGGGCTTGCTCATTATGTTATCTCTGATTTCACAAAGTGTATGTACTTCAGAAATGCATTTTTTTTACTGGTGCCTTAGGGACTGCTATTAGAAAACCAGAAATCCCTGGGTATAATAAAATCCTGATATGTAATAAAATTAGACACTTAAAGAAAGCTATAGTACCACTTTTTACACTCCCGTAGTTAAGAGAAATAGTAACTTTGCTTTTATAAAACACTAAAAATAATATCCTCAACATTTATAATCTGTGATACCCACCAAATAAATCACAATGAAAATAGTGAAAGTGAACCCCTTGGGTAGATTTTAGACTCTAATCGGTTTGCCTACACTGTGGATCATTCCTCCATGTGGGTCATAAAGTTAGGAATTGTGCATTCCTTTCTATTCATTTTAGTTATTATGTCAGCAGGATTCAGAGTCCCCTGAATTTTATTATGTTTTCATTTTATTTTATGCTATTGGGTTAACAGTCAAGTACCACAGCTCTTAGTATCTAGGATGACTTGCAAATGTAGATGCTTTTCAGTTGTATTTTATGAAGTGGAAGGAACTGTTTTGCTTATTATTCATCTCTTTATAATTGTGTGCAAGTTTTGTGGGATTTTGGAAACACTTTAAAAAGAATTTTTAGTCTAGCTTAGATTCATGATATGACAAAATGCCAAGTAAATGTGGGGATGTTATTATTTTAAAAAATGAACCAATGCATTTGTATTAGTTTATTTTTATTGTATTTATTTATTCATGATATGGTAGGCAAGCACTTTAAAACTGAGCTATATCCCCAGCCTATTTATTCATTTATTTATTTATCCATTCATTCATTCATTTAGTTTTGAGACAGGGTCTTGCTAAATTGCTAAGGCTGGTCTTGAACTTGTGATCCTTAAGCCTTAGGATTCTTAGTAGCTGAGAATACAGGTGTACCCCACCATGCCCAGCAGTATTACTTTTAATACAGATTGAATGCTTATCAAAGCTGGAAGGACCCTAGTAATAAACAGTAAAGGCCAATATTAGTGGAGAATCTATTTTGAGCTAGGTACTACTACTCAAATGTATTTACATGTTTTACCACATTTAATTCTCATAACTACCGACAGGTATTCTGACAACCACATTTCCCAGAAGAGAAAAGGGAGTCAGATTAGTTACATTGCTCACAATCCTAGTTAATAAATGCTATCATTGTGAATGGAATCTGGCCCGTTCTGAACCGTTCGCTCTCTATCTGTGCAGGACTATAATGTTGGACTTTTTTTTCCCCCTTCTGTCCTGTAGTCAGTCTCCTTTTATTCTCTATTATATCTTTCTCTTTTTATTTAGTCATTTTTATGGAAAACATCATCCAGTAACTTCTTGATTAAGATGTGAGATTTAAATTATTTTATGAATTTTATGTCCATTTTTAAATGTAATGGTAAAACAAAACACAACTTTGTTGTGTAGGGAACTCTAGATTGGAAATCCTTTTCCTCCAGAATTTTGAAGATATTTTCCCATTGAACTTTAAATCCCAGTGTTGCTAGTGACAAATCCAAAATGATTACTGATGACTTGTTTTTCTATTCTTTGCCCTATTTGGATGCTTTTTGGTTCTTCTCATTATCTCAGTATTCTGAAACTTCATGCCTAAAAGCCTTGGAGTGTAGGTACTTTTCTTCCATTATACTTTCCACTCACTCAACCTAGAAGCATATTCTTCAGTTCAGGAAATTTTATTACAATTTCATTTTCATTTCTTCATTTTTTTCTTCATTCTTTTTCTATAATTTCTATTATTTGGATGGTAAATCTCTTAAACTGGTCTCCTTTTTCCTTCCTATTTCCAGTTCTTTTGTCTTTTGTCTCTACTTCCTGGTTTTTTCAGCTCTTAATGTCAAGGAGTCTACTGAGTTTTTCACTTCTACCATTATGTTTTTCATTCTCAATATCTCTTTGTCTAAGGATATTAATAATAATTAAAAGCTTTCTCCTATTCAAATTATCTCTCTTTTCTTCAAGTTGCTTTTATCTGTTTGTTTACTTTGATTTTTGTCTTGAATATTAGAGACATTTCTTAGGTTCCTGAAAATCTTCATATGCTATGGGGAAGCTGAGACAGGTGGATTATGAGTTCAAAGCCAGCCTCAGCAATGGTGAGGACCTAAGCAACCCAGTGAGACCCTATCTCTAAATAAAATACAAAATAGGGCTGGGGATGTGGTTCAGTGGTCTAGTGCCCTTGGGTTCAATCCTTGGTACTCCTCAACCCCCATCAAAAGAAAGAAAATGTAAGTGGATTCTGGGAACAATCTTTCCAGGAGCCATGGTATAAGTTTGACTACTGTGAAGGCACACTTGCTGGAGAGGCCATGCATAAGTTCATTGACTAACAGTCCCTGCCAAGTTCAGTCTTCCAGTCATTCCTGCCAAGGTACATGACAAAAGATGAAGCCTCCTTCACCCTCCAGAAAAGCCCTCTGTGTACTGAACAGTATGGAGCAACCTCAGTCAATGCCACACAGACCAACAGATGCAACTAGTTAAGTCCTGTCTAAATTTCTGGATCTGGAGATAGAAAAAATGGTTGTTATTTGAAGCCACTAAGATATGGCTATTTTTTATGTAGCAAAAGTTAACCGAAACATTAGACTTATAGGAACTAACAAAGAGGTGATCTATGAATTCCTTGTAAATGAAAAAAGTGTAACTTGTATAATGATTTTAAAAATGGTCATTGGATGTTCTGAGTGTGTGGGTGGAACTCTGTAACTAGGGTGGTCACTGAAGAGTAACTTGGCTCTGCTTTATGAAAGAGCCACTCTTGCCTTTTTTTTTTTTTTGCCCTTCCTTCCTTCCTTCCTTCCTTCCTTCCTTCCTTCCTTCCTTCCTTCCTTCCTTCCTTCCTTTCTTCCTTCCTTCTTTCTTTCCTTCTTATTTTAAATTTTATTACATAAGTTTTAGATTTATAGCAAAATTGAAAAGACTATACAGAGTTCCCATAAATACCACATCTTTCGTTAATGTGGTGTGTTTATCAAAATTAATAGGTGAATATCAATGTATTATTATTAACTAAAGTCCATACAGCACTTGTATTTCCTTTGTTTTACATAGTACTTACTTTTTTGCTTTTCCAGGATCCTACCCAGGATACCACATTAGCTGCTGTGTCCCCTTAGGCTCTTCTAGGCTGTGATAGTTCTCCGATTTTCCTTGTGTTTGACGACTGATAGTTTTGAGAAGTAATGTTCAGTTTTGCTGATTGTCCTTCTACTGAAACTTGTCCAGTGTTTTTCCCATAATTAGACTGAACTAAGGTTTTGGTTAGGAAAACCACAGAGGTCAAGTACAATTTTTGCTATATCTATTACGAAGGGCACATCCCATCACTGTGGTTGCTGAGTTTAATCACCTGGCTGAGGTGGTAGTCAGGATTTTCCGTTATCAAGTTACTCTTCTTCCTTCCATGGTATACTCCCTAGAAGAAAGGCACCTTGCACAGCCCACACAGAACTAGGGAGTTATGCTCCACTTCCTTGAAGATGCAGAAGTTAAATAGATTATTTGGAATTCTTCTGCATGGGAGATTAACCTCTCCTCACATTTATATATTTTTTCATTTATTTATTTATATCAACATGTACTCATAGGTATTTATTTTATTATGTCTATTTTTTAGAGATTTTTCTTTGGAGTTAGTTATATTCCTCAAGAAAAAGATTTGCCTTTTTCTGCAGATCAGATAAAATTGGCTGCCAACATTCTGGAGTCTTGGTAAAAAGTCAGGGACTGTGTTCAGTGATGTAGGGTATTAGTATTTAATGTACAAATATCATGTACCTATCTTTGCCAATTCCTGGAATCCCCAAGTACAGAGACCCTATCTGCCCATCTCCAGAGAATGAACTTAAATTCTTTTACTTAAAGCAAGGTAGAGTTACCTAGAAGCATCGGGAAAGGGTGGGATCAGGGATTTCACTGACTCTTAAACATCACTCAACCAATTTTCCTTATCTTATCTGTTGCTCATCCCAACCCCAGTCTCCCCCACTTCTAGCTATATGTGGTGCTGCCAATTCCTGAGACATATGGAGATTTTGTGAGATGAATTGTTTTGGTTCTCAGCTTTCCCCATTAGTGGCCTAGGCTTCAGGATTTTCATATTTGCTAAATGAGTTTCACTCATCCATCTGACTTAAGCTTCCAAAATTCATCTTGCTGTGCACCTCTGTCCTGTTCTCCCCATCTTTGTACATTCCTCTTTACAGAAGGTTGAGCAAAATTGAACATTTTCCCAATCGTCTTTTTATAGATTTGCTCAGGTTTGCAAGCTAGCTCCACAAGACCAGAGGCTGTGACTCATTTTTGCACACTCATCACCCACCCACATCCTGATCAGAGCAGTAGATAAGTACCAATTGAGTCTCATATAAACTCAAAGAGGAAGCCAGTCAGGACTCAAATACAACTCTAAATCCAAGTTAATATTTAGTTTTTACATTATAATAAACTTCCATCCTTTATCAATTATAAAGTTTGTATTTTCAATATTTAAAATGGAATTTATATCATCCATCAGATCAGTATTTTTCAAAAATTTTATGTGCATTCTAATGCCCTGAGGACCTCTTAAAATGCAGATTCTTGTTGAGTAAGCTTGGGTGCAGTTGAGACAATGTTGGTCCAAGAACCACAAATTTGTAAAGAAAGGCTGTAGATCACTGAAATGCTTAGTAACGAATTTGTAGCACCATATTTTCTGGCTTTATAAAATTTAATTTCTTTCATATTTTATTCCTGTTGCATAGGTACTATTTGCATAAAAAATTATGTCAAATCAGGGCTTGGATAGCCACAGGTTGAGTTGTTTTAGAGAAAGACTAGAGGCTTAAGTCAACTTATGAGGTGAGTAAAGATATAGGATGAAATGTGAGAGTAGACTCAGCTTAAAATATATATTGTTAATAAAACTTGATTCTACTAAGCCATAAGATTATTATCTGCATGAACACAGCTGGGACAAAGAATTATTACATGATGATATATATGTATGTATTTATATATAATACCATAACTTTATCAAACTGACTTAAGAGGGCTTAATTATGTATACAAATAATACTTAAGGAAAGAGGAAAGGAAATCAAAGCAGAAAGAAAATTGCCATAAGAAAGATAAGATAAAACAAATATTGAGGTTAGTGTACAAAATAAATGCCATGATTTCTATAGTTAATAGCAGGGTTTTATAATATACAGCTCTGAGCTGTCAGCACAAAGATGAATACACAATCATTTACATAAGTCATTAAGGCTACAAAGACAATTTTTAGCTTACCTTTACAAAGGAGGAAGTCATGAAATGCTCCATATAATATTTAAAAAATAATTTACAGGACAAGTCTTATAAGACAACTTAGTTAATATACATTTGTTCAGGCATAAATTTAGATGCTGGTGATAAAGGGATAAAGACAAACTGTTAAGGGGATCACAGTCCTATGGAGAGTTAAGAAAGAGAGTGGAATCAGCTTTAAAATATACATTCTTTTTTTTTAATTTTTTTAAATTTATTTTTATTTTTTATTTTTCTCAAAAGTTGAATTTTAATACATAACAGAAAAAAACAAATTTTCAGAAGCTGTACACACTATTCACTGAAAACATTTGTTGAGGCAAATAGAAAAAAAATTGTTACAATCATAATTTTTCTAACTTTGCACAAAATTATAAGCAGATTACATTCTTATAACATAGGAGCTAAGAAACTTTAAGATGCATTAAAATAGACATGTAGTGTATGTTATTGGCCTGAAGGAGGAAGAGATCAACTCAGCCAGGGAAATGGTGGGAGGGCATTGGCTGGGTTACAGAGTAAGAAATAAAATCATGACTGGATAAATATTATTATTATTATTTTTTAAATATTTTTTTAGTTGTAGATGGACACAATGTCTTTATTTTATGCTTTGTATGTGGTGCTGAGGATCGAACCCAGGGCCTCACGCATGCGAGGCAAGCGCTCTACCACTGAGCTACAACCCCAGCCCCTGGATAAATATTATATGTTGCCAAAAAAAGAATATAAGATCTTAATCTAAGTGAACTCAGCATTAAGGTCAGTAGATGAAAACGAAAGAAGGAATGAAGAGAAGGAAGGAAGGAGGGAAGGAAGGAAGGAAGGAAGGAAGGAAGGAAGGAAGGAAGGAAGGAAGGAAGGAAGGAAGGAAAGGAGGGAGGGAGAGAGGGAGGAAGGGAGGGGAGGGAAGAAGGAAGGAAAGAAGGAGAAAGGGGGAAGAAAAAGAAAAGAAAGAAAAAGAGGAAAGGACGGAAGTGGATTGATTAGGAAGTTCCAATAACACGCATGTGGAAACTGGTCTCTTTGGAGACGGAGGTTCAGGGATGAAGGATGGGACTGGAGACTCAAGATCCCAGCTTTCTTCACTTGTATTGGAGTCCAAGAAACAGGCTTCTGTAGTGCCAATTGTGAGGACAATCCCCAAAACAAAGATCCCAGAAGGTTGACCACAGTTCTGCAGCAGCTAAGTAGCTAGATAAGTGGTCCTTAACCTGTTTTTTGGTTTCCAGGTACCTTTAAAAATATGACTAAATCTATTTAGTTTCTGCATAGAAAAAATTCTAAATATTAACACATGCAAAGTAGGGGGTTTGGGCTCAGAACTTTAAGGATATCGCAGACTTTTTTAAGCTTTCTCTAAACCATAAGTAAAACAAACTAAATTTGATGTATATGTCAGACTATCATAACATGAGTCTGGAAGCCATTTAGACATTCTTATTAACTCCTTTTACTTTACTTCTATGCTCATCCAGTGACCTTCTGATTGTAGAATGTCAACATGTTCAGGAGCATGACAGACTTGGTGAAGCCCATTACGTGAACCCCAGGTTAAGAACACTGTGTGTGGAGGGGGGCAATCTGATGGCTCAGAATCCAGGAGGTCATAGCCTTTTCCACTTGTTTATCCCAACCACGTTTTATTTGCGTGCACTTTTCTCATTCCTTGAACTCGCTGGCCTTCCTACACACCTTTTCACCCCCAAATAGTTGCTTACAGTAAAATCTAAAGCTAAGATCTGAAATGCTGTATTCTTGCTTAGCGTTGAGACTCCGGTGAGACAAAGATGAGCACATTATAGATATTCAACTATTGGGCCCAGGAATAAGTTTGCAACTTTTCTGACCTTGCCAAAAAGCACAAACATGAACCTCACAAGTCTTGAAAATGTGTTTATTCTTGAGTCCGTTCCTTGGGTAGAATAGGCTACTTTTAAGTTTACTAAATTTTAACATTACCTTAAAACTTTCTTATATATTTTAAGAAAAAATAACAAACTTCTCCCACAATTATGAGAATGACTGGCAATGTTTCGTTAGCAAAGAATATTTCATTCTCTACCAACTTCTCCCAAACCTAAAAATTGTAGCATACATTTATTGAGATGCTCAGATTGCAGCAAGCATTCCTTTTTATGCAGAACAAGCATCAACTCGGCGAGACATCCTTCCAACAACTCTGTGAGGTAGGTACTATTATTATGCCCATTTTGGAGGTGACAAAACTGAAGCAAGATAAGTTAAGCAATTCACCTGTGATCACACAGCCAGCAAATGATAGAGCCAGGTCTCAGGCAGACTGGCTCCAGAGACAGCCCTGTTCATTATTCAGATAAGCACATTATCAGAGGCTATATTTCCTTCCAGAGGTTATTGTTATATAAAGATAAAAATACATGTATCAAAATATTGGAAGCAAGATAAATGGGGGAACAAAAAGAGGAAGCTTATAAAATATTATTTTCATTCAATAGAATTGTACTCTATTATTAAAATGTAGGTCGTAGAAATAAAATTAGTGAGTTGGTAAAATATTCACAAATACTGCTGAATCAAAAGCCAAATACACTGTACAGTAAAACCCATTTATAGCCCCACACACAGGAACATACCCACAAATAAAAGATACACATCAAAATACTAATGATGGTAATTACAACATCATGTTTAAATAATTGATTTCACTTTTTTATTAAGAACACTCTTGATTTTTGCACAGTGGCTTCCCTTTTGTTAGAGATCTCAGCTTAAATGTCACCTTATCAAGAAGATCTTTCTTGGCTTCTTATCTCAAGTAGATACCCAGTTACTCTTTTTATATTCCTGTAGAATACTTATCACATTTTGATATTAATTATCATTATTATTTGTATGCTTTAATTTCCTGTCATTTGCAAGTGATCTCCATGAGTGTGAAGACTATGTCTATATTACTAATTTTTGTATTCCCATGACAGAAAGTCATGTAGCTGGAGTTAGTTATTAAATGAATGAGTGAAAGAATGGCAAATGAACACATGCTCAAAGGTAATACACATTTAGGACATGTTACTCTATTACAGCATGCTACACCTCTTAACTTCCAGTTATACCAAAGGAAGCTCATGGATTCTTTCTCTCTGCTCATGCTCACATTCCCTGGTGTTATCCTTGTTTACCTTCCCATAGGATACATGGACAAGATGCTCCCTTCCCTGGGAAGGTTAAGCCTAGTGGATTTGGAAAACTCTAAAACAAACAACTGTGCAGTGATAAAAGATACACAAGGTGATAGAAACTGAAGGCACTCAGAGAAAAGACAAACTTTTCCTAAGTTACTTTCGAATCAATAGACGCCAAATGACTCAATTAAAACAATTATCAAAAAAATGATAAGAAAGCATTGTCATGATAAAATCAATAATAGGAAAAAAGCAGTAAGTTATTGACATTTAATCTTGTCTGCCCACTTATAAATAGCTATAACCAAAGGTAGAGGGACCCCCTTGTCATTTGGATGACAGGGATTTATGTCTTTATAAGCACCTTGAAAGTGGCCCAAATACCTCTTCCAGGTATGGGCCACAGCTCAAACCATTTTTTTTTTCTCAGAGATATAGCTTATACTTTGCACTTATTCTGAACTTGTCTTGTGTCTTTGTTGTTGCAAATGGCAAAAGTCTAGGTTTTCAACTTTGGTGACATTCTGACAATAGGCAAAGCTGTGCTACATGGGAAATGCTACCATGAGGAGGGAAGATGGAGGATGAAACCCATAATGAATGGACCATGGAAGTTCCAGTTTAAGCACATCTGCTTCAATCATTATACTATCTCCTTTATTTCCTTCATTAAAATGAGTGTGAATCAAAAGCGATACAATTGTACAGTGGGGTGACTACAGACAACAATAATATACTGCATTTTCAAAAAGCTAGAACAATGGAGTCTGAATGCTGTTGTCACAAAGAAATAACAAATGTTTGAGGAAAGAGATGTGTTTAGCTTGATTTAAATATCACACAATACAAACATATATTGAAACATCACACGGTACAGCATAAATATGTTCAATATTAAGTATCAGTAAAAAATCAAATTTAAGGGGTTGGGGGCATAGCTTTGTGGTAGAGCACTTGCCCTGGGTTTGAGCTCACATATGGAAAAAAAGTTTCAATAAAATAATAAATAAGTTCACCAAAATGTGATGTTTTAGAGTATGTTTTTACTTTAAATGAATTAAATGTACCATTTTTTATTTTAAATTACTAACTGTACCCATGCTACTGCATTTGATATAGCCACACCTAAAAGGAAAAATAAAATCACTATCTCCTTCAAGATACAGCAGATATTAGTAAATTTTTACAACCATCACATATCCTATATTCCTTGCCTTTGATACTTTGCAATTGTCCCATAAATGCTGAGATCACTTTATGCATTGGGTTTCAGATAATATAAGATATGATACTAAGGAACTATGGGAATACAACACTGGAACAAGGGTTCAATCCCTTCTATACCACCAAGATAAAATCTGGAGAAAGAGATCTATTCACTAAGGAATTGTAAGAACACAGTTTTGGAGCAAGACATTCTTGACCACCTAACATGGTTAATCTTCCAGGCATAAAAGTGACACATATGGAATTCTATTCATCCGTGTGATGCATGGTGATCTTTTCATCTAGAAAATGCAATGGGATCTCTTGGCATTTTCCACTGATGTGCAAAAATGAGAATTACAAGAACAGCTATGATAGAGGAAGATCCTCAAAAGTTTGTAAACCTTATCCATGGAAATGTGCTCAGTTTGAATAAAATATCTATCTCTTCCATATCCTCAGAGAACCAAATAAATTGTTGCTTCTCACTGTTGAAAATTATCTGTGGGCTCTGAGGCCTTGTGAGATGTTTCAGAATTACACCAGCCAATCACATTTTTGTTTT
Organism: Geosciurus inauris; assembly: GCA_004024805.1. Taxonomy (NCBI): domain Eukaryota; kingdom Metazoa; phylum Chordata; class Mammalia; order Rodentia; family Sciuridae; genus Geosciurus; species Geosciurus inauris. The sequence goes on from PVHX01000001.1 coordinate 721,816, forward strand.
AGACTGATACAATCCTTGGAAAATTATGCAGAGTATGGTCTTTGTTTCAAACCTTGCAAAGTTTATTTGCATTAAATCATTTGGGAAAAACCAAATCTAAATATATATCCTTAGCATTTAAAATTCATTAAAATGTAAATAACTTTGAAAACATTTTAAAGACTGATTTTACCACCAACCATATTTATAAAAGTAAATTACAGTTGGGAACATGTTTTTGGCCAGGAGAGATTTAAAAACGCAAAGTGAAAGTGTGGGGAAAATATTCTCCAGTAAACTTTAAAACTGCAGAATGGGGAGGAGGTAAGATGCAGTTAAAGAAATAAAGCTGTTTATAGCAGGCATAGACTGCTGTAGACAAGGATATGGTCAAGGAGGAAAACACAATTGGGTCATAAATACTTGGAGGTTTAAAAAATGTACTCATTTTCCACATGCTAAGGGTTATTGTTTTCACTTGAAAACTCTACCTGCTAATCTTGCACAGAAAAAATAAACAACTGGCTTTTGCTGATTTGGAGAGTATAAATCCTATAGCAGCATCTGGAAGTATGTGTAAATGTTGAGTTTTGAAGGAAGAAGATTTAGAAAAGAAATTTGTCCCTGTTTCATTTCAGGGTCAATTGTTTCTCAGGAACCTCTGGCTCCTAGTCCTTACTGTCTCTCTCTCACTGTAAAGTGGAGAATGGCTTCTCTCATAGGAAGCAAAACAGAGACAATCTCTTTTCCATGTCTAAAGTCAGCACTGAAATGTCATCATGTAATGAAGTTTTCCCTGGAAGAAAGTAAGAATGCATCTCTTTTGTTCTTTGTCCCCAAGAATAATCAATAGGGGAACATATTTTGGAATATCTTGTTTGCTTTTTCTTTGCCCCCCGCCCCCTCACACACTATTTTTCCTTATTTCTTCAGTATGCAGTCTCTCTTTGATGTCTTTATTCATTTCTTACAATCCTTTCCTGGATAAGAGTTTTCATCCAGTTTTAATTTCCTTCCTTTGTTCTCTTTCACCACACTGTCTTCTCCTGTTTTCCAACACATTTTTCTTTGACTTCCCTCAACTTCACTGCTCCAGACTCAATAGGAATTGTTTTTCTGAAGATTGCCTGTATTTGCTGCCCTATTTCAGTTGGAACAGCAAAGAAGTGGAAGAGCATTGTGTACACTCGTTCCCAGAAGTTTTGTTCTGAACTCACCTTCAATCCACTACTCATAATGGGCTTTATAAACTAGGGCAGTCCAATAAATAAATAAAGACAAAGGAAAAACTTGGCAGGCTGTATTTGATGGTATTTGTTTTGGCAACAACAAAACTAGAGATGATTTATAATTAGTAACTGGAAGAGAAAAGACAATGAAGGTTAGGGAATTAGGATCAGTGTCTGCACTATCCTTTCAGGGTAAATAATATCTCTTCACAGATCAAGAAATGTACAGGAATGGAGAAAATGTGGTAATAAAATCTGGACTCGGTGCCTTTACTTCTGAGCTGTAGCATTTTATATCCATTTGTAGGCAGAATTTTTCTGCAGTTCCCAAGGAGGAGGGAAAAGGTTTTTTCTTTGGGAGTTTGGGGTAAATGAGACTTTGGATTTTGAATACGTTGATTTGAAGCTTCTACGCTTCTGTGTATGTGAAAAAGGAAAATCGTGACCCAAGTTGGGAAGCTCAAATGTGTAGCTCACACATCTGAAATTAAGACTGAATTGGCAATGTGTAAATTGAACCTGAATCTCAGCCAATCTGAGTCATGACCCACCATAGCTGACGCAATGTAGGTGGGGAGAGTTGAGAGCCTAAAGAAACAAAAACTCAGGGAAGACAAACCCCTCTCAAATGCTCTATCCATGGGACAAGCCCAGAGGATGTCAATCCTTCTACCAAATTTCTCTTTAAAAGAGGTATGATGGATGACAGAAAATAGCATTATGGTTTATGTCATTCACTTATGTGTGTTAAGTGCCTAAGTCAGAGTCAGAGCACTATGCCGGGTACTTGCAGATGTGAGTAGGAGCTTGATCCCATGAGGGCTTAGGAATCTAGCTAGGGAGATGAGGAAAGTCAGCCAATAAATTCTACTACTTGCACACAATATTTTTCTGGTTCCTAAATCTTTCTTGCTCTGGGAATATTTAAAGCTTTTTGTGAAAAAAAGAAATCTAGCTAGAATGAGAATTGTTCGTTTCGGTCTTAATTATTTATTTCTACAAAATTCTCAAACATCTGGATTGCTCTGATTTATTTACAGGAAATAAAATGATATAGGAGGCATCTTCAGAATTGTCTAGGGATTATCTACTAATAGAATGCTAAATGTAGAGTTCTGTTATCAAATTGACTATATGACAATTCTATTAATTTGAATATCAAACAGGTGTGGTTTATATGCTGAATTATGAAGTGGCTCATCTGATCATTTTGAAAAATTTTTGTGGATATGGGTAATTACATCCAAGAGACATGTATGTATGTGCCTTGGTCAAATGATGTGGATACACTCTTCCCATCTTTTTTGCATTGATAGACCCCCACCTCAGTTAGGTAGCAGGATTCAACTATTATTCTTTCTTTCTTTTTTCTTTTATTTTCTTTTTTTTTGGTACTGGGGATTGAACTCAAGGGCACTAGACCACTGAGCCACATTCCTAGCCCTATTTTGTGTTTTATGTAGAGACAGGGTCTCATTGAGTTGCTTAGCACCTCGCCATTGCTGAGGCTGGCTTTGAACTCGCGATTCTCCTGTCTCAGCCTCCCTAAATGCTGGGATTACAGACTTGAGCCACCGCGCCCGGCTCTATTATTCTTTCTTTAATGAAGATATTTTAAGTAAATTGAAAGAGTACCCAACAGGTGGGAGAGAATGTAGGAAAATGGTATTCTTCCCCAGCCACTCTTCCCTGCAGACTTACTGTGAATTAGCATCCATATGTCAGAGAAAATATTTAGTCTTTGGTTTTTTGGGATTGGTTTATTTCACTTAGCATGATATTCTCCAGCTCCATCCATTTATCTGTAAATGCCATAGTTTCATTCTTCTTTAAGGCTGAGTAATATTCCATTGCATATATATACCACAGTTTCTCCATTCATCTGCTGAAGGACACCTAGGTTGGTTCCATAGTTTTGCTATTGTGAGTTGAGCTGCTATAAACATTGATGTGGCTGCATCGCTGTAGTATGCTGATTTTAAGTACTTTGGGTACTTAAAGTGGGATAGTTGGGTTTTCTGAGGAATCTCCATACAGCTTTCCATAATGGTTGCAGCAATTTGCAGTCCCACCAGAAATGTATGAGTGTACATTTTTAGCCCACATCTTTGGCAGCATTTATTGTTGCTTGTATTCTTAATGATTGCCATTCTGACTATAGTGAGATAAAATCTTAAAGTAGTTTTGATTTGCATTTCTCTAATTACTAGAGATGATGAACATTTTTTCATACATTTGAGGTATTGGGGTAGGAAGGACAGTAGAATGAATCAGACATTATTACCCGATGTACATATATGACTACACGACTGGTGTGATTCTACATCATGTACAACCAGAAGAATGAGAAATTATACTCCATTTATGTATGATATGTCAAAGTGCATTCTATTGTCAGGTATAACTTAATTAGAACAAATAAGAAAATAAAAATAAAAGTAAAAAAAGAAGGCAGGAATAAAGGAGAGCAACACATGTTCAAATTATTACTATCAGAATACATTTGCAAGATTTAAGTCATCTCCAGGAGATGTGCAAATTCACAAGTACCAAAATACTCACATTTAAAAATAAAACCTGAGAAATGAAGTTCCTTTAAACTATACCTTCCCTTATAGTAGGAATTAGTGTCTCCAGGAAGATTGAAAACTGAGTAGGCAAGTGTTTTCTTTTCACTGTGGATGTTTATTGTACAAATGTTCACTCATGAAGCAGAGGGTAGTGAAACAACCTTTTGATGACTCTTTCTTCAAAATGCAGATACAGTTTTAAAATGGAATATTTCTTATTTCTGCTTTTTATTCATTAGGAGAGTTAATTTAATTTTAAGCAACATACATTTCCTCTAAAACCACTATTTTTAAAGATCAGCTTCATACATCACTCTAATAGATGTTTTTAAATCTTCCCTGATAACTGTTCATTAGGTTCCTCAAGTCTTAGTCATATTTTCATGATAACAACTGGGCCCATTTTGGGGATCCAGGTCCTCAGAGTGTTTTTATTGGTTTGTTTCAGTATTTAATTTGAATCTCCGGTGTGATTGGCTGTAGTTGTCAAATTTTAACACTCATTTATTCAATTGACACTTATAGACCAGTATCTGTATTTCAGAAAATGTCTTATATTGGGGGGATACCCGTGGAAATGATGCAATTGTTGCCCTAGCGAGATCATAGTGTAGTGCAGGAAGAATTATAGTGATGGAACAGGTACTGTGTTCTATGCTCCATATGGACATCACTTTATTGTTTCCAAGAAAACAATGAAGGTACTCAGAGTACTTCACCAATTTTGTAGAGCTGGACAGAAGAAGCGGCAGGATTCAAACACGGGAGTTCCTTACTCCAAAAACCATACTTTTTTGTTACTGAATCATGTTACCAAGCATGGATAGATCAGTTTCTCCCTTTTCTTCTTAGTGGTTGCACTCATTCCCACATGTCCATGGGTGAAAGAATGATTGTATTTGTTCATTTTATTCACCCTCAAAACAAATGCTGATAGCTGTGGCTCCTATAATTGCATTACAGTATGTACCACGTGATATAATGCACAAAATTTATGAAACAGCTGTGCTGCTACCCATTTTGATTACATGGTGGGACATCACTTCAGTATGGCAAAGAACAATATCATTTAAGTGATCATTGTCACTATACTTAAGGTTTTCCCCATCATCCTAATTGCATGAAGCATTTTTCCTACTGTTTGCTATGAAAACAGAGATAAGATAGAGACAACATGTTTTTTCAACAAAGATAAAGAATTAGAATAAGAATGCAATGCAGAAAAGGAGGGAAATTTTTAATTCTCACTTTCATGTGACCTCTGCAAAGAAAAAGAACATTAAAACAACATGTCACTAATATTTTTGCTTGATGCCATTCATATGTCACCTGAGTTAACTAAAAACATTTCAGCAAATGACAACATTGCTGGATATTTGTCAAAAATAAATGTCCAGAGTACTGAAAAATATAAAATCAGAAATAGGTTGAATTTGGTGGGTTCATAGATGCACATGCTACAGGGTGTGTAAAACTAACTATATATAATCCATGATACTCCTTAAAAAATCTTAACAAAATATGAATTCATAGGACCTTGATATTTGGCTATGGGGAGTGTTAATAAAAATTTATTTGACAATACAAAGGACTGTCAGATAATAGGCTAGTTACACAATATAATTAGAAATACTGAACTTTCTTTTGCATACATAACAGTGTGTGATAAAGCTCTGGGTAAATCATGAACATGAGAGTGCTCTGCCTTGCACTTCATAGAACATCCTCAGGCCAAAGAAGACAAATAGGAGGGATTCTGATTAAATATTTGCTCAGAAAATACCCTCTGATAATATACTGCCGATTTCCTACCTTGGGTAAATAGCATCCCCCTCTCCCAAGGTAAGTAGGTCTCTGCTATACTAGATTTTATTTACAAAAAGGAACTCTGGCCACAAAACACACAGCAGTATGTGAAGGGTATGTCCCAGCTTGTCTCAAAACATCATCAATGTGACCTTTGGCAAGGACCCAAGAGAAAAGCACTTTGCCTAAAGGAAATCAACAACCCTTTCCCTATAATCCTGCTATGGTGTTAATGCAGCAAGCCTTGCTTCCAGCGGCCATAGCACAAATCACATCATTTGGCTTGGTCACTGGAAGGACGAATGCCAGGCAGGTCTGTGCACATGTAAGTAAATGCAATGTTTCCATGGAAATGCTACTAGTTCTGTCTGAATGGCCTTGGGGATGCTTCCAACCCTGCTGGGATGTGCCATCTCTTTCTGGAGGTCCGCCCAGTGGAAAGTAAAGCCTTAAGAAATGAACTGAACTCTGGATTCTATGTGTTCGTCTGGAGGGTGATTTGAGGGACCGTGTTATTAATCCTACTTAAAATATTCATTGCATTCTAGATGCCAACTCCAGAAACATCAGCCCAGTATTCTTTCATTGCAGAGTCCAAACATAAAGATGACAAGCTTTCCCAAGCATATCGGAGAGCATTCTCAGTAGTTTCAAGGACAATATTTTAAGGAGATAAATGTTCTGGGTAATTGTGCTGAAAACTACACTTTCTAGCCCATTTCATGGCTGCCCTACCTAGCTGACTTTCTTCCATCTTCTACTTCATATATCTGTCATTGCTTCCAGTCCCTCATTACTTTTTCTCCCTTACTTGTTCCCTGGAATCCTTTAGAAGGTTATTTGACTGATCAAGAGTCCTCTTAGCTGGTGGGTGATTTAGTAGAAAGACGCCAAGATTGTAAGCATAATAATGGAAAGCTTAAATTGATTAAATCTCAACTGCACACACATGTACAGATATAGGTAACGGGAAGGCTTATCCTTTCAAACATAGTTCTGTTGTCTATTTTTTGGTTCGAAAAAAAAATTCAGTACAAACACATGTATACAGATGCTGCCATTTAAAAACTAAGGCATCAGAAATGCAATGAGAGACCCTTGTAATTTTTCTTTATTTTACCGAGTATGTGGAAAATATAATTCAAATAGAGGTGTTTCTTTGATGCTAATGATGGAAATACAAATAATTTAATATTATTTTTATATTCTTATTGTTCTTTTTAAATACTTTGTTAATATAATTTTAATGAGGTATAGAAAGTACAGGTTTTTATATACAGTTACAGGTTTTTATATATAAATTAAAAAAATCGTACAGTTACTTAGAAACTCTAAATATTTATCTAGATACAGGTCATGTTTATGTAGATACTTTTCTTCTTCTTTCATCTTGTCCCTCTCTAGCCCTGCCAAATCCTTCTGCTTCTTTAACTCAGTCTTGCTATCATGAACATGAATAGCTTTTTATTCATTCAGGATCAGCTTACTTAAGGTAACAACCCTTTAATGATCCACACTTTCACCACTTTCAGACTTTTTAGGTTGGAAATATGCATTTGCTGACTGCAGAGATGGTGCCCAGAGATAAGTGAAGTGTCAAGTGGTGCATCTGTTATAGGTTTAGGGACAAGCATGTGATCCAATCAGAGGTAGTGAAGAGGAATAAGATGGTTGAAATTTTTTTCTGACTTTTGAGAAGGAGATATTTTCTGTTCCCCAAGGGATTTAAATCCCAGAAGATGAAAGGTCTGGAGCTGTTGCAGTCTTCTTGTCACTATGAGTGGAGCTACTGGGAATAAAGTTAATAGGGAAGCAAGGGAAACCGGGCATAGAGAAAAGGGTCAACCTATACTTGGAATTAGCCTGACCACTGTGTTCTTCATATACTTGAAACAAGAGGCTTCCCTATTGCCCGGTAGCGGGGAAACAGTCCAAATGGCTCTGAATGAATGTCCTGTGGGAGTTTTGAAAACAAGCATCTTTAACCTGGTAGCATATATCATTTTCCACAGGACACTCAGCAGCTGTTACAATCCTCACCAGAACCACTTGGCAACAAGGACTAGGATGAACAGAATGCAAAAGGTCATGCTGCTTCACCTCACTACTGCACACCTGCTGGGTTATTTGTAATAAGACAAGGTTGTTCATCTTTTCTTCATAAAATAGGGACTGTAAGGACTTGAACACAACTAGAGTAGTATAAATTTCAAGTACGTAATATGATCTCATGAACTTCTCACGAATGAAAAGTCTCCAAATTTTTAAGGGGTTGGGGGGCTGAAGCAGTGTTCTCTATTATTTTGTTTCTCTGTAAATGTCCCTTTTTCTTTTTCTTTCATTTCTCCCTTTAGTTCTTTTCTCTACATCTCTCACGATAGTGTACCAATCTCTTTTTCATTAAGTAGAATAATTTAAAATTTTTCAATCAATTATTTGGTAGGATTTAGTGAAAATATTCATAGTTTATGTTGACCTTCAGATGGAGATACATACACACACATATGTATATGTATGTGCATATATATCCTAAAATATACTTGCTTGAATTACCCTATAATCTTCACCTAAGCAAAACTTCAACACTTCCTGTCAATGTATTCGCTATTCCCTACAGCATCTCCTCATGCCCTCTATGTGGCTATAAATGTACCATAGGGAAGAGCTTCACAATACAGAATGAGATCTCCATGCTAAGTGGTTCCTCGGATCACTTAACTAAAATTTTGTGACATATCAAAGCCTCTTCTCTATATTTGAATGAGGCATGGGCATTTTTGTAACAGAGAGCTTCTGAATGGAGGTTTGGAAGATCAGCCCATGCCTTCTTGTCCATCAGCTGCAGATCATACAGAAGATGAATTCAAATTCTGACTCAATCCCACAGCCCATGGGACTTTGGGTAGTTGGCTCAAACTTAGTAGGCCTAGTTCCGCATTTAAATTAAGTAAATAATGCCTATCAATAAATTAAACATATATTTTTTTTAAAGCATAGGCATTATTCCAAGTGCCCATGATTTACCTTGATTAAAATAGCAAAATGCTAATTTCATGAAGTTCATATTTTACTTGATAACATTGTTGAATGAACTAAATGACATAATTTAAATAAACCCGAATCATAGTAACTAGTACATGGTAAAATTCAGTATGTGTTATCCAAGGTGAGCTCTCTTTCTCCATTGGGGCATTTCCAACTCTTTTTTTTTTTTTCTGTTATAAACTGCTCCAGTCTCTTAGAAGCTTTGAGAAAGGTAGGTAGGAGGATTAGGCTATGGAATGAGCCAGAACATGATTCAAACAAACCCGAACATCACCTAGAATAAAACACTGGGACTAATTTGAGTTGATTAGTTCCAAGCCAAATAAGAGAGGAATAACTATAGCTTTTTTTTTTTAAAGAAGATAAGAATTTTCTTAAATAATTTTCAAGCCACCTTGACTCTTCTTTTTAAAAATATCCTTTATGAGATTTATCAGCACATACAAAATACAAGCAAAATACATTTTATGCCTGTCCACTTTCTTCCACTCTACTGCCTTAGCATACATTTCTGTTAGCTCAGTATAAGCTATCACTAGTTCCTCCTTCCCAGCAGTCAGAATTACCTTTTTTTTTTTTTTAAATATTTTTTTTTTAGTTCTAGATGGACATAATGTCTTTATTTTATTGTTTTGTATGTGGTGCTGAGGATCGAACCCAGGGCCTCACGCATGCAAGGCAAGCGCTCTACCGCTGAGCTACAATCCCAGCCCCAGAATTACCTTTTAAAAGGAAATCAGAACCCTAATCCACCAACGCTAAAAATTTTCCAGTGACTGACACTAAGCTTGGAATAAAATCTAAATCATACCATGGTCTACAAACTTTGACATGATGTGGCCTCTAACTCAGTCAGCCCTCATATTCTGCCCATCTATCCCTTTGCTTACCATGGTCTAAGCGCTCTGGATCTCTCATCAGGCTTGTCTCTGTCTCAGAGCTTCTGCACTTGCAGTTCTCTGCCCTTACCAGATTTACCCATCCCCATCTCCTGACTTGCTGTTAGCATTGTTCGCTCTTCCCTAGTTCAAATTGCATCATTTCAGGGGGGCCTCTGCCTGTCCAATCGCTCTCTTCATATCACCTTGTTTGAGTTCCTTTGTAATGATACATGTCTTCATCTTAAGATGAATGAGCAGAGATCTTGATGGTCTTGCTCTTTGCTGCATTTCCAGTAGACACTAGAGGACGTATTCAGTATATATTTGCTGAGTAAATGTATAAAGTCCACAAAATTAATAATTTTCTGGATATACTTATTGATACTTCTTTCTAAAACTTTGCTGGGCTCTCAATAATTATACAAGAATGCTGGGGATGTACTGTTTATAATGTTGGAGGCTCTCCAGGCATACAGAAAACACTTGACATATTACCAACACTTCCACTTGGTGTTCATAACAGCTTTAAGGGGGTGACATTCTCATGTTAACCATTTGAAGGTTAGGGAACAAAAATTCAGAGGAAGTAAATTAATTACTCAAGAACTCACAGTTGATAAATGGCAGGGGGGATTTAAATCCAGTCATTCATGGCTACTCAACTATAAGTGAAAACTTGTCAAAACTAGTAATGCTAAGACAGAATTTGTTGAGTGCTTACTATGCACCATGCATTACCTATGTTACTTTTTCAAAACAGTGCTATGATGTAGGTCTGTTATTTTTCAGATGAAAAAATTCTGGCTGAGAGGGGTCAGGTGGAATTTGAACCTAATCTTGTCAGACTTTGGTGGCTGAACTGTTAGCTAGCATGGGATAGCATTTCTCTCACCCAGAGAAAGACAGTATTGCATGCCAAGTCACAGATGACAGGAATCACCAGTCTAGGCCTCTACTACAAGCTGGGTGCAGCCCTACTGCATGGCCAGTACATTCATCTTGGTCAAATGACAGTTGTATTGTGTCTTTAACTATGGAAACCAGGAATCACTCTACTGGCTGACTACCAAGTCTCTGTCAAGTGGGGAAAAAACAACCAGGAGCCTAAACTTTCATTATTGCATTAGTGGTACCTCCCTCATTTATTTTATAAGCAATAAACTGTGCTTGTCCGTTGTTTCATTTAGGAAGTTTCAAATGAGATTGAAGATAATGCATCCCATAATTTCTCACCCTTCCATGTTCCAGAGGCTCAGGCAGACTGATTTCAGGGTGAAATTTGCACTCTCTTGATTGATGAGGCTAATAAAGCGCCTTTATTGTGATATAAATAGCCTTAAAAACGTCCTAGAGAGTCAATATTGGTGCTTGATGGCCTCGCACAAGCAAGGTCCTTGTCTTAAGCAGTACTAAAGCTTAATGAGTTATGTTTTTCAAAAAGTTTGTCATTGAATTTGGATATTGATTTGTGAGGCTACAAGGTGGCAAGACCCACATTAGCGACACAGATGGAGAAGACTATTTAAACTCACCCATTTCTTTCACATACCCAGTATATCAGTAATTTTAATACCCTGCTGGATGAAGCAGCTTTGGGAGGGATTGGAGCATGTGTAGAACAAAGTGCACAGGTATTCATTCAATCAGACCAGTGACCTTGTCCCCTGCCACTTTGGTTGTAAAGGAGACAGCAGACACTCCTTGGAAGGTAGGAGTGTACTATTAAAGCCCATCTCTGGGGCATATAGGCACATGCACATGGATCAGACCCATTCACACTCACAGAGGTGAGTGCAAGTAAAATAGGAGAACAAAGTGCTATAACTCAAGTGACTTCAAAGCCCTTGGGTTAAACTGTGATTGTTGAATTAAATTGACCAATTTCTCTGTGTATTGGGAATAACATAAACCCAAGGTTATGGCCCTTTATAAGCACATCTATTGCAGGTCTTTGTTTCCCTCAAACCCCTGCCCTTCCAGTTTCAAAAAGTGCTCTAAAAACATTACTTTGCTTTTTCTTGTTTCTGCCAATTTTCCCATTTTAGGCAGGATCATCTCTTCCTGTCCACTTTTTCTGGCCTTCTCAGTCTTTACCCATGTGAGTGCATGTGATGGCCCCCATGTGCTTCTCTACTTGTAGAGAAGATGACGCATGAAGTAAGGTAAGGTCTTAAGATCAAACTTTGGGTTGGATTACCTCATTCTATTAGTTTCCTAGGAGTTGCCATAACAAATTACCATGAACTTGGTAGCTTAAAACAACAGAGATTTATTTTCTTATAGAACTGGAGGCCAGAAATCTAAAACCTCAGTGATTTCTAAGGTTCCAAAGGTGTGAGGGGCAAATCCTTGCCTCTTCTAGTTCCTGGAAGCTGCTGGCCATCCCTGGTGTTCCTTGGTCTACAGACACATCCCTCTGATCTCTACTTCCTAGTTCATAGAACTTTTCTCCCCTGAATATTTCTTTGTCTTCTCTTTTTGTCTCTTACAAAAATATCTGTCATTAGATTTAGGGCCCATCCTAATCGAGGAAGATTTCATATTGAGATCCCTATCTTACATTGGCTAAAAATCTTTTTCCAAATAAAGTTACATTTTGAGGATCCAGGTGAGCATTTTTTGGGGGGTAGGACTTGTCATTCAAGTCACTACACCATTTATGGATTTGCAATGTGATTAACTAAAATACACTAATGGCACTTTTAAATCAATGAATAAATATTTCATTTGGCAATGATATAAATATTAAGACTAACAAAAGTATAAAAATTTAGTTGTTTGCTAAATTTGCTAATCCAGAATCTACCTACATTATTTTCCCCTTTATTCTTCTGATAAAATTACCAATACCATATATTCTTCTAGAAACAGGCATAGTCTTCCATGCTGTAAAAAAAAAAAATACAGCAAAGTTTAAACTGATTTTTTATGACTACACTGGCTAATCAATTTATCCTAGAGTTGATTGATCTTCATAGAGTGTGAATCAGGACAGATAAATCTTGAATACTCCTAAAGTATTGCATATTCTGGAGAGGAGACCATAGAGCTTTGTGTTAGAGAAGATCAAGCAGATATTAACCTAGATAATGATGTCCTTTTCAAAGGAAAATGAAAACTTGTAGTGAGGATACATTGTTGTCCATAGATAATTGAATATAAAAGATTCATTGAGTCCCTTTTAATCAAGGATCTCTCAGGAATAAATATAAAACTAAGAAATAAATTTGTAGAGAAAGAGCTTAAGAAAATAAAGCCAGACTATTTTAATAAGGGAATCGGACATATAGAGAAAGAGTGCTTTTCACATGAATCCTCTGAGGGTCTTGTTAAATAGCAGATTCTAGTGCAATAGGTCAGTGGTAGGTCCTAAAATTTCATATTTCTAACAGGCTGTCAGGTAATAGCCAAAGAACACACTGAGTAACGAAATGGTAGAGGATCAATGGGTCTGGCAAATAACTATAAAGTCACACAGGCTACACATTACATGGCTTTTAGTTATTCAACATTCCCTCATTGAGCTCTTGTTCTGTACCAGTCATTGTGGTAAGTACCAGAATAAATGAAACATAATTCATATCCTCCACTGTATCTCTTTTAGTCAATCCTTGTTTTATTTTTTCAGTTATAACATTCAGCATCAACCTTGTTTCAAACAATATCAGGGAAATAACATAAATGTAATATTTTATAAAAACGTGAATCTACCTTTAGAAATTTACTAAAGCCAGGTACAGTGGTGCATGTCTGTAATCCCAGTAGCTCTGAAGGCTGAGACAGGAGAAATGCAAGTTCAAAGCCAGCCTCATCAATTTAGCGAGACCTTTACTTAAAATAAAAAAATAAAAAGGGCTAGGGATGTGGCTCAGTGGTTAAGCACCCCTGGTTTCAATCCTTGGTGCCCCCAAAATAAACGGTTTTTCTAAAAATTGTTGTAATTTGGCTGTCTGTTAAAGGATGATCCCCACCATAAGTGAGGTCAATGTCTTCAGGCACTATTCTCAGAGATGCCATGGAAATGCAACTCTTGCTTGGATTCCAGAAGCAACAGTAAAAAGAGCACTATGGATTTACAGCACGATCATCATGGCACATGAAGTGATGAACAGAAGTGACTCATGGAGAAAAGATGATACTCCCAGAAGAATGTAGTCAGTTCATAGAAAAATGATATCGTCTTGCTTTTTTTTTGTTCAATTTAATTTCATACATTGCCAAAGAGATATGCTAGAGTAATGATCCTAAAGGTTCAAATCATAACTTGTGCAAGTGCCTCTTTTTTCTTTATTCATTTATTTTGGCCTAGGTTAAGACTGGTGAGTTTAGGGGTAAGGTGGCAGCCAAAGCAAAGTATTCACGGCTATTGTTGAATTATTTTGAATGAGAATCCACTGGCGACTTTTTTGATCATGACAGTGATCCACATGTCTGTACTGTCAACTAAAAATGCATGCAGAGCATTATATGCACATGTATAAATTCATAAATTACATACATTATCAGAAGAGTCTTTAAGGTGCTGTTCAACCTGCTGTCTAAGGAGTTTGCTATATTTTATATGCTCTGGAAGGGTGTGATGGTTTCTTCTTCTTCTTTTTTTAAAAATCTTTATTTTATTTATTTATTTTTATGTGGTGCTGAGGATCGAACCCGGTGACTCATGCATGCAAGGCAAGCGCTCCACCAGTGAGCTACAGCCCCAGCCCGTGTGATGGCATCTTGATCTTTTTTTGTTTGTTTGTTTTGGCCTGAAGATTCAAACAAAGTCATAATATTGATGACTTTTACCCAGTACATTCTCAATTCTCACAAAAGGGCAACTATTATGCACCATGGCAAGCATGGTTATGGATATAAACAACCAATTTTGAAAGGGTAACTGTTCACATTCAGACTCTCTGTTCAGAAGCATTCGAGATCACAAAATATTCAGTCTACCACTTAGGCACCAATCTTCATAAATTGATGGACTCAGGGTTCTAAGGCTCATCTGTGGCCCTTCATCATGACATAAATGAAGAGGGCAAATGGGTATTTTAAAGCCCTAACCAAATCTTCCATCCTTAAGTATCAACTAAATTCTGTCTTTATAACTTCCACTGTATCCCTTCACCCCAAAAGTAGACATAGTAGTCTGAAATGTTTGGATTTGTGCCACTTTCAATAATCAAAAGAATTAGTTAATTTCCACATAAATGCTACATGATTTAATGTACAGCTTTATTACCCAAAAATTTCACTGTCAATCTATAAGCCTTTATTTTCCTTCTTAAAGACCTATTCAGATCAATATATTACAGCACATAAGAGACTTATTTTTAGACTTATACTGCTCCTGATGACTCCTGAACTAGGGAATGGTAAAGATGCAGCAAGAGACAACAAACTGCTTTCTGTTCCCCCTGTAGACAGGCGTTCCATGACTCATTTCAGTAGGGAGAGGAAAGCTTTGTCCCTGTGTACAGTTTCTGTAGGCATACGGGATCTTGCCTGTGGTTCTGATAGTCTGTGCCCTACTTTTCACACACTAGAAAAAGAGCACAATAGCAGAAGGATAGCTTTCTCTATCCGAAATATCACCAAGATTCCTTCAAGTTTCTGCAAATTATAAATGCATGTGATGAAATGTGCCAAAAGAGACAAAAGATTTCTAAACACTAGCTTGAATTTCTTAGAATGAGAAATGATCTTAGACCACAAAGGCTTAAAGTATCATAGTATGATGGAAAGGGTTTGTGTAGTTCTGAGTCTGAACTACACTTGGCAAATTAGGATGTGCTGTTTAATTTCTTTGAGGTTGATTCATTTCTACTGCAGACAGGGACTCTCAAACAACTTGTGGAAAAACCAAGTGTAATAACTCGGATGCACCACCAGGTGACAGTGTTTCTAAAATTAATCTGATTCTATGGAACTCAGACTTGTTTTTGTATGTGGGGCCACATGTTAATAAACAGGTGAATGGACAGGCACGTGATTGCTTTTAAACAGTAAATCAAGTCAGTACCTAAATTCGTTTTCATTACAATCATTTCAAAGTGAAGAGATCACACACTCAAGTACCAGAGGAGTTAATCTTGCCCTGAATCTTCCAGAATGAGTGGATCATGATAGCAAAATGATTAAGCAGTTTGAAAAGTTGATATTCAGAAAACCCACTGAAATTCTGTATCAGCTAAACTGAATTAGGGAAGGCTAACACAATTCCTGTTTGTTATATGATGGCAACACAAGAACAGCATTGAGATTTTCAAGGTAATAAGTAGTGATCAATTCATAGCAGCACACACATTCATAATATTTTCTCCAGAAAATGTATCTGCTTAAGGATATATATTAACTAATACAGATAAAATGAGTATTTGGGATTCATTTGCCAAAATGGTCATAATTTGAAGAAAGTAAAACTAGACAGGGGAAAATATTTGAATGATCCCAAATAAAATAGGAAATTTAGGTTACTAGAAAAGTAAAGTAGGAAGAGAAGGAGAGGGGAAAGGAAACATGATTAGTATTTTTGTCCACAGGCTTGGGAATTTATCTGGCCTGAATTGAGTAGTCAAAGAAATGAATCCCACTGGAGCTAAAAAGCCAGGAGGTATCCCTGCATCTACGAGGAAAATGTCATTCATTGCCCACCAGGTCAGAGGTGGTTGCGAAGTGTTGTTTATTTCCACTAAAATGTCTCCTCCGTGTTGACTGCCTCGGTGACTGAATTTTAGTATGTGATATGAAAATTAATTTTGAGTTCATTGACAGAGCTGAGATGTACATTCAGATCCTCCAGTTATAAACAGGGCTCTCCCCTTGACATGCCATCCGGTTGTATTCTACTACTTACATATATTCTGGGGCGGGAATATAAGTAGTAGAATATAATAAGAGAAAAGCATAGAATGGTGTTGGGAGAAGACTGAGAAGAAACAGAATGAGGAGCAATAGAAAAGGGTGTATTTGTAAAAGAAGGTGGAAATGTAATTAGAGCTGGAAAAGGAAGGAGGATTCTCAACCTTCAACTTGATTGTTATCCCTCTCCTTCACATCCTCCTGGTTCATCACTACTTTCTCCCCCTCAGTCCCAAATTAAGCCACAAAACATGATAGGAAAAGATGACCCACTCCTTAATACTGCTTACTATTGCTGACAAGCAATACAGCCATGGCACCTGGGAGTCTTCTTATGATCATGAGGGTCATCCTAGTTCACACATGAGAAAAGACCTAAGAGATCACCCATGTCTTAGATTCTGTTCCCCAGGACAGTCAGTGAGACTCTAGGATTTGGTTATGAAAGTGCTGGAACTAGAATGGCCCTTCATATTTAAACAGCTGATGGGAGACTAAAGGGAGCCTTTAGGTAAGGGATACCACTTATCAACCAGTCATTGGAAGTGGACTGTCCTCAGGGAGAGGCTGAGTATGACTTGGCAAGTAGCTATCTCTGGCTGAAGGTAATTTCCAGACAAGAAATCAGCTGAGTAGTCAGTATCCACAACAGCTGGGAATGAGTTCCTTATCCTGAAGAGGGCATGAGAGCAGTGGTCTGTGACACTCACTAATGCAACACAGATTCCCTCAGTGAGGCAAAGTGCCCTCACTGGTATACTAGCACCTGGTTGGTTATGACTGAATTAATTCTTAGGGACTTAAACACTCATAGCAAGGGCACTAATGACTGTAGGAGTTCAGTGCATCCATTCCAGACATTTAAGACTTGTTAATCTCAGAGTGTAGCTAAAGATTTATTTTACATTTGCTTATGGCAAATCATAGCATGTGATGAATGAAAATGGTTCCTAGGAATGTTCTACTTAGGCAAACCCAGAAACTACATATAGATTATAGGTTCATAAAATTAAACCCAATCAGAAGTGGTGCACACCAGTGATCCCAGAGACTCTGGATACTAAGGCAGGAGAATTGCTAGTTCAAGGCCAGCTTGGGCAACTTAGTGAGATATTGTCTTAAAATTTAAAAAAATATATATACATTTTTAAAAAGGGCTCAGGATATATGTTAATGGTAAAGCACACCTGGGCTCATTCCCCAGTACTGCAAATAAATAAATAAATCCGAAAGGTCATTTGTTCCAGTCTCTAATCTGATGACTTTGTCCCCTCCCTCACATACTAAGTAACTATTCATCCCTTGCTTGTGCCCCTCCAAGAACAAGAAGGTCAGGACCTCTAGCAATATGGCATTCCACATTCTGACAATTCCAACTGCCTGAATCTTACTTCAACATAAATAGAGCATATCTCTCCTTCCTTAATGCTTAGGCATTGATCTTAGTTCTCTTTTTTAGGGATGACAACACCCACATTTAATTCTTCTGCATATTATCTCATCAGATAGTTGAAGACAGCTTATAATTCATAATATGGTTTAAAGCCATCTTATCAGCTTAATCGTTCTACTTAGAATATTTTGCAGTTTGACCAAGGTCCTATTAGTGGGCAACATTTACAACAGAACAAAACCACTTTTCCTCTCAGTGACACTGGATGCAGATGTTATCCTTTTTTGAAGGAAGCTTGAAGGTGGCATCAGCCCATTGAGCTACTACATCATGATGAGTGGCTCACAATCTCTTCACCTGGGTTGTATGTTCCATCTACCCTTCTGCTTTTGCTTCAGGTTGGGATCCCCAGCCTAGTGATATTTCATTTAATTCTACATAAGTTTAACCCTATATAATTATAATCTATAAAATAAAATGTATTGCTTTCCAGCACGATGTGGTATTTCAGCATGGATGCCAGACATTATTGGTTGTGCCTCCATAGTTCTGTTTTGCCTCTTCAGTAAGTTGTGAAATCCTTGCGGGCATGGCCCTCAATGAGCATGTGGAATACAATAGTTAAAAAAAATGGTAATAATAATTTCTCATTTCCTTTAAAATTATTAATTTCATTTATTTTTCTATAAGAAAGAACCATTTTATGTCAGCTTTCAAATATATTAGCCTGAAATTATTTATTTGATGCTCTTACATTTAAAATTTCTACTATAATTTAATTATGGCCCCTTTTTACCTATTAGTGAATTTTCACCATGTCCTTTTTATTTGATCTGCCATTGCACAGGCTTTCTATTTTATTAGGCTTTACAAAAAATACTTAACTTCTCAATTTGCTGATCTCCTGTTATTTTCTTTTTTATTTCATAAATGTGTGGCCTTATCCTTTATTTCCTTCCATTTTCTTTGAATTAACACTTTTTCTTCACCCCAACCTTTTATAACTTAATACTTTGCTCATGAATTTGACTCTTATTTCTTTAAAAATATATTTATTCATAATATATGCCAAAATCACTTTGGCTGAATCTTAAAACATGTAGTATCTTCATGAAGTTCTACATGTATTGGAATTTCCATTATGAACTCTGCTCTGATGGATTATTTATCTGGAAGTTTGTTTTTTAGTTTCCATGCACATCAAATTTGGAAGTGAAGAAGCATTGCATTGTTATCAGAGCTACTTTTGGAGACTTATTATGTGGTCAGTTTTTACATGAACCATTTATGCTTCAGAAGAATATATATTTTCCAAATGTTCTGTGTGGGGCTTTATAGGTTTTCATACTTAAGGTTATTAATGGTATAGTTTAAATTCTTTATATCATCAGTATGTTTTGGACTTTCTCATCTACATGTTTTAAATGAGACTATATTAAATTTTCCACTATGTTTGTATTTGCCAATTATATTTTAGTAAAGTGGTCAAATTTATCTTAATATAATTTAAAATCTTTATTTGCTTACATGCTAGTTCAGGTTTATTATATACTGTTGACAAAAGTCTATTTAGTCACATTTCATTGTTACTATATCATATTTATTTTTATTTGAATTTGGCTTATAGTTTTTTGTCCACTGTTTTTCGTTTCAATCTTTCTATGTCCTAGTGTGTCTGTGGTTTAAAAAATACCTATATCCATATCTATACATAGTCACTCAAATATATATGACCAGTTGAACTAAATATGTATAATAGTACTGTTGGGTATAGAAATATGGCTTATTTTCTTTCAGCAATTTGAGGATGATATTCCACTGTCTTCTTGTCCATGTTGTTACGGATGAGAAGCTGGCTTCAACTGAATTGATGGTTCTTTTAGATGTTTTATCTTATTTTGTTTGGTTTATTTTAAGATTCTCTGTTTCTTTGGTGGTCTTTAGTTTCACTACAAGGCCCCTTAGTACAAACCACTTTTGTTTAATCTGCTTGGACTTTTGTTATTTGTATCTTAAGATCTAGTCCATTATCCATTTAATTTCTTATTTCCAATCTTATATATTCTTTTTTTTTGAAACTCCCATTAGAACAATTTTCATTCTGTATTAATCAAGATTATTCACTGACATAGAGAAAGAGAGAGAGATTTAGACATTATCTCATATCATCGTGAGGGGCCTGGAAAGTCTGAAATTTACAGGGCACATCAGTAGTTTCTAAATTCTGTCAGCATCGATGTTGTGGTCCCTTGTCATATCATGGTCTCAGCTCTTTTGAAAGACCCTAGTCATTTCTCTTATAGCCTCAATTAATAGAATAAAGCCCAAACATATTATGAAGGGTAGTCTGTTTCATTCAAAGTCTACTAATTGTAATGTTAATCATATCTAAAAAACACCTGCACAGCAACATCTAGAACATGTTTGACCAAACAATTAGGCACAATAGCTTTCTCAAGTTGACACCATAAAATTAACCATCACATAATCTGCCCATTGTAGAAAGTATAAAATGGTTATAAATATAAACTGATTGATAGTTAATATTAGATATCTCTTTGTTTTGATTAACTATATTATAGGTGATTTTTTCTGATATAACTTCCAGTGCACTAGTTCTATGTTCAAATATATTTGTCTAACCTGTAATTTAATCTGTTCATTTTTTTCAAGTGTAGTTGTTGTTGCAAAAAATTGTTGTTTTTTTCAAATAAACACCTTCTTTTATTATGATTTATATACATTTACATCACCATAATCACTTAAATATACTTGTAAATTTTTTGATTGCACTATTTTCTCTAATTTGTACTATGACTAATTTAACATGGTCCAGTCTAGGGTTCTAATTTTCGTAGCAGATTTTTTTTTAATTGGGTGATAAGCATTAGTGTGTTTAGGTCCAGTTAACAGAGCTTTAAAAGACCCTTTTCAAAGAGAGCAGACTGTTTTGACATCCAACTTAATTCACCAGTGACTCTTCTCTCTTCCTAATTGCCATCTTCCAATAAAGCCCGACTCCATATGACTATACTGTAGATAATACATCTATTGTCAGATATCCCTCGTCATATCATGGCCTCAGTTCAAGATATTCTCAGGCTTTGAAGGCCCTCCTTATGTTTCTCACCTGACAATTACCATTTCTTTCAGCTGGGCGCGGTGGCGCAAGCCTGTAATCTCAGCACTTTGGGAGGCTGAAACAGGAGAATCGTGAGTTCAGAGCCAGCCTCAGCAACGGCGAGGCACTAAGCAAGTCAGTGAGACCCTATCTGTACATAAAACACAAAATAGGGCTGGGATGTGGCTCAGTGGTCGAGTACCCCCGAGTTCAATCTCCAGTACCAAAAAAAAAAAAAAAAATTACCATTTCCTTCTTTTGATTCAGCTACTTCTTATTATTAATACTAGATTTGGAACTGAAGTATTTAAGTAAATTAGGTGCAACATGGCTTACCAGCTAGTATTACTTGCAAAACTGAAAAAGACCATAGAGATTTTAGCTGACAAAAATGCCACTGAGTCAATACTATCTGTTGTTGCCTTATGGACAAAATGGCTCTTTGAATGCAAGGAAAATGTCTTATTCTTCTTGCTGTCTTTACCACATCAGTAGGAACTCTGTGTTGCATGAATGAATGAATGGCAATACGTACCAGAGAAGAGTTGGCATGCTGGTGTATATTTCTCAGGCAAATACAATCTGAGAAGAGTAATGATGGTGGTTCTCAGGTACCCAAAGGGTTGTCAAATGGAAGATATTAGAACTGTATATTAGAACTTTTCCATGTGGTTCAAGTGAGAAGAATCATATCCATTCATTAAAAGTTATAGGCAAATCAATTTAGGACTAAAGGAAGACATTTCTCATAATTTTTACTATATGAAAATGAAATGGAGCCGGGCGTGGTGGCTCACACTTGTAATCCCAGCACTTAGGGAGGCTGAGACAGGAGAATCGCGAGTTCAAAGCCAGCCTCAGCAACGGCGAGGCACTAAGCAACTCAGTGAGACCCTGTCTCTACATAAAAAACACAAAATAGGGTTGGGATATGGCTCAGTGGTCGAGTGCCCCTGAGTTCAATCCCCAGTACCAAAAAAAAAAAAAAAAAAATGAAATGGCCTGTTCTTGGGGGAATTCAAGAGACTGAAATACTACTTATTGTATTTGTTGGTCACATGAATCCTAAAAAAATTTAGAGGAAGATGACTTTCAATAGTCTTACCAAACTTGGGATTCTAGGGTTTCTTGGTAAAGAAGGGTCAAATTGGATATTATCTCCCTCAATTTTAACACAACTTGTTTCCTTTACTTCTGATATAACTATGTAATATTATTAATTTAAGTTGAAAATATGTCCACTCAACACACAATTATTTTTGCACATACTTAAATGCTAACCCTGATATATGTTCTTACTCTTATTTTCTGAGATTGGTTATCATTATTTCAGATTTTTGAAAACTTCAAATTCTGGGTCTGACATTTAGCATGTTATGTGCTCATACACATTTCTCTTGCATATCCCAACCATGTGTTTTATGTCCTTGTATGATCGATTGGCAGAAACATCCATTCTTATACATAAAGAAATTTCCTGCAGGTGAACTCAGTTTTATTACAATTCTATTCATTTTCCTCTACTCTGTCACCCGTGTTGTCATGGCATATATTTTATCACCATCTGTCTATGCTACATATACTCCATTCTTCTAATCCATAGTTTTATAAGATGGTCAGAAAACTGAATTTCATCTGACCTAACTTTGTTTTTAGTGACTCTCTTGGGTTGTGGAGATTACCACTTTCTTTTCTCATAATCACATTAGCAATGTGTAGATAACTTTCAAGAACTGACAACAGGCCTATATTATATGGTTTGGGCATCTGTTTCTGTGCTCTTTAAAAAAATCAGGGCCTAGTTTTCCCATTTGATCCATTATCCTATTTTTTCAAAAATTCCAAAGAAGTCTGTATGATTTTATTAATAGGCACCGGTGCATATTTCTCCTTGCCAAGGGCAATTGAACTCATGTAGTTAAATTCTCACTTCCAAACACTATCCTGGAGATTTCTGATATTTTAAGGCATTTTTTGCTTTGCCATGTCTAAATTTTGATATTTTTGTACAAAAAAAGTGAGGTTTTCCTATTCATGAAGAATGGTGTCTAATTGGAATTTGTGCACTCAGGGCCTACCTTAAGAAACGACAATAACAACAACAACAAAGAACAGGAAATTGTGTTTAATTCCTTGATTATGCACACAAATCCATCATTCAGTCTGTGTCCTTTTAAATGGAATAGGGAGTCACTTTCTAGATTTGTAATACTGCTTAGATAATGTTACACAAGTGATTCTTGTTCACTTATTCTGGATTGTGATCACCACTAAAAAGCTCAAGTCAGTAGAATCTATAGCTAGACAAACAAACACAAAAACCTCTTTCTCTATTTTAAGCCTACACTGTACATGTGGCTACTCATAAAAGACATTGATCATATTAATTTTATAGTCATACCTAATTCCAAACTAAAGGAGCAGTTTGGGGCACAAACCAATGCTCAAGAAGTAGATACTGAAAACAATAAATTCCAGGCAGTTTCTAGCCCCATGGGGATGTCATGGATATATAAACCCGAGAGAGTTAATGACACTAGAAACTAATGATAAGCCATCCAACATCTTTGTTCCACATAATCTCAAAGATTGAATTTACTTGCCTTTTAAAATGCATCTGTCAGAGTAATTTAACATGCGGTTGGTAAACAGAGAGGGGTCTATTCCAGACTCAGAATAAATGAGTAATGATATTGGACAATAGTACCCACTATGTTTTCAAAGAATGTATAGCAAACTACTGATTTCCGACAACAGTGCCTACTCTCTGCTATCTGCAATCACAAAAGTCAATAGAGAAAATGGCACAGGCTATGAAAAGACTAGTTACAATAGGAGGCCCACTGCTATGCTGGGGCATAGCCATGGAGCAACTGATTGCATAAGATCATCTATTCAACCTTTAATGAGCTGTTCTTAGTGCTCCCTCCAGTTCGACCTTCCACTAGTCACCAATTATATTTACAGTTAGCAGTTTGAGTACATATTTACTTCTCTAGAGAGTGGGCTCATGTGCAGAACTGTGGTGAACTGATCACAGTATGGAAACTCATGCCCTCAACATGAAACCTCCAGGAAACCATGCAGCACAGTTAGATTTTCAGTCAAAGAGAAGGGAAAGAAAAGAGGACTGAAAAACAGTATGGGGGAGGGAGCTGGAAAGCAGGGTAGGTTAAGAGTGACAGGTGCCTTCTGCCTTTGCTGCCCCTCACAGGAAATTACAACAAATCCAAAAGGCTTGCCCTGTGACTAAAGAAGCATTTGTTCCCGACCATTAAACCTGGCTTGCTCACCAGAAGGATTTTACAGTCCCTTTGACCATGCTGAAAATCTGAGGATGGAGATAATCCCTTTCACTCCTCTTTTTGTTGGTCTGCAAAACCGTTTGAGAGATTGAACCTTGGGCATTTGTCAGTGAGGCCTATGCACATTTTGCTCTCTTTCAATGTGTATTCAGCAGATTTCAGATCTATAAAAATTCTACTTAGTTGTTGCCTGTTTCTGATCTGGGGGAGCTGGGCAGTTCAGCGTTATCTGAGAGGTGCCAGCTGTTGCTATTACAGACAGTATTCAATGGTTCATTTATCTGAATATGTACTGTTACTTGGCAAGATCTTGGACAGGAGACTTTGTTGTAATGGTGATGCACTTCTCTTTTGATGGGGCTCTTGAATAAATATCCTTTAAAAAAAATCTTAGAGTGACTAGAAGCATTTCTTGTACATATACAGACTTCAGCAGCTGAGAGATACAAAAATTCCTCACATGTCCACATCCCTACTAAAAACCATATGCTGTAGAAAGAGCAAATATCTTCCTATCCATAGCACTGAATATCACTGATGATTATGTAAGTAAAAGCGTCATCTACTTCCATTAATCTGATTGCAATTAATATGTTCAATTATTCAATGACTTATGAAATGTTGGAACTGAATGTACGAAGCAGATTCAAAAGTATACAGACTTCATTAAAGCCATTTAGTGTGTTTTAATTAGTAAATTATACTCTTCTGACCTCATGAGTGTGTTAGAATTTCACACACTTACTTTTCACAGCAGGAGACTGAGTTTAGTCATCTCTTTCATTAAAACTAACACAAGGAATCAAGGTCTAGCATTTACTTAAATAAACAAATTATTTTTGCTTTAATTCCTAAAGTATTCCTAAAGATCTCTAGTTTGTAAAATAGCTAACTATCCTTCCCTATTATGGATCCTAGCCATTGTCTAATAATTGGTTTCAACATCTGTACCTGTTGACTTTAAAAAATCTTAGGCGTTTTGTTTAAAGGAATCCTTTTTAAAGCCTCAGAATAGGGAGCTATTTTGAGCATGACTATTGTAGGCATTTTACTATGAATGAATGCTTTAGATGTAATAATTCAAGTATCAGTTACATAGTGGCAGAATTGAACATGAAAATGGTGTTTTTAATATCCATTAAAAATTAAAAAAAGAAGAAAGAAAAAGCCTGGCCAAAGAAAATCTAGAGATGGAGAAAAAGGGTCAAACATTTCATGGAGCTAAGGGCCAAGCAAAAGAGTTTGAAGTAAGTGAACAGTAATAGAGGTCAGAATTATCAAGGACTCAAAAAAACAAGACATACAGTCATCTACTTAAAGGATGGGCAAGTGCCCTCAGAGAGGGGACAAGTAATTTTAATTTGATCCAAGAGTGGTAGACTCAAGTTTTAAAACATAGAGGAAAAAATATGAGAATGTAATGGTATAATAAAAACTACTAATTTGGAGAGAAGAGAAACCTGCTGAATAGGTAAAAATTTAAATTGCAAAATATATTAAAGCAATGTACTTTTACTACTTTTGCATATGTAAAGTAAACCACAGCTAATCACACATTCCCAGGTGGTGTCCTGCTAGAGCAGATGAGTCATTCCACAGAACCTCTGATTTGGGGTTGAGGAGCATTACCACTGCCTAATTTCCATTCTTAACTAGTGGTTATAGAACTGCTTGCTGTGGCCCATTTTAAATCCTATTATTTAAAAATCCTTCCTTACATTAAGTAAAGGTAGGCCTCCAGGATACAGAGTTGAAATTCAAAGTCATTAGCATCAAGAATCTTACAATTTAGTAAGGCAGAAATTACCAATGCTGCTTTAGACCATGCAAAAAATATGCATGGGGTGCTGTTCTGTTGCAAAGGAGGAGTATTTATTTACCACCCTCTGAGTAGGGGTGGAGGGGGTAGAATGGGAGGGCTGCACTGAGTTAAGGATGTGTAGGAGCTAACTTAGTACAAGAAGTAGGAATGGGTATTTCAAGCTAAGGAAATAACGGTCACATATTCAGAGACCTGAGACGTGGTTGTAGTCAGGGACCACATGTAATTTGGTATGACTCTAAATAACGAAGACAGCTTTTCTGTTCTTTAAATACTTCTTTTTAAATACAAAAATGTCTGTTATGCCCCTTATATGCATTAATTAATTCTATTCGTTTAACTTGCTGCAAGCTTGGGTAATGTTTGGAGTGGAGGAGGGACAGGGAAATCTGACTTTGTCATGGAACCTCAAGTGGACAGAATGCCTGTGCCCAGCATGCCCCAGAACTTACATGCAAAGACCAATCAACTGTTCTGTAAGGAGAAGGTCCCTCAAGGCTCCATCACTCGTTGACAATGATGCAGTCCCAAGAACTCCCTTTGCCTCCTCACCCCACAAACCGACCATCACTTGCTTACAGATAAAAGAGAGGGCTGAAGAGGTGCATGTTCCTTTTTAAGTGAGGCACACAAAGTGACAATTTCTAGTCAGTAAGACCAGCAATTAGGTGGGGAACAAAAGAATAAAAATTTGCTTATATTTCTGTACAATGTTTCCTTCTTTCCTTTTTAGTTTATCTCACCTCTCTGGACTTGATATCTTTCACCTCTAGTCTTAAAAATTCTTTGACTTCATTTTTGTTTACTAAGCATCAGTTTCTGCCTAAGATCTAGTCTGACATAAGATAACTTGTGGTTAAGTTATCTTAATTTTATAATGTTTTAATATTTCTAAATGCCAAGGCATTTAGAGGTATCCTTGTATTCTCTCTAGACATGGGTTATACTGTATCATTAATAAGGAACATATTGAGAGCGTAGCATGTGCCAGGCCTCCTTCTAGGCAATCTACATATATAAGGTCATTCATTCTTAATCATTGTTTTATAATCTATCTGAAATTGGTGCCCATATTCTAAGTTTAAAAGAAAATAAATGCAAAACTAGGAAATGTGCACAAAGTCACATGGTTAGTAATGGATAGAACTGGGGTGCACATCTGGGAAAGCAGACTTCAGGGTCTGTCCTTTGCACCAGGATACTGCATTGCCTCAACCGCTTTGCTATATTTTGCCTGTTGCACTAAACTGAGTTTATATAATTTAGAAGGGCAATTGATTGGGTCCTCACTTAGGTATCTTATTATAACAATAAATTGATCAACAAATATTTAATGAGCAACATTAATGTGTCAGACCTGTTATTTTAGGCATCCAGATACTCAGGAGAGAAATCATGTGGTTGCTATTTATTCACAGATTAAATTCTAACAGTGGTAATTGAAATGACAGATCCTGTGAACTAGAGCCTCTAGAAGATCCAGAGATCAAGTCCAATGTATGCATTTAGCAAAATAGGAAAATAAGACACAAAATAAAATTTATTATAATATGTATACATACAACTTGTAAACATGAGTCAAAAGGGAAAGATTGAAAACCAGTTGCTATATTCTATTATTTATATGCTATGGAAAACAAACAATATCATTATTTAAAAAAGGGCTTCTTAGGTGACATCAGTTCTGCAAATAAATATTTAGAAGACCAAAAATACTATCAGTGTTTACTTTTCTGTGATATGGAAAAATGTTTAAATTATCTTCTCTATTTTACAAAAGGTCTATATTAAGCATATACAAGTAGTCAGAAAAATGTCTAGAGTGGAGAAAGAATTCTCCTCTCAAAAATAAAATAAAATAAAATAAAATAAAATAAAATAAAATAAAATAAAATAAAATAAACCAGGACTTGGAGTCCAGCTCAGTGGTAGAGTGCTCACATAGCACCTAGCATGCACAAGAATCTGGTTTTGATATCTGGCATCACACATACACAAATCAATTATTTAATTATTAAACTAAGTTAAATAAAGGAAACAAAACTGAATGCTTAAATCCCTGTAAGTGCCATTGCAAAATTCCTTGGAGTTTGACTCCATGCTCTGCTTGAGCTCCTCCAGAGCAGAAGCCCCTGTGATGTTTCAGCCCACTCCACACCATCTGACATCTGCAAAGGGATTTCTCAATCTATACCTAGATGACATGGCTAATGACTCAACCCAACTATAGGAAAATGAGAGAGCTTCCATATTTAGGAGTATAGCTCTGCAGGGTTTCTCCTGAATAATGGCTCTAAATTATGCCACATGCTATGGAGAGCTTGGTTTTTCCTAAGAAAAGATGATTTATCAAACTGTGCTATCTCTTTAGTAAATTGACTAGGCAAAAGAACTCAACAAGATGAAAATAGCTCTGATGCTGGCAAGGCCACACACATCTCCCAAGCATGGTTCCAGTGATGAAGGAGAAAGAATAAGGCCAATCTGGAACCGCCAAATTGTCCATTCTCCTTAACACGACAGTGCATTTTTTCAACTTTGGTGCACTAGTATATAAAGTATTGTTTTCTCTTTTTTGCATAGAATGATAAGTATATAAAACTAATAGTTGATCTACTACAGAACAATAAACTTTTTGTAGGATGGCAAATATGATGCTTTTACCAGTTCATAGAAAACTATGTGAATGCTATTATATTAGCTAAGAGAGAATCAGCATTGGGTCTATTAGATTATCTATGGCTTACTTTTTGTGTATGGCTGAAAACTAGTTCCAGGGGCAAAGAGGCACTCTACCTAGAAACCTCTTAATTCAACCTTTTGAAGTTTCCTTTAACATAGTTATAACTCTTTAGCTTTAAAATAAAACCTAGTTTAAATTATAACATCTATAGTTGTTAGCAACCACAAAATTAGCACCTTAGCTAATGACACTTGCTGTGTAAAGAAAATAAACAGATTCTACATAAAATTGTTTCAAAGAGAATTTTCATAAAAACTTTTAATTTTGTAGCATTAAAACACATCAAGGAACTAGATCTCTATACTAAGCATTCTAAATCAGTGTCCACTTATTCAAACAAACTGACAAATCTCCAATTTAGACAGTCAAAATATGGACTAATCTACAATGATAACATATGACATAGCAGCCTAAAGGTTTTCTTGAGTCTATGTACCTCACATAGTGGTTGTTTGTATCAACAACATCATTGAGAGTAAGGCACTTACTTGTTGGTTTATTATATATCTTCAGACAATAAAGAAACATGCCAAGAGCAATGTGACTAAGAAAGATGACAGCGATGAGCATCGTCAAGGTAAGTATCACCCACAAAATATATACTAGCCCTCCTTCAGAAACTGCAGGACCAAAGATTCAGTTATGTTTGTTATGCTATTTGATGCATTATGTAGCTTGTCTAATTTAGCAGAGCATTTTTAATAAGAAAGCTTGGAACACAAAAACATTCTCATAATCTTTAATTTATCTTAAGCAATCCGTTCACTGCCAAAATCAGTTGCCCAAGGATTAATATGTATTCTTCACATTCATTTTCCAAAATAACATACAATGATCTTTTCAAAACTCAAAATCTTCTTACTCACTGAGTAAACTTTTCAATGGGTTCCACAATGCCCTGATAGGTCCAGAGCTTAACTGTTCAGTCTCACTTAATGTCAATCCTCTTCCTAACTCCTACCCATACTCAGACCCACTGGGCTCCTTTCAATTCCTCATAAGTACCTGGTTCCCTCCTTCTCTGAGGCCTCGATGTATACCCTTCTCCCATCCCTACTCATTTTGCTTAATCAGCTAACCTCATCTTCATTCAAGTCTCCAAAGTTGCCCCCTTACAAAGTAGAGGAATGCAACCCAGTGTGGTGGTGCATGCCTATAATTCTAGCAGCTCGAAAGGGTAAGGCAGGAGGATGTAAGTTCAAAGCCAGCCTCAGCAAAAGTGAGGCTCTAGGCAACTCTGAGACCCTGTCTCTAAATAAAATACAAAATAGGGCTAGGGACGTGGCTCAGTGGCCAAGAGTGCCCTTGTTTTCAATCCCTGGTACCTCCCACTGCCCAAAAAAAGTAGAGGAATGCAAGACACCACTCTGGGGATTGGGAAGAAAAAAAAATCATAGCTTTTATTTCTACTTAGTTTATCTAGACTTCAAAGTAAATTATGCTTTAAAAATATCGAAATATCCCAAGAGTAGAAGTCTATACAGGCAATTTATACACAAGTATATTTATATTTTATTGTACCAAAAATGTTTACAGTCCACTGCCTCAGACCTCAGCTTAACTGTCCTCATAAATGCCTTCCTTTACCCACCAGACTAAGACAAAACCTCATCCTGTTGATATCCATAGCACCACATACTTCTACATGAAGCATTATGGTAGATATAATTTCACATTTATTTCCCAGGATGTTTGATTAATGTCTATTTTCAGTCACTAGATTGAGGGCAGACACTGAGGTCTATTTTTTATTATTTTTCTCTTCATAATGCCTAGCATGTTGCCGGATTTATTGTAAGCAATTGATAAATATTTGATGACTGTAAAGTTATATATGTGTATAGCTGTCTATATATTTGAAACATATTTATATGTACAGACACACATACACCATTATAAATCAGTCAGGAGAAAAGCTCTTCAAATGGAAGCTGTATTTTTTTCTTCTATATTTGTAACCAGTAAACCCTTCTTCCATTTCTCTAGTTCCCTATCCATTGATTTTTGTCGACTAGCTGTGTGTCATATGTTTATTTACTACAGACTTGTCAGGACAAAGCTCAAATATCAGCTGGGTCTATGATGCCCACAGTAATTGCAAAACTGTTTGCTGTAAAACAGATTAAGAGGCCCTACTCAGCAAGCATGGAGCCAAGTTCTTCCCTGGTCGCTTTAGGAACATGTGG
Organism: Geosciurus inauris; assembly: GCA_004024805.1. Taxonomy (NCBI): domain Eukaryota; kingdom Metazoa; phylum Chordata; class Mammalia; order Rodentia; family Sciuridae; genus Geosciurus; species Geosciurus inauris. Next base: position 752,745 of record PVHX01000001.1, read on the forward strand.
CAGGGCTCTGTAATGTGATGGATAACATATGAAGTGCAGAGGGCTGCCCATATGCTGCTGTGATTTTCCTGTACAGGATGTGCTCTTTGGAGTTAATAATGGTGATTTAGGACACTGGTGAAAATTCCAGTTCTCTTTAGGTCTCATTCAGAGTCCCCAGGCAGGGGATGGCAAACCTATAATCCCACACTGCAGGAAAAAAAAAATGAAAGAAGGAATAGAGACCTCCATGATGGACTTGTACTAAAGCTGATCAGATCAGTTTGTACAACTTGTTACAGAAAGGAACAACTGTCACTGCTAAAATCTTGAAAGCTGAGTAAAAGAATGTAGAAAGTCATATAAAGCCCTTGTAATTTGGGGTGGGGTTGGAGAAAAAGTGCTGGTTATATTTATTGGAACACTTATTGATACATAAAAGTGACAGTGAAATTAACAGTACACATGTTGGGACTGAGGCGGGATGGCATGGGAAATAGCAACGCACACACGAGGATGCCTGGGTTGTAGTGATTTATGGGGATAGTGCCACTAATTATTACAAGTTTTTAGGCATGACTGATAGAAAACAAATAACTCAGAATGGCACATTTTAAAATGATTCAAGCAAACTGGCAGCTTTTTGGAAGAGAGAGGATAGTATGAGGAGATGACATAATAGCATACCTAAAATGGAATGTTTACCAAAGAAAGCAATTAAGATGTAACCAAAGGAAAGGAATGGATGAATATGATCAGTGGTCTCAAGTGGAAAAAATGTGTTGTGTGAAGGGACCATCAGGTGGGAAATTAGGTACCCTATGGAGCCTTAAAGAGAAGCACCAGGACCTGTGGATAGATGCTTCAAAGTCAAATTCAACTCCTTCTAAGAAAGGATCGTTTCAGGACTCAGTGATGACTGGGTGGGCAGCCTGAGGAAGAAGATTAAATATGGACCACTGGAGGTCGTCAGTCATAGCCCAGGTAAGTGATTTCCAAATCTTTCAGATTATCAGAATCACTTGGGAATCTTTCTGACTGCTCAGACCCAAGACCCAAGACGATTCTTAGGTTTCGGCAGGTATGGAACCCCAAGATCATTCTGTGATGGTACCAACAAAATTCTAGAAGGAAGGGAAGGTCATTTCTAAGAGTTCCTTCATCCTTGAAACTGAGATTCTGCCTATCTTTATAACTGAGAGTGACAGAAATAGTCAAACTACTGACAAAAGGGAAAAGACCATCACTGAAGATTCGAGTAGCTTCATGATTTATAGGCTTTCAGTGGAAATTTTATTGATACACATAACCAGCAGTGAAGCTTGCTTCCGTAGGTGCTCCCAGGCTCAGCACTTTATTCTTTAGTTGTTTGCTGATGCCCCAGTGATTGGCAATAAGGGGGATAAAGATGATCACTGATCACTTCAACCAAACCATGTGGTAATTACTGTCCTGATGGCAATTACTTCATGCTCTGAAAACAGGGAAAACATATCTCAAAGGATGGAGAGAGAGAGAGAGGAGAGAAAGAGAGGAACATAAAAGGTAACAAACCAGAAATAAACAATGGAAGAACTATTTTAAATAAAATATGTTTGGCAATATTTTGGTGACTGGTATTAGCGTAATGGATGGAAGACATACTTCACAGAGCACTCTCAAACGTCATTGCTCATAAGGAATATTGGAGAGGTTTGTTAACATGCATATTTCAAGGCTACACCCGAGAGATTCTGATTAGGAGGTCTTGAATGAGGCCAGAAATTTGTATTTTTAATAAGCGGGAGCTGCTTCACAAGCCACATTTGGAGAAATAATTCTTCACAGAGCTTTCCAGTGGAATTTTCTGCAATGACGGAAATGCTCATTATATGTGCTGTTTAGTGCTGTTTAGCCACATTTGGCTACTGAGAACTTGGAAAGTAACTACTGCAGGTGACAAATTGACTTTTACTTTTATTCAGTTTTAATTACTTTACGTTTGAATAGCCACATGTGCCTGGTGGCTGCCATGAGTTCAATTTAGAATATACTTTATTTTGGGACAAGGAACATGCAAAGTTTTTGTTTGTCTTGCATGACAATAGTAAGAAAGCAAGAAACACTCTCCACATCTCCATAAGAATAGCACGAATGACATTTTTGGCAGAGTATTTCCATCTCATTCACGAATATGTATAGTATTTTAACACTCAGAATTATCAGAGTAAACATTTTTTATTTCTATACGAATCTGTAAATGGGATTTAAAGCCACGAATGAACTAAATGGACTATCTGTGGTCACCTCTATTTATTTATACTTTCAAATCACTGAACACTGAGCAGTGGGTATGTCAGTAGGCAATGTGCCACCTCATCAGTCAGCTTTATGACTGTTTTGCCTATGGTCGACCAGGTCAGGTGTATAAACCTGGACCCATGTTATTAATGGCTATGCTATGGGCTCACACAATTCCCCAAACCCCTAGACCTCTCCTTCCTAATCAGATAATAGGAGTACTGAATGTCATGAAAGTCACAACAGAAGAAACTGAGATTCCAGGCTGTCTTTTGGATGGGATTAGTGCCAAGAAATATTCTAAATTAAAGAGTGTTGGTGTATAGTGTCCATGTACCAAAAAGAGATGACACAGCAATTCATTTTCAAAAAGTAGCTGGATCCTCTGTTAGGCTTAGCAGGGATGTAAAAGCTTATCTTTATTGAACCTGTTTTGGGGAAGCATTTACATAGAAAAGCTATGAAATGCACGCATGCACGCGTGTGCACACACACAAACACGTACATACACAGAGACTAAATAGATGGAGATTGGCAGGCGAGGGTGGGGAATAGTGGATTTGGATGGGGGAATGAGAGTGCATAATCATGTCAAAATAACTCACCCCCAAGCAGAAAAGAAAATGAAGGGGAAGTAGGGCAGAAAAGAAAGAACATTAATGGATCTGCCGCCTCCTTTGCCCCTAGAGACAAAGGTTCTTTCTGCACATTCACATTTGCATTTTGGCATATGAAAATGAATTCTAGTGCTAGTCTATAATAAATTACAGCTTTCCTAACTAAAATCCTAGACAACCTCATGTGGCTGGTAATAAGTGGTCTTAGAGAACTGTTTTTAAGAAATTCTGTGACTGGCTGTATACTTGTTCTTATGCCTGGGCTGTTACTGACAGTGTTCCATGACCTGTGCAGCTTGGTGAAGTTGCCTGGATCCTGGAAGAACCTCCCCTAGAAAACTGGTCCTGGCCTGAAAACAGAGAGGAAGGAATTGTGGAGCCAATAAATTTAAATATTTCCCTGATGATGTTAGGGTATGGTGATGGCTCTGTTAGCTCATAACTTTGTTCTTTAAGATTCACTTTGCAACCAGAGCTAGGAAATTATTCCATATTATAATGTGTTTTAAAGCTCTCTTCTACATTGCATATCTTATGAAGTTTTGAAGGCCTATTTTGATTGTCACATGTTATTGGTGAAGAAATGGAAGCTCCTATTATTAGAGTCATATAACGTATCAGTAGTAGATATGGGATTAAAATTCTGGCTTTTCTAATGCCTAAGTCCAGGCACATTTTACCATACCACACTATTCTATACTTTAATGCTATTTTTCTAAGGAATTGCTCGAGCAGTTTACAGATTTCATTTAAGAAACATAAACACTAGCATTTTCTGGCTTGTGTGGTACTTCTGCTCATTGAACTTTACCTTTCTATTTTCTTTCTGCCTGTGAATTTAAAAAATATTTATTATTTATTTATTTGCATTGCAAGGTTGTAATGTTGCTGGAGGCCTCAGCCTTTATAAATCTCTGTGCCCTCTAGTTCTGGTGAGAATTCTAGGCTTTGTTTTCCCTCTCAAGACACTCCCTGGCCAGGATCAATTGTGGTTGCTATGATTTGGCCATCAGCCTACATGATCCTCCATCCCTGAACCTGTTGCTTGCTGTAGGAACAATAGGTGACTGGAAACATCCAGTCTCTGTAAAAAGGAAGGAGCTTGGAGACGGAGGAATAACAACAAAATGGAACAAAAAGGAAAAGCAAAAGAAAGTCATTCATATATACTTTACAGTCTCCACCATGCTCTCATGTTTGGAAATAAGAATCACACATGCATCCCAGGGAGTCTCTGAGTTATCTAGACAGACCCATAGCTGAGGTTCAAGTCTGTTAGGAAAGGTTTCTAAGCATTACTGTGTTTGTATTGTATTTTAACATTGTGCTCTCTAACTTTTCAGCTTGAGTTGAGTCCTTTGAATCACTCATGTGCCAAATATTCATATGTAAGTTGGATAATAGGGTTTTTTAACCCAGCTATGCACTGTGCTTCTTAAATCCCTATTGTATTACTGACACAAACTTCAGTTAACAAGTAGCATCTGGTTTCCACAGTCAGATTATTTAACATCCACTAATTCCCTATCAGGATGGATACAGCGACTGTCTGCTTTCAGCCTTTGAAATTCTAGTGCTTTCTCTTTCCCTATCATTCTTGACTCCATCACATAAGATTTCTGCAAAATACTGAACAAAATAAGTGAGGAAAAGAAGAGGTTTCAAGGTGAAGATCTGGGTATGGGGAATAAATTTATATAAAATCTTTTCTAATTTGAAATTGACCTGGGTCACTATTTCAACCAATATGTACAGAGGGGCCTTTGTGTGTCAGATCCTCTCCTTGTCACTTTAGAGACTAGTATTGACACGATTCATTCTCTGTCCTCAAGGAATACCTAGCTTCATGAGGATGATATGGTGAACAGAGTCAGTGTCAAGCACATGGTGTTAGGAAGCATGCAGGAGATGTCCCCAACCAGTACTGAGGTATCAGGGAAGGCTTCCTATAGGAAGAGAACTAAGCTATTACTTATGAATTAGATGACCTGCAACAAGCTACCTGCCTCTCTGCTATATTCCTCGTGTGTAACCTTGTAAAAGATACCACGTAGCTCTAAGATCTCAGGGATAGGAGATGTAAACATTTACTGAATGGACTACCTTCCTTCCACATCTTGGTCACTCAAAGCTTTATCCAGGCAGAAAGTTCACAGGGATGGTCCTGGTTGAAATTCTGCATGCACCACATGCAGACCAAGTCTAGCCTCCTTCCCGCTTTGGCTGGGGGCAGGTGGTCTTCTCGGATGCCTGGGTGGAAGTTGTCAGCAGTCTCTACTGACCTCTCTCCAGTCAGAGCCCAGCTCTGTTTTGCAGTTGTGCCCCATCATTGCAGCTTTCTCCTCTTGTGTTAAATCAATAGTTTATGACATGTACAAGGGAAAGCTGTAAATTTAATTTTGTCCCCTGCAGTGCGATTTCTATCTTGTTTGCTGGCAGCATAATGAATGTGTTTGCCCTCCAGACCCCCCACCCAGTGGAGCAATTGGAGGATAAAGAAAGAGAAAATAGCAAAGCACAATTAGGTAGATGGATTAAAACTGGATTAATCAGAGGTTCAGATAAAGATAGGCAGATGTCTTTTATATATACATGTATTATTTTTCCCCAGAAATCCAGCAGAGAGGAGATGATACTTAAGGAAAACTTGGGCTTTATGTGCCTAGCAAAATTAAGACTAGTACCTGCTAAGTTGTTTTTGATTATGAGGAAAGTGTGAACAGAGCAGGCTGGACTTAGTGAGCTGTACTACTCCACCCTATGGGTCTCATCTGCTTTTGTTTCTTTTCTCCCATGATCTCAAGCTACAAATTTGCCAAGTTCCTTATCACTAGAAGCCTGCAGTGTTGATCCCTGGAATGTCTTCCTTTGGCCCTATGCATGATTGGCTTCTTAGCTTTGAGCTCTCAGCTCACCTTCCCACCTCACCCAGGTGCTTCCAATTCCTTTAGCTCTGTTGTATAATCTCTAAGCCTTTATTATTATCTCAAACATCTTGTGAGATACACACATACACATGCATAAATATACCATATATACATACATATACACATATAGATGTACATATAAGTAAATAAACACACATAATTTCCATATATATACACTTATTGAAGGCAGGGAACTTTTTTGTTTTTACCTTCTATTCATCCCTAGTGATTATCATAGTACTTACCACATGCCATTGCTCAATGACATGCTGAATTAATGAATGAATGATGTATTGAGGTAGTAGTAAGTACTTGGGGAGGGACACTTTCAGGAGCCTTCAGTCTTTGGAAAGCCCCCAGGTATCTTATCACATTTGCCCTCAATATAGCACATGCCCTGAGCCAGGCACTGTTGTAATTGCTTATATACTCACCTTCTTCACCCTTACAAAAAACTTAGGAGGTAAGTACTGTTATCATTCCTATTTCTTAGATGAGGAAACAGAGGCCTGGAGACATTCAGTGACTTGTCCATATCGAACAAGTTGTGAGTGGCAGAATTAGTATTTGGACCCAGTCAGTCTGACTTAGTCTATGCTCTTAGAAGCTATGCTGTTCTGGCTTTCAGCTTACAGTATTGTCCTAAGCAATTACAGACACTCAGCACAAAACACCACCGACATATGGCTATGTGTGACTGTGTTTATGTGCGTATGTATTATGCATGCATCTTTTTGCAATTACATTTGACCAGAAGCTCCAATGACACACAGTCATTGCTACCAGAGAAAAAGTCTATAGACATTTAGAGTCCATCTGCCGAGTCCTGTGACCTGATGTCACATCATGGAATCTATTCAGTTCAACCTACAATTTATGTAGTTGTATTGCATGTAAGTGAAGACATATTTTTTAATAACATTATCTGGGCTGAGAGGTTATTATACCAATCCACTTCTTGAAAAGGGTAGAGAGAAAGATGTGTCCATGTGCAAACACAGGAAGGTAAATTGAAATGAGAAAGCATTCGAGATCATATGAAGAAGGTATTACCTTGGCATCTTGTCCATATTCCCCTCAATTTATCCATCCATCCATCACGCCACTGAATGCCTCTATGTACCCATCACTGTATAAGTGATGTAAGTGGGAGATGTAAGCAGTGACCAACACGGACACTGCCCCGTCCCATAGAATACCTTCTGGCATGTTCTATTCTCCACATTCCCTGGCCCTTATCCCTGCATACAGAGTTAGTATGCACAGCCAGCATATACACAGGGCTGAGAGAAATTGTGTGTGCATGTAAAGACCAAAATCAGAACAGGAATAGAGGCAGGGCCATCAGGAAAAAGAAGCATGTGGCTATGGGTAAAGAAGCACTGAGGGGCAAGTATGAAGCCAGCAGATGAAAGCAAAGGGCCGTGGAAGGGTGGAATTAAAGAAAAAATGCACATCTTTGTCCTAGCAGTATCAGCAGGTTGAGCTCACATTCCCAGGATAAATAGAACTATGCGTCCTCAAGTATTTTTAAAAAGCATTTCAAGATATATTGTTGGAAATAAACAAAATTGTTCAAATTCTTCCTTTTTCTAAGGAATACATAAGACTCCTCCAGTACTATGTTTGATTCAGGGAATATGCCTTGAGAGCTTTTATGTCTTTACTGACCCATGAGTCTGTCAGGTATTAAGAGATGCTGTCCCTGGAGGGCATCTCTCTGTGCCACGGAGGGAGGCACAAATATGGCTGTATTTCCTAAGAATCAAAGAACTTTCATTTCCATTTGAAATGAGAGAAAACACCATCATCTCATTGTCAGTTATGCTCCAATCAACCCACCCCCTCTCTATGACTGCCAAGTTGTCCTTTGATAGAAATTCATCCCAGTGATAAGATGTAAAATTTTAATGAGATTATTTTGATGGTTACAACCTCTAAGAATGTCCCCCAAAAGTCTTGTGAGGGAAGGCATTTTCTTCTGCTTTTTCTCTGCACATATCTGATCCCTGAGCATTTAATTTATTGAGTCCTGACACAGATTGATTGGGATACCCCTGGTTTTGCAATATATTTTGTCCTCGTGGTATATGTTGACAGGGAATGAGGCAGCTTCAATGACATGAAACCCTCCCTACTGAAGCCTAAAATTTCATCATTAGTGATTAATGCTTAGGGAAAATCAAAAAGCCACTATGGATTAGATATTTGTAATCTTAACTACCAAAAAGCACACCATGATTCATTATATATTTCTTTTTTTTTTTTTTTGGTACTGGAGATTGAACTCAGAGGCACTCGACCACTGAGCCACATGCCCAGCCCTATTTTTTTGTTTTGTTTTGTTTTATGTAGAGACAGGGTCTCTCTGAGTTGCTTAGTGCCTCGCCGTTGCTGAGGCTGGCTTTCAACTCGCGATTCTCCTGTCTCAGCCTCCCTAAGTGCTGGGATTACAGGTCATTATATATTTCTAAACACTAAATCTACCTCTGCTCTCCTACTATTGTCTGTTTTTAAAAAAATGGAAATTATTATTTTTCATTTATTGGTTCTTTTTAGTTATACGTGACAGTAGAAACCATTTTGACATAATTATAAAAGAACGGAATATATCCTGTTCTAATTCAGTCCCCAGTACTTCTTCTCCTCCCCTTCCTCCACCCCTACTCCCTTCCCTCACTCTACTGAGTTATTTTTAAGAATGGAAATTGTTTTGAAAACCACAGAGATATAAGCCTTTAAATTGATTTGTTGATTGAACAGTTTTAATCTCTAAACTTAAATTTTGGATACGGATGAGAAAAAAAGAAAAGTGCAAGAAACACCAAAACTTAAAATTGATTTTCATTTAAATTGCCTCTAGTCACCTAGAGGTACAACAGTCATTCTTCAAGACCTATTTTATTTTCCAGTTTACATCTGAACCAGTAGAATGGAAGAGGTGGACTTGGTCACCACTAAGTTCAATTCCCAAAGCCTGTTCCTGAGGAAGGGTCTGTGACCCACCTAACCAACTCCACTTTGTCCCTTTCTGATGTTACTGGATTTGTAAGCTTTCTTCCTTCTAAGTCATGCTTTTCTGCAGTTACCTTAAATTCCAGTAACTGTAGGTCTGGTTGATAAGCATCTTAGTGACAGAGATGGAAACTATTCCAAAGCAATGGCAAGCATTGCAGAACATAGCACCCCATATTGGGGTTCTATCCCATAAGCAGGAACAATTACCCCAGGATGGAACCAAGGTTATCCCCTAAATAGAAGCAATGATCTCACAATGGCATCCAAGTTATCCTTACAGCCAATGATGACCTTCCCAGAGCTTCACAAAACCACTCCTGAGATAACGATGAACCAACCAGACCATGTTGGATAAGAATGATCCGTTCTACCAGCTATTCAAACCCCTGGCATGGAAGCCTCCAACTCTTGCCTTTGTCCTCCTTTCTATAAATTCTCAGTTTTAGTCAGTCTCTTGAAGACAGATCTTTGGTCACTATAACCCTATATCTGTTCTTCCCAGCATGGCCATGCTGATTACAAGTTCCCTTCCTACATTTCACCACTGTTCCTCATTTTGATTGGCATACTGGGATGGGGGTTGTAGCTTTGTCTGTTAGGACCATTGTGGCCTAGGCCTTTGCCTTCAGTAACTCCAGTAACATTCACTTTTCTTTCCTTCCCTGCCAGTAATGAAGGATATATCAATGACCAACACCCAGCTCTCACGAGTACACCCTAGAAGTCTGGAGGCCAGCAATGCCACCAGAACAATCCCCATTCTGCACAGAGAAAGCCATCACTGTTGATGATGAAGGCCTTCCAAAAGCTGAACTCATCTTTGTAACCTTCAAAAGAAGCCCATTTTAAAAAAGTACGTTCTCCAAAGACAACTCAATTTCTTTAACTCTATTTCATTCATTTATAGAACCAGAAGAATCACTGAAGTTTTCAGTTGAAAAGATGTTAAAAATCTAATTTAGTTTTCTCCCCACTCAGGCTATTGATTACTGACTGTGGATCTTGTGAAACTAGACTCATCCATTTTTAACCTACCATTCGGTACACTTAAAACAAATGGATTTGGGTGTGTGTAAAGCCAGCACCCCATAACAGGCTGTGAACTCTGATGGCAGACACTGCCACTGATAACTAATGGGATTAACCCTCATCTGTGAGAAATCACAATCACATGGCCAACTCTCTTGATCATTTTTGATCCATTTATTCTGTTCATGTGCTTTACCACAGTGCTTTCATTTTGAAACCAATAATTTTTTTAAGTTTCTTACTAATAAGTCAATATAATAAAAGTATGCATATACTTAAGAATATGAATAACTAAATAAAATTCAATTTGGACTTTTTTTAATCTGCAAAAAGGCAAGAATAATGTAACAGGAAAGTCAAAATACTAGCTATGCTTTGTTTTGGTTTGAATTCATCAGAATATATTAATTGGAGATAGGATCACATTTCATTGAATTGTGTGGGAAGAGGAGAACCATATAATAAAATTGAGTTGTGCTAAGTAGGCAAGCAAGTCTGACCATCATACTCAAAAAACGCTTACTCTTATCACTGCTCCTATTATTTTAATAACATCATCGCATTGCTTTTTTCCTCAAATAAAAACCAATTGACTAAACAGTAGATAAGCCTGAACTGACAGCTTCATGTTTACCTGTTAGTTTGGGTAGGAACATGTTTTCATCAAGACGTATTTTAAAAATTGCTAAACTTCTTGTTATACATGATCATGGATATAATACTTTCACTTTATCTTAGAGTCATACCTGAGCCCAAAGGAACCAGTACCTATGGGCTCTCCTATCCTCTGAAGAACCATGATCCATGGTGCACTAGTAAGCAAAGGATCCAACAAAAGGATCAGTGAGAGATGAAACTATAAGGAGCAGGCAGAGGAGAGAGAACCAACTGCTAGAGAAGATGGACAGAGATCATTTATTTATCTGTGGTCTCCTTGGAATTTAACACAGTACCTACCTAGTTCATTGTAATTTCCAGAAAAAAAAAAAAGACTGATGCATAAAGGGAAGAAAGAGTAAGAAGGAGTGCATTAATTTTTATCTTTATATACAATAAAATGTATTCTTTCAGTACACAGTTCTACAGGTTTTGACAAATGCATATAGCCCTGTAACTACCAGCACAAGTAGGACGGGATAGTTTTATCACATCCTTAGTCCAAGTCTGTTCAACAAATATCAGTTGCACTGTTACCTCATAGTGAGCCATTGGGCAAATATCTAGGTACAAGCCAGTGATAAAAGAAGACCTGGCCTCTGACCATGTACCCTTTACAGCTGATTGTTCATATGTTCACAACCTCTCCGAATCTGATCACAAAATTATATACCAGGGAGAACTGGTGAGAAGTAAAGATGATGCTCGGCAATTTTATTATTTTCCATTTTTTTCTTTCCATTTACATTTCCTAGTTGCAAGGTTTAACTTCAGCTAGAGATAAGAATATCCATAGGAAGTGAATACAAATACCTGAATTTTTTTTAGCTGGGGCTTTTCAAACAACTGATATATATATATATATATAGCTTTAGTCTGTGATAGTGAGTAGAAAATACAGTAAGCATAAAAAACAACTTCAAACCTGGGCTTCAGAGCATTTGAAAACTTCCAAGGAAGATGGTAGCAATATTGTTAAGAGGATCTGGGATAGAAATGTAAGCACCTTGTTGCTCTCAATTATTCTCTCAAGAAGGCTTGCTTCCAGAATCATTAGTGTTATCGATGTTGTGTGTCACGATTCAAGCTTTGCTCAATAACCTAAGAGCAAGGATCGGTTTACTTATATTGGCATTGCTGAGGGAAGTGTTTCATCCCCCTCTTCATGACGGGAAACAGAACAAAGTCTCCACATACTGAAAAATAAGAAGGGAAATGACTGAAAGGAGGAGAAAGAGTTTCACCTTCTCAAATAAGACACAGAATCCAGCAAATTGTAAAGAATGCTCCTGACTAACTTCTCACAATGCTTAGTAGGGTCCACTTATCTCAACATACACGAATGTTCTGTTGTCTGAAAGAGCAGGTGAGTATTCTTCTTTCTATGATGAAGGTTCTTAGGTTATGAGTATCTTACTCATCACTGTAGTCCTAGCACAAAAATAGAGCTGAGTATAGACAGGCACTCGATAAATATTGGATGAATAAAAGGAAACAGACCTTTCCTTGTAGCAGAGACAACCTCTACTTGGGTAAATCCCACTACATTTCCTTTAATTGCTTCTCCCAAACCTCAGTACAGCAGAGCATGATATATGGTGTGGCCTTTCTAGTTCGTCAATTAAATGTCTAAATAGCTGACCACATTGCAGATAACACAGATCTGTTAGTTAAAACACTAATAGTAACTGTGGAATTTATAGCCCAGGTTCAAATGCCCACTAATAATTCAGAAGCTTAAAAATGTGTAAATTATTTTTTTTGCTAATTTCTGTTACCTCTATATTTATAACAGGGATAGAAGTATTTAAACTCAAAGACAGAACACACATACCCTGGTGTGCAAATACACACACATACACACAATGCATGGATTTCTATGATGTACATGCCTTTCGAATCAAATAGTTTTAAACATTAGGAATTTGGACCAGTGGTTTATAGAAGCATTTAAAAGGCAAATGTTTTAGATGAAAGTTAAAATATAGTTTATTTAACAGGTGATGTTATGTCTGGCATAATAGATCAAATGGAAAAAGGGAGAAACACTGCTTTTCATTTACAACTGGGGAAGCAATCTCCAGCTTCTTTCGCCTTCTTCCTCTTCTTCCATCTCTCCTTGTTCTGAAGATGCATTTCACACAGTTACATTGTTATTGGACAATCTATTTCCTACCCCTTTTGAAAAAGTATCCAGCACTTTGATTAAACAGTTTTTGGTCCTCATGTTCCCATACTTTTCAACTGTGACAGTTTAATTTCCAGACTCAGAACTTTTCCAAATCACAAAATGCCAGATTTGTGCATTGTCACAGGTAAAAATCAAAGCAGTCTCATTTATTTCCAAAGGCTGTTTAGCTGCCTTTGGACATTTTCAATATTATAACTCAAAAGATTATTTCTTACAGCTTCTGGTACAGTATGAGCTACCATGGCAATTAGTTCTTATAAACTTCCTAAGACAACAATAACAAATAACACTGTTAGGACTCTTGATAGTGACAATTCTCTTTCACGTGGTGACTTTTGTTTGAGCTGAATCTAAATAACTTACAAGCCATACTCTTAGGTATCACTTTATTCATCTTTGGGATGCAGCCACCTTAGGGTAAAAAGCAATAGCTGTTCAACATAGTTCTGGACTATAAAAAAGCCACATTAACACTATTATTCTCTCTTCACATCTCAAAAGGGATATTATAATGTTAGCAATCATAACCACTGTGTCTTTTATTGTGCTCACTCTTTTGCCTTACTCATAGACCAGATGAATTATTCAGTAAAGCAAATAGGACAACTTCACTGAAAAGCACCCAAAGAATTAGCCTACACAACTATTGGCTATCAAATTCAGTCATGTCATATTTGCCCCCGCTCCTTCACTTCTACAACCATAATAATAAGAAAGTTTTTACATCATAAGGGGAGTTTTGCGAACATCTTTCAGATAACTTTCTTATGACTTTTCTTTTCCTCTACATAGACCTTAGTTGATCTCAAAACAGGATTGACTTAGTTCACATCATGTAGAGTAGCTCCTTGCTGCTTGTCACATTATATATAAGCTCAACCATCTTCCTTTCAAATTCACTCATCATTTTGCTCATATATTACTCTCTTTTTCATCCTTTTCTTTGAACTTGACTGTACTTGACTTATGTATGAATTCTGCTTCAACCAATTTGCCATCACCTAGATTAATTTTCTTTTTTTTTGGTATCAGGGATTGAACCCAAGGGCAATTAACCATGGAATCATATCCCCAGCCCTTTCTGTTTTTTAGTTTGAGACAGGGTCTCACTAGGTTGCTTATAGCCTCACTAAGTTGCTAAGGCTGGATTTGAACCTGCAATCTTCCTGCCTTAGCCTCTAGATTTTAGGTATGTGCCATCATGCCCAGCTACCAGATTCTTTTTATCTCCTTTCTACATTGGTTTATGCCAACCTGTCTCCTGCCTACATTCTCAAGTGGCCCGGCCATCAATATAAAGACACATCTAAATTCTAAGAATTCTTCCTTAACAAGTATGTTCTCCACTGGAACTGTCATTTAACCTACATGGTCAGGCTTTTCACAGTATGTCAACATTAGGCTCAAGACAGGTGGGATTATGATTCTCTAGTTACATTTTAGCTTTCTTCATTTAGGATATTTTCTGTGAGGCCAAAGGAACACCCATTAATTTATTTGACTTTACCAAAGCAATTCTGGGAAGCCAGGAAATCCTCAATAAATATTGATCAAGTGACTGTATGAGAGGTGTATGCCCAAGGAAAATGAAGAGGGATCATCTGTGCAGCACATATGCACATCCATATAGAATCACACACATAAATATAAGCTCTCTCTCTCTCTCTCTCTCTAACACACACACACACACACACACACACACACACACACACACCTTAGAGTCATTCTCTTAAGAATTCTGAGGAAAAAAAAGATTGGGTAAAAGTTGGTGTCCTATTCATGTGAGCTGACATATTTGCATGATGGCTTATGATACAGGCATTTTGTGCTAGGAGGCAAACTAAGGTTCCTGGTTCTTCTGGTACCATGTTGAGAACATTGTGCTAATGCTTATAGTGTGCTCCTGTGAAAAATCTCATTGAAGGATATGAAAGTCTAACACCTAAACCCAAACTTACTTTTCTCTTTATAAAATTGCACCTTTGTGCAACAACACAGCATTATTAAAGTTAAGAGATAAAAGGTTTGAAGGTCACCTAATTTAACCCTTTACTTGGTTCACACACTCCTGATAGGCTTTCTCTCATAAGATTAATCCTCTATCTTGATAGAGGTTGATATAAAGCTCAAAAATACCGGTAATAGTTTAATCATCATCCTCACCAGCAGAGCCAGAAATACACAAATGGAGTGACTGGCATTTTCAGACATTTTACCGAGTACCCTATATGTGTAAAAAATTATGCTAGAAGCAGCAGGGATTGGAGCAATTCACAGACGGATAAGAAATAAACTGTGCTCTCAAAAGAGGTAAGAAGGTATTACTCTGCAGAAAAATTATGAAGAGAATAAATGGAAGGTAAAGGTTAAGCATAGTACTATGTAGAAGTAGACAGCCATGTTTAAAATTGGAACACAATGCAGTATTAACAAAGACCATTGCTTACTAAAGAACTATTAGTACTATTGCCATTACCTTGCCCAGTGTCAACCACTGCTATGATTTTACATGTCAAAGTAATGAAACAATGGGCCAACCAACTAAATAAGCAGACAGCTAATCAACCAAGCCACCAAAGGTTCTTTGTTAATTTTAGAAATTATAGTCATCAAAATTCTATCTTCACTAGATAATAAACTACATGATGTTGGAAACCATATCTAATTTTTGCTTGTTTGTTTTAATCAGCTGTTATAACTAGCAACATATGTAATATCTGGCACACAGAGGAAGTCAGTAAATACTCAGAGAAAGAATAAATCTGGAGCCCTTTTTTAAAGGAGAAGTGGTTGCAATAGGAGCAGAGAGTAAAATCTTGTGTCTATAAGTCACTTTCAGATAGTATGGACACTAAGAAAAATGAGAAATGAATGTTAAAATCTCCCATGATTCCATGGATAGCTTAAGGTTAGTATCAGGTTTCCATAATTTTGTATTCATACCCTAACCCAGTTATTGTTTTTATTTTAGATGTTGATGGACATTTACTTTATTCATTTATTTATATGCAGTGCTGAGAATTGAACCGAGTGCCTCACACATGCTAGGCAAGTGTTCTACCACTGAGCCATGGCTCCAGCCCCTTGACCCAGTTATTTTATTTAAAGAAAGCTTTGGAAATTTTATTGTTGTGCATGATGATTCTCATATAAAATATTGCTTGGAATCCAAGTTATGTAAAATAGTTGAAAGCAAATATGGCAAAAGTTGTAGCTCTTCTTTCTCATAGAAAACATCTTGAGATCTTTGTAATGCTCAAGGTCCTTGGGACAGTTTATAATCATTTTCCTAAAAGAGTCAGTGAGTGCTTTAGTCTAGTTCTAAAGTACAATATTTACATTCTCATGTTTCAGCTTCATGTACAACTTGGATTATAGAAGGGAGCAACAATGACCAAAGCTGATATTTCTGTATGATAAAATGTCCTGAAGATTTAGGATAAGAATGGTTTGGGGGGCTGGGGTTACGGCGCAGTGGTAGCGTGCTCGCCTGGCATGCGTGAGGCACTGGTTTCGATCCTCAGCACCACATAAAAAAATAAAATAAAGATATTCTGTCTGCCTACAACTAAAAAATAAATGTTTAAAAAAAAAAGAATGGTTTGGATTCCACATCTTATAAGTAACAAGGGGAATAAGTGAAAAATCAAAGGAGCAAGATGGAAGGTAAAAGGAATTTATGTACCAGAGAGGACATGAATCTATGCACAAGAATGTCCTACAAAGCAGGCAAGACACAGACCTCTAGAGATCCAATAAATGTAAAATAGGTCTGGGAATTTTAAAAACGTGGCCAAAGGAGTGTTGTTTGCAAGTTATAATGTGAAAAGTCACAATGTGCAAAAGACCAGGAAAGTAAAAATAAAACAAATAAAAGTAAAATAGAACACCACTCCTCAGAATCATCCAGTGATGAGAAGTTTAGAAAATCTCATGGAAGGTTGTATAAAAATACATCTCATGAGGGAAAAAAGAGAAGGAGTTACTTTTATCAGATTTTTCTTGTGATCTAGATGAGATTGACCTCAAAAGTCACTGAAACCAGTCAGTCACCCATTCATTTAGCAAGTATTTATTGAGCATGTTCTGTGTGAAAATAATACCTTAGTTACTAAGGGGATGTAACAGTCAATAAAATATTGTCTCTGACTGGTAGAAGTTCAAAATCTAGATTTAGAAGATCATGCTTCTATAGTTAGATGCTAGAATATATAGCAGACCATAAGGTTTTATCAGAGATACTAAAGTTAGATCAATGGGCCATCTTGAGCATTGGATGGAGGAGTTTACATTTTAAATGAGAAATCACTAAATACAGAGTAAGTTCATAATATCTCTTTGAGAGCAATCATTCTGACCATTCTGTGTATGTGTGTGCATGTGTGCTGGAATATGTTTACACATGCATGCACATGTATGTGAAAAAAGAATTGAAGCAGGCAGATCAGTTAGGAGGCAATGCTAAATTTAGATCTTATTACCTAAACCAGAGAAGTGGGAAAGGAAGTAGAAAAGACAGGATGCACTAGAAGGAGGATACGATGAATGCTAAGAAGAAAGAGAATGGCATAAGACATGCAGGGAACAGATATTCTGCTCCCCTAGTGATGGCTATCAAAGTGGGAGGACACATTCTTGTCACTTGGCAGCCTAAGACAAGCCAAATCTATTTCTCCTCTCCTTCTCTATCCTAGATTACAAAACAGATAATAATAAAAATGAATACATTTTAAAATTAAATAACTAGAAGATATTAAGGGGCAATTTTAGACAAAACTGCAGTGCCATCTGGATAAAATTTTCTATCACAAGCTCATTTAAGTGTGATCTAGTCTCATTGTCTTTTCTCTCCACTCTTTCGCTCCTGTAGCAGTCGCTGTCCTTGGGGTTTTAGCAAATTGGATTTTAATCACTTTATGTTCCAGCGCTTCTGTAAGGGTCTCAGCCACCCAACTTTGATGATTAAAAAAAAGAAAGAAAGCCTGTTGACAGCAGTGGCCATGTTTTCCTATTTCCTACAGAATGACCCCTATAATCATGCCATGGTTTAAATTTCTACAAGTGTTTAACCAGGCAGGGTGAAAACAAGGACGTCCAGAGGATGGCTTCTGTCTGCCTGCTTATGTTGTTCCCTGCTGCCACCACAATCTCCACAAACCACAAAAAACCTTTACAGACGTCTCTGGGAATTAGTTTCATCTAGCTGCGCTTCCTCAAGTAGTTGCCCTGCTGAAATGCACTAGTGCTGAAGCTAGGGTGCATAACTTCTGTACTCCAACATTCCCATGGGAATACACTGTCTAAACTTAATGTCTTAGCTTTAGAAGATGAGTTTGAGAAGAAGGAAGGGATTCAAAAGAGTGTAATTGATTAGGTGAATATGTTGACACTTCCCAAGGATATTAATGTCAGGAAAATGTCAGAAGATTGTACCCAACCAATTGCTGCTAGAAAGAATACTTTTGAATTCCTAGCCTCTTTTTAGTTTTTTTTAAATTGAATGCTTTCACTTGACCAAAGAGATAGTATTTACTCTAAGTACATCTAACATATTTGTAATATCATTATACCAAACAGCTTGTGCTCAAATCTGGAGATCATTTTTTTCAAATGACAAATATTTTAAAGATTATAACAATATTGTCAGTTGGTAGGATGCCAGAGATGATGTGCACAATGAATATATCTAGGTGCCATCCTTTGTGAGAGACTAGACAGATGTGACCCCATCATTGTGGAATACAGAACGCACTTGGGGCAACAGGCATTATACAAATAATTACTCAAGTGAACAAATGACTCTAACTACAAAGCAAAGACAAGAAAAATATAGAATGTTGTGAAAGTGCATTACTTAAATGTGGGGGTATAAAAATTTGAAGGTTTAGATTTCTTATCCCAGATGTTTTGTATTATCATTTTTTTCTCTTAAAAGTTACCATTACAAATGACATATTGATTATGGTTAAGGAAAAAGCTGTCTCACAGGGAAAATTTCTGGGGGGATGAAGAACATGGGTGGTGCAATTGAAGACTGCTCTTGGTTATAAAAGGTAGAATTTTTTGCAAAGGGATAGGCAACCAAAGACAAAATAGAAGTTTACATAAGCTAAAACACTTGGGAATGGCAGATAAGAGAGATAAAATAATCTATGGAATGGGAGAAAATTTTTACAATTTACACATCTGATAAGGAATGATAGAAAAATATATAAGGATCTCAAACAACTATGGCAAGAAAAAAATAACCAGATTTAAAAATGGGCAAGAAAGATGAATATATATTTCTCAAAAGAAGGCATGCAAATGGCTAACAGATGCATGAAAAATGCTCAGTATCACTAATCATCCAGGAAATGCAAATCAAAAGCACAAGAAGATGTCACATCATTTCTGTTAGGATGGCTATTATCAAAAGACAAAAGATAACAAGGGTTGGCAAGGATGTGGAGAAAAGGGAATCCTTGCATACATATTGTTGGGCAGGAATGTAAATTAGCACATCCATTATGGGAAGTAGTATAGAAGTTCCTCAAGAAATTAAAAATTTAACTACAATTAAATATAATCCTGCAATCCCACTTATATCCCAATGAAATGAAATCAGCATGTTGAAGACACATCTGCATCCCCACGTTTATGGCAGCACTATCCACCATAGCCAAAGTATGGAATGAATTCAAGTGTACATCAATAAATAGTGAAGAAAATGTGGCATGTATCACCAACGGAATACTATTCAGTCATAAAAATGAATCAAATCCTGAAATTTATGACAATATAGATGGATCTGGGGGACATTATGTTAAATAAAATAAGGAAGAAACAAGGAGGATAATTACTGAATGAACTCCCACCTATGAGGAACCTATACAGTTTCATCTCACAGAAGCAGAGAGGAGAATGATGATTATCAGAGGCTAGGAAAGTTGGAGGGTGGAGCAGTTGGTGAGTTGGCCAAATGATACAAAATTACTGTCAGAAAGGAAAATAAATTCAGGAGATCTATTATACAGCATGGTAATTATAACTAATGATGATATATTCTCCAAAACTGCTAAAAGATTAATGTTAAATATTCTCACCACAAAAATGACAAAATAGATGAGATATGCAGATGTTAATTAGCTATATTTGACCATTCCACTATGTTATTGAAAAAATAAACAGTGAAATAAAATTAAAATTTTAAAAAGGGACAGCCACACAAATCCTTTTATGATGCAATAAGTTGATTGTCATCATGATTGAGGAAGGAAAAGGAGCAAATACAAGATATGACTAAATTTGATGACCAATAATTTTATAGGGTAATTATTTTGGTAGCTATGAAAGTGATCATGTTTTCTTTATTGAATCATATCTCTGGTGTATAAATAGGATAAATCAACTAGCATCATAAAATACATAACTATTATGATTATTATTATTATAAACCTCCTCTAAAGTTTTGAAGGGAGAGTAATAATTTTCATCTGGTATTTTGTGGGCCAGGGCTATGTTAAAAAGCTCTTACTTTTTATCTCCAACATGTTTGCATCCCTAGGATGAGTGAAGTGTTTCATTGACATGATTTGTAAAATACTAAGAAATCTACTCAAATAAAAGACAGCAAGCAAGTGCTGTTAAAGATCAGCCAAGAACAGTCCAAGTTAATTTTCATAGTGTTTTTACACTAAAGAATTCTTTTCACTAATGGTCTGCCATTTGTGTAAGAATTTTCCAGCTGCCCTACTTTATCCACTCTAATTTATCTGTAAAAATTAGAATACCTCCCTATAATAATCCAAACACTCTTACTCAAATCATTGCATTTAAACATCCTGGATCTTTTCTTCACTGGTGTTGTGCTAATATAGGACAGATATCTAACTCAGAGAGAAAAATGTTGCTTAATAATGCACCACTTCTCAGCCCCAAGTGGGACACTGATGATAAGTTTTGAACTGATATAATTAGTTTTTAATCCAAATCTACATAGTTTACATCTGTGATGACTGAGGGTGCACAAAAGTATGTTTTTCAGAGATAGCATCAGAGACCCTTGCAAAGGTCACATGCTGATGACATTAGTCTTATGGATGCAATGGAAAACTTTAACATAGTCCTAAATACCTGACAGCTATACTTTCACAAGGCATTTTCAAATAAATTGTTTTTATTGCTCTTCATAATATACTAGGGCACATAGCCATTACTGCTCAAACACAGGGCTCTCCTCTCCTCTCCCCAACCACTGTGGCTGAAGACCATGATTTCCCAACTGGATATACATCTGATTTCTAAGGTTTCAAATTTAGATTTGCAGATCCTACCAGACTTTTTGAATGAAAAGCTCCTCTTGTGGAACTCGTGAATCTATATTTTTATGATTCCCTGGGTGACAGTGTTTCAATCTAGCCAATGATTGCATTTAGGAACTATTGTTGTGGAGCAATCCTGGAAGAAAATTAAAAAATGAAAAGGTACAAGTTTTATTAAAAATGAATAGAACATGTTGTGTTTCAGTCTCAATGGGAATTGCTAGCCCGATCTGTGCAGGTAAGCCTCAAAAGTGTTATGTTTAAAATTTATTTTAAATTAATGGAACTGGAAATCATTCTCCCATAGAAATAACTTTGTAGATGCTGTTTGAGTCCAAGAGCATTCATGAACCCCCTCTAGGAAAAGATGCTTTCTAATTCCTCCACCATGAGGCACTATTTCAGTTATTCCTAAGGTTCTTTTCATAAAATATATTCTCTACAGGCAAATAGATATCACATTCTAGAAATTAATTGCCTCATTTATTTGTTCATTAAAACAATCAATTTTTCATTAAAAATATATTGAACTTCATATGTGTTAGGCAGGCACCAGGAACAGGGCCATGAACAAAACAAATAATCCAGTTTATGTAAAACTTACAGTCTAACAGAAGATCCAGAAAACCAAAGCAAGCAATGAAAGCATCAGAAGTGCTGTGACAGTATGCTCTGGAGATGGTGAAGGCACCTGATCCTGTCAAAGGATGTGTGTATATGTGTATGAAGAGGGAGTAGGAGAAAGGTTAGGGAAGCTAAGAAGAATACAGAGAAAGTCTTTATTAATGTCATTCTTAAATAGAATGGGAATAAAATGCACTAAAAATATTCAACTGCATTTTTGTGATTATTCTTTGCTTGTTTGTTTTTTGATTAAAGTAGATGTGGGTTATAATATATATATATACATATATATATGCATATATATATACATATATATATATGACTGTCTTATGTGATCTCTAGGAACAGAATGATTAAATAGTAAGGGTAAAACTAAACTCATAGTTGATCTCGTTTTAAGGAGACTCCCCAAATTTAATATGAAGAAACAAAATGTGCTTGAACCCCACACCCAGCATAGTCAAACCCACTTTCAGAAGACTTATTTATTTATTTATTTTTTGGTCAGAAAGTCAATTCAATTCAGATGATCAGATGATTGTATGCTTATTGCATGGAAGGCATGAATTATTGCAAGATATGCACAAGGAAGACCTTGAACTTGAAGAACATTTTAGTTGTGGGAACAGAGGAGAGTATCAGGAGAAATAAATATGTACACAGATGTTAAGGGAGTGTAATGGGTTAGTGAGAGCATATGCATTCTAGAATGCAATGGAGTTGGGTCCACCTAATAGTCTCAACTTTCTGATTGGGTAATTTTGATACATAAGTTTCCTTATTTTTAAACTGATGATAATGACAGCATTCACCTCAGAGGCTAGAGTTTCTGGTATGCTGTTATCCTTTGAATAATAAATGATGGTTGCTATTTTAGTAGTATTGATATCATTGTTATAGTTTAGTGACTAGACAAAATTTGTGCCTAGAAGACACAGAAAGAATTGTAAAGCTGGGCATGGTGGCTCATGCCTGTAATCCCAGTAGCTTGGGAGACTAAGGCAGAAGGATTATGAGTTCAAAGCCAGCCTCAGTAACTTAGTGAGGCCCTAAGCTACTCAGTAAGACCCTTTCTCTAAATAAAATATAGAATAGGGCTGGGGATATGGCTCAGTGGGCAAAGCACCCCTGAGTTCAATCCCCAGTATCAAAATATATATATAAAAATATATATCATAGGCAAGTTTGGATGAAAAATCATTACTAATAAGAATAGAAAGAAGGAAAAATATACAGAAAAATCTAGAATACACTCAGGGAAGAGCAAGTAGGACACATGAGAGATAGAAATGGAAGTAGTCTTCTGAGAAGAAGGCAAGTAGTAGGTGGCTGGGTTAATTGAATCTCTGTATTGGAGGCCCTTAAGATACATGTTTATGGAAATGTGAGCCATTCTGTACAGGAGTCCCTTGACAGGAGGAAAACATTATCAGATATACCCTAGAGTACAAACTTTGGTAGAAGTACAATAGTTAAACTTGAAAAGAATAGAAAGTGGATTCTGGGGAACCCCTTATAAGACTGGGTGAGCCTCAGAAATGATTAGAAAGCAATAAAGTCCTCTTCCTCATAATCATCATCACAATTGTCTTCATCATCACCATCATCATCATTATCACCATCAGTAGCAGCTGCAGTGGCTAAATTTATCAATATTGCATGCATCAACTAATTTAAACTCTACTAAAATTGTTTACTATTATTTTCAGATTACATATGAGAAAACAGAGACAAAAAGAGGTCAATCACTTGATAAATCTTAGTGGAAACATAAAAAATTGACCCTTAGCAGTCAACTTACACACTTTTTTTTTTAAAATGGTGTTGAAACCAGGGGTGTTTACTCCTTAACTACATCCTTTGAGAAAAATTAATCACTTAAAACAAATTTTAAAAAACTATTTTGAGTCAGGGTCTTGCTAAGTTGCCCAGGCTGGCTTCAAACTTGTGATCCTCCTCCTGCTTCAGCTTCCCAAGTCACTGGGATTACAGGAAAATCTGTGCCCCACTGCACCTGGGGCTAGAGCTTACACTCTTGATTGCTGCATAAAACTGAACCTGAGAGCAAAATGGAACAGTAGAATTTCAGATCAGAATCCAGATGGCTAGGTAAGAAAATTAGAAAGTAAAAAGAGACAAGAGTCAACCAGAAACTGAACTGAAGTAACTGGAAGTTGAAGGGTGTCTTTAAAATGTGAAATTTGGAGCCAGGCTGAAACAGGAGAATCACGAGTTCAAAGTCATCCTCAGCAACCGTGAGGCTCTAAGCAACTCAGTGAGACCCTGTCTCTAAATAAAACACAAAATAGAACTGGGGATATGGTTCAGTGGTCGAGTACCCCTGAGTTCAATTCCCAGTATCAAAAAAATAAATAAATAAAAATAAAATAAAATGTGAAGTTTGGGACAATAGTGTTTATTTAATAGCAGAGAGGTTTGGGAATTTTGTTTGCAGATACCTGCAGATGCATTTATATAAATGTAAAGGTAGAGCAAGTGGAAGAAGAGGGGAAGAGAGAGAAAAAAGAAACAGAAAATATAATGTTTTAGTCAGCTTTTTCACTGTTGTGACCAAAAGACCTGAGAAGAATAGAGGAGGAAAAGTTTATTTGGGGGCTCATGATTTTCAGAGGTTTCAGTGCATAGATGATTGGCTTAATTCCTTAGGGCCCAAGGTATCCCAAGTATCATGGCAAAAGAGTGTGATAGAGGGAAATGGCTCACTGATGATTAGAAAGCAGAGACTCCACACAGCAGATACAGAACATATACCAAGGCAAACCCTCAATGACCCACCTCTTTCAACCACACTCTATCTGCCTTTAGTTACTGCCCAGTTAATCTCTATTATGGAATTAATTTACTTATTAGGTTAAGGCTCTCATAACCCAATCATTTCATCCTACACCTTCTTGCATTGTCTCACACATGAGTTTTTGGGAGATATCTCACATCCAAACCATAACAATAAATTTACCAAAGAATATTTAGTCTAGAAGATGGAATAAACAGATTCCTGGTTTACAAATTTTTTATATGTGTTAGGCATCGACATTATCTGGTACACCACCTCTTAAACATGTACCTTTATTATCTGTCTATCTATCTATCTATCTATCTATCTATCTATCTATCTATCTATCTATCTATGTCTACCTATCTACCTATCATCTATCTTTCTATGTCTATTTTCTATCTTTATTCTATCAAACATTTATTATAATACCATATGTATCATATCTATTAAGCTATGGAAAAACATTATATCACCCTTTTATGTTTTGATAGATCATTTTGTTACTACACAGCTGGAGATAAGTCCAAAGTTACTGGTCAATTTTGTACTTTATAGCATAATTTAAAGGCTGGAGATCAATGAAGAAGATGAGTTGAAGAGGAGGATATATGTATAAAGTAGTCTTATTTATTAATGAAGTCCTCATCACCTTCACTAAATATTTTTGATGCTTCATGGTATTAAATCATAACATCTCGATAGTTTTCCCTTATTACTTTGTGAATTCAAACCCCCATAAAAAAACAAAAGTACAAATCCTAAACCAGATGTGAGAGGTCCTGGTTTTCAAACTTACTCTAAAGTTTGAACATTTACATTTTTCCACTTATCACTAAAAACCCATCCTTGAACACATGTATCTTTTGTTATACTATTTATATATGTAGCATCAACTACCTCTAGAAAAAACTCTAATGTTTAAAATCTACTATGCAAAGTAGAACTTCTTTGTATTTGTCTTAAACATTACATATTGTCTGATTTCCAGAAATGTCCCATAATCCTCTTCTGTCATTTTCTATTAACAAGTAGTATTACCATAGATGAAGAGAACAGAAGACATAGAGACAAACCCACCTAGATACTGTCATCTGATCATTGACAAAGGCACTAAAAACATACACTGGAGAAGAATCAGCCTTTTTAACAAATGGTTCTGGGGAATTGACTATCCATATGTAGAAAAATGAAACTAGGCCATGCACAAAAGTCAACTGAAAATGAATCAGACATAGGAATTAGATCAGAATTCTTGCAACTACTAGAAGAAAACATATTATAGGCAATAACTTCCTCAAGAAGACTCCCAAAGCTCAGGAAATAATACGAAGAACTAATAAATGTGATGGCATCAAATTAAAAAGCTTCTGCACAGCAAAGGAAATACATATGAAGAGAGAATCTACAGAATGGGAGAAAATCTTTTTTAACTATTTGTTTAACAGAGGATTAATATTAAAAATACGTAAAGAACTAAAAAAGCATACCACAAAAATTAATGCAATATAAGTAAATAGATCCTGCCCAAAAGAAGAAATACAAATGGCCAATAAATATATGAAAAGATGCTCAATATCTTTGGCAATTAGGGATATACAAATCATAACTGCACTGAGATTTCACCCCAGTCCAGTTAGAATGGCAGTGTTCAAGATGATAGGAGCAGGGTACAGTGATGCATGCCTATAATCCCAGCAACTAGGAAGGCTGGGGCAGGAAGATCACAAGTTCAAAGTCAGTCTCCACAACTTTGTGAGGTCCTAAGCAATTTACCAAGACGCTGTCTCAAAAAAAAAAAAAAAAAAAAAAAAGCTGGGATGGAACTCAGTGATTAAGCATCCCCGGTTTCATTCCCTGGTACGGAATACAAATAATAATGAATGTAAGAGAATACAAATAATAATGAATGTAAGAGGATATAGGCCAAAAAATGTACAATTGTATATTGTTGGTGGGTTGTGAATTAGTATAACCACTATGGAAAACAGTATGGAGGTTTCTCAAATAACTAGGAATGAAACCACCATGTGACACAACTATACCCAGCTATGCTCCAATGTATGTATCCTAAAGAATTAAAGTCAGTGTAATATAGTGATACATGCATATCCATGTTTGTAGAACACAATTCACAATAGCTAAGTTAGGGACCAGATACATGCATATCCATGTTTGTAGAACACAATTCACAATAGCTAAGTTAGGGACCAGTCTAGGTATGATATATATACACAATGGAGTTTTACTGAGCCATAAAGTAGAAATTATATAAATTTTAGAAAAATGGATGAAACTTGAGAGCATTAGGTTAAGCAAAATAAACCAGACTCAGAAAATCAAGGGTCATATGTTGTCTTTCACATGTGGAAACTATAGAATAATAAGGAAAAAGGAAGGAGTATTTCATGAAAATGGGAGGGAGACCAGTACAGTAGAAGAAGGATATCAGAGGGAGGGAGGAAAGAAGGCAAAGGGAAGATCTTAGGGAAAAAAAAAAAACTGAACAAATTGCATTATGAGTATGTACAAATATGTAACAATGAAGCCCACTATTATGTACAATTAGAATGCACCATCACCACCAACAAAATAGTGGTGTTCCTAACAAATGTAACTTTCATAGCTTTATCCCAAACTAGAATTCCATTGTTTCCAAACTATCCAGGGATGGACTCCCATCAGTATTATTCTTTAAGTTTCCTACTCTTCATTTTCCATACCTTTGTTTTGTCACCAGTAGTTCCAATGAACAAGAACAGGGCTAGCTTGCGTTCACTTTAGAATTCCCATAGTCATGTCCAGACTTAGATAACTTCACTGATACCAAACTCAGGTGTTTTCAACAGAAAATTGTATGTAATAGCTTCCAGGTCTTTTAATACTTTTGTTGATCCCTTCAACTTGCCCATATTAGGTTGCATTTCACTGACCAATTGGAGTTTCTGTGAGAGCTTCTTTCTTGTTTGTTCCCATTATGCTGCCATTCCATGACCCAGGAAAGACTGGCACAATTGGGAGATTTTACTAATTGTTCCCACTTTTAGATTTTGCACCAAAAAGTATAATGTAATAACATTTGTAATGAGTCAATGTCTTTTGATTTTTTATTATGTTTTTTTTTTCTTATTTTGAAGATCCTTGTCCATATTCAAACATGGAGGTTTTCACAGAATCAATTTTCAAAGACTTTTTTAAAAGAATTATTATAAAGTGTGGTAAATTTAGAGGAGTGCTAATAGTTTTGCTATAAATTAATTTCATTTACAGAAGCTATGCTGCTTTTCTCTCAAGAAAGGAAGGTCTGTAAACATTTTCTGAATTATGTTCATTAGGCACACCACTAGTAGAGCTAGTGTGGAAATAGGAAAGCCAGTGATTTTGTCTTTATTTATCTAATTACTCTGAAGGAACACTGGTCCTGCTCAGAGACTTATTGACCTATTTAATAAATAAAGGAAGCCAATGTTTTAATCAACCTCTCTGATTTTTCCTTTTTGTCCTAAGCTCACTGAGCATCAAGTTATTCATTAATGATGATCAAATGGTTCTTTAATTTCACTAAAGAATTCTCTCCCTTGAAATGTGGACCTAGTTGAGCTTCAGATATAATTGGTTCCTAACAGATTCAGTTACCTGAAAGATATCGTTATCGGTACATTTTGAGTGCCTTTCATGGGCCTCCACTATATTTAGGGGCCTTTCAGATTTCTGCTGTAGTTGGGGCTTTCTGTTGGTGGTGGATTTTTTTTCTCTCTTTCTAACGAGATTCTTTGACTTTGTGGTTAATTCAGACAGTTTTGTTTTACTTTTACAAGCCCTTAGTCTATTTCATCCTTAGAATATATTTATCCTGAATTTCCAGTGAGTTATTTTAAATGTTTCCAGATTTCTTGTAGTTTGTTGAACTTTGCAGATTTTCCCTTTTTTAAAAAAAAATTTTTTTTCAATTCCCATACTTTTGGCAAAGTTTCCTTTCCTGAAGTTCAATAACTTGATGATAAGTTTCTTCATTTTTCCCTTCACTTGAGAATTTTGTGATTTTCTTATAACACATTTACACATATCTCCAGCATCAGTTCTGGATCAAATCTAAGGATCATCTCCAGACATTTCCTTTTCACTTGAGTCTAAGCACCTGCTGTAGAGAATATAGTCACTTATCCTATCTGGAAACTCATTGATTCTTTTTTTCCCCCTGCAATAAGATATTGAGACCCTCCAGATAGGGCCAAGTGTTGCCCCTCTTTTTACAGATGGTCTGTGTCCCTCCATACTTTAAGGTCAAACTCATTGTTTTGGAGAGACAGTGTAGTGTGTGTCCCCAAGGCCACATTTTATTACTTGAGTATTTCCAAGATAACAATTCTATCCTCTAGTGTCTCATATGTACTCTAAGGATTTTACTCTACTTTCATGTATACACTCCTCACACATGCTGCTTCAGAACGCTTTTACACATCCCTATAGATTCTGCAGGCCATATGCATTATGCTTTATCTGCTACCTTCCCTCCTTAACATCACCTGGTTTTAAGAAGAGCTATTTGAACCAATGTTGAACAGATGTTGAATGTAGTGCAGCGCTTTAAAGCATTCTAATTATCTATTGTCATTGTTTAGCAGTAAATGAATGTTCAGGCTTTTTTATTCACTGTCATGGCAGAAGAGTGTTCCAGGAGACAATTATTTCTCTAGCCCTTTCCTGTTCTATACCCAGTGCTATTACCTACTCCCGAGAATGGAGAAGCTGGGGTGAAGGGTAGGAAGAAGAAAAAGGAAGGGGGAAAAAATCTCTGTTTTTTTCTCTAAAGAAAAGTAATGATTTTCTCCTGGAAGGAAATCAAAGGCTGCATGAAATGTCTGGCCCTTTAAAAAATATAAGCTGATTTTTTTTAATGCCAGCCACTTTTATCCTTGTAGCTTAAAGGCAAAGAATGAATGAAATGTGGAAAATGAAGGACATGTGACAGCATCAAAGAAGCAAAGCAAAGCTAGAGAGTGAGTGCCTGGCTATGGCAGGCCAGGGTGGGGCTTTTTAGGCAGACCATTAAGGCAATCTGGCTGCCAGATGAAGTCTTTATAAAAGGGCAGAAAAGATGTATCAAGTCTTTTTGATGTTTCAAAGGAAACTCTCCTTCACATCTACCCCTCCCCTTTCCTCCATCACCTGACCACTGCCACCCCATTCGCAAGGCAAAGCACAAGCATCTGTGGAAATGTTTTGTGTTTTAGAGTATTTGGATCTTGGCTTGATCTTTATCTCAAGGGATACTGGGGCACATTTTGTTTCTGCTGGGAGAAAATGGTGAATTGCAGGGTGGAATTGGTAGAAGCCTCTAGGACATTTTGAGAAGCAGTAGTTAATCAGAGTGGAATTAATCAAGTCCTATTTACCTAATCAAGATAAGGATTATTTCTTGAATAGACTTAATTACATCACATTGGCACCGTTAGGGCATCATGACAAATCTCCTCATTTTTTAAAGAGGAAACTAAACTTCAAGGACTCATAATTAGTTCAATGAAATTAGAGGACTGCAATCCATTTCTCCACATTCTCACTTCTTACACCATATAATCTTTTTGTATGTGCAGAAGACCTAAATTACTATCTACACTTGTGTTTTCCTTTCCTTGGTGTTCCATCGCTCCATCCAGGGGTGGAAAAAAAAAAACAACCAAAAAACTATCTGACCAGCAGACTTTGCAGCAGCTGGGTATGCCTCTTAGTGTATTCAAGTCTGTGGCTTTAAACATACCTGGGGAAGCATAGAAGACAGGCTCTGCTTGTCACAAGAGTATTTTGGGTGGTGGTGATAGAGTGGGTAGCAGGGAAAAACCTATGGGCTTGAATGTAATGATGTGCATGTTCTCTGGGACTATAATTGTCACCACAGGGTGTGTATCATACCTTTATGTTCATGGTTTTTCTAAATTAAATTTCTTGAACTCTCTTATTCCTCAGATCTAGATCAAGTCTTTGGTCCCTTTCACACTCTTTCTGTAGGTAGTACTCCACAAGCTTAGCTGAAAATCCTAGTGGAGTGCAATGAATGCTAAGTAGACCAGATTAAGGGGAAACCAAATACCTCCTGGATTCAAGCCCTAACTGCCAATATCCATCTGTGCAGCTTAGAGCAAATCACAAATGGAATCCTGGCTCAGAAGGGGGAAGAAAAATGGAGAGTGCTTTTTGGAACCAACTTTCCCAAAGAAAGGGGGGAAAAAAAAGAAGAAGAGAAAAAGAAGAAAGCAGCCTTTCTTTCCCTCCTTTTTTGCCTGATCTTTGCTTTCCACTCTTCTTAGAACATGACAGTGATCTTTCTATTACCTCAAAATGTCAGCAGCACATTTTTTCAAAGTGTCAAGGACTAAGAGAACATGAAAGCTTTCTGTTCTTCCTATTCCTTTCCCTCTTGAGGGAGAAACTCTTCCTTCATAGATACTGCACTGTAACTTATTGAATCACTTCTCTCTGCCTCCTCCACAGCATTCCTCTTTTCCTAGCACACACTTCTCCAGGACACTCAAACCAAAGTTACATGACACCCAGAATTTTTTTTCCATGTAGTTATCAGGAGTATGCCCTTAAATTCCATGCAAACCATTCCAACACATAAAAAGAGGTGCATATTTCCTGGGGGAGTATCTTTACAAGTCTGTGGGTGTCCCTTGCTGATGTCAAATGTCATACCTACTTGTCCTTAACTGCCTTGCCCATCCTGAACATTTGCTAACGGGACTTCTTTGCCTCATTTCATGATCCTATTATATAAAAGAAGCAGAAGACATGGAAAATCTACTGCCTCAAAAGAGCTTCCTGGTAGGCTTGTGCCTTTTCCTGACACTCTCCAGGAAGAGTTAACTTTGAGACTTTCATAGGCATCTTAATTGATTAGAAGTCTAATATGATACCCTAGGACATACTTAGCAATGCTTGGTATCTACCTCTTTCCTGGGGGAAAGTCCCACAGGAGTCATTAATCTGATAAGCCTCAAGCTTTTTCCTCCTTGGTCTTATACCACAGGGCTTCCAGCAGCTTCTCATTGGAAGCTGCCAAAACTCACTCCATCCACTGATTTTCTAGTCTTCCTCTTGCTGATCTATAGGGACAAATGCAGTCTCTCAGAAGAAAACATGCTGAGTTCATGCACTCAGTCAACATGCATTTATTGAGCTTCTATTATATTCTAGGCCTGAAGGATTCAGGGATAAATGGGCAATGATACCTTCTTCTAAGAGGCACCCGGTCTAACAGACAAAAGACACACCAATTCAACCGATGCTTTCATGCAAAGGTGAGTGAGGAATGGGGAAGGCACAGCAGAACGAATAGCTGATTCTTCTCATTACATTTAAAGTTTAAAATTTTCAGGAATGTATGGTCCTGGAAGTTTTCATCTCATGGCTACTATTTAATCATATATTTCATTCATTCATTTAATAATCATTTCTGCACACCTACTACATGTCAGCTTCATTTTATATTCTGGAGATATAACATGGAAAATATCTAATTTCTCAGCATATATTCTAAGTGTGGGAAATGGATATTAAGCAAGTAAATATATAGTTCCAGGTCATTATAGGTATGTGAAGAACACATCCATAAAGATTCGTGCATGGACAGTGAAGGCATCTCAGTGGACATGCATGAAGCTGACATTTCCATGGAAGCCTAAATGAAGTAAGGTAGTCTACATGAAGGTGTTCTAAATGAAGAATTTTCCCTGCATAGAGAGGAACAACAGCCAATTTCTGATATAAGTGGTAGGTTGGAATTTTGGGATCATTAGGAAGTGCTGCATAGATATAGCAGAGCCTCTCAAATGGCCAGAGTGGGTGTGTTTACACCATGATGAAATTGGCAAATGCCACACATTAAGGCTTCCCTTGGGTCTGGGTGACATTCAGGAAATAATGCCTGAGCTATGCCACCATGCCAGAGTACAAGCCTATTCTTTTAGATCTCCAAAAGCAAAAACTTTTGTACAAGAGAATGTCTTCAACAGAAATAAAGTCACAGAACTTCAAGTGTGTAACTATAGTGCCCAGAAATTCTAAATCCTTTGTGTCCACAGTAGAAGGAACAAATAGAAAAGGTTCTCTTAGGATTTTTGGTGTGAGTTTTTAACTATCCTATATTTTTTGAGGGGAGTCGTGATCCTTTCTTTTTAATCAATACAGAATTCCAGTTTCCTTTTTCTACTTTGTGTCCTATGGAGTGACATCAGACACACACCATGTAAATGCTGAGTATAAGAGACACTGGCCTATACAAGGGAGGTGATACAAAGAAGCTGACCAGAAAGATCAAATAATCATTTTTTAGCTTAAAACTATGGGTTTATATTTTTAATAAGAAACATGAAATTCAAAAGCCAAAACAGACATCAAGATGAGCCTCAGGCACAGTAGTAGAAACACACACAGAAATATACATATATACACAGAGATGCATAAAGAATTTCCTTCACTTATAAATCTGCTGGGTGATCTCCCCATCTTACTCCAAAATCCTGGACTACGTAACTGGCACACAAGAGACTCAAACCATTATATGTGATATTTCATTAAGAATCTATACTTCCAGTGAATGAAAGATTTACCTTCTTCTTCCCCCCTTTTTATTACAAGCAGTCCAGAGATAAAACCTTCAAGTTATGAGTAATTATACCCTGCTGAGAAAAGTGATAGAGTGCTACACTCAGAAGGACTTATCAAGGCCTGAAAAAGTGGAGTCAACACTTAAGACTTTTTTTTTATTATTATTTTCTCCAACACTAACAGTTTCCCAGAGGGAGATAAACAGTGTGTACCAGCATTTTAATGGGAATAAACAGGACTGGTTCATTCACTTTTTACTGTGTTGGCTTCATGTTTCCAAACCAGTGGGATACTGTGAAAAGTGTACGAATCATGGACAGTGGAAAAGTACAATAAAGGTAATATTTTCTATTATTATGAGTAGAATTTTGTAATAAATGAGATTATAACATTTTGTTAACAGGACTTCTTTAGGGGTTTAGAATATTCTTTCAGATAATGCTAGGAAATGGAGAACCACTCTTAGGTGCCTTCTCAGGCTTACGATGAGTCAGAAACCATTCTATCTTGAGTAAGTTTGGTGGGGTAAAACAGAAGAACAAAGAACTTTAGTCTGGGCAAGAATTAACTATATTGCTTGCTAAAAATGCAATTCATAATCTCTTTTCATATATATGGCTTTGACTGGTTTGGGATGAGAGTCAGGAATCTGCATTTAATAAGCAAGCAGCCTAGAAGATTCTGATGAAGTGGTTCAAGGGACATTCATTAAGAAACACAATTCTAAGGGATATGCAGATGGGTTTTAGGAATTTTATGAATGCCTGATATTGAATGAAGTATTCATTTTGTGAATTCTTATGACTGCACATTTTTCCTGTGCTTCTTAAATGGGTCTTCAGTCCAAAGAAGATTAAGAACCTTGGGGAAGAAGGGACAAGATAATTTTGGAAAGCTGAGAATTCCACTCAATTTTTGGATTACAGCCAGCCTCATCGAGTCCTAAGGCAACACAACAGTTGGTCCAGGAAATGGAAATCATTTTCACTGTTCTTTTGATTTTCTGATATAGTTCCTCTAGCTTGACTGAGTTTCTGTGCCATCCCAGTGTCCTGACATTCCTGCATGGTATTTCTGCAGTTAGTCAATGACATCTTTCAGAACCTTAAAGGGGACTCTATTAGAACTGTTATGGGAAACAATGTGGAAGTTCCTAAAAAAAAAACAAAAAACCTAAAACTAGATCTAATATCTGAACCAGCTATCCCAGTATATATCCAAAGGAAGTAAAGTTATTTGCACATCCATGTTTATTACATCACAATTCACGGTAGCTAAAATACTGAATCAACCTACGTACCCATCAACAGATGAATAGATACAGAAAATGATATACATACACCATGCAATATTATTCAGCCATAAAAAATGAAACTGTCATTAGCAGTAAAATAGGTGGAACTTGAGGACATTAGGTTATGTGAAATAAGATTGATACAGAAAGACAATGCTGCATATACTCCTTCTCATGGGGAAGTTTAAAAAATGATTAACATAAGTATAGGATAGTGATGATTGGAGGTTGGGTGGGTGGCATAATGGGAGGCTAGATTCAATAAGTGTATACTACATACATGTGTGGAAATACCAGACTGAACCACATTAAAATGTACAATCAATATATATTAATTAAGTGTCCTCAAGATACCATGTTTTCTAAACTATGAAAGTTTTCATGATTAGTGAGTAAAAAATGCTAAAAATATACAAATACTATCCCTGAATCCTGTTTCTCTATATCCTGATTATTGAGTTCAAGGACCAGATTTAATTCTTACATCACTTAAATATGAACTTGATATGTGATCTTCAGTAAATTACATATTAGCCACAGACTTCGGCTTCTCTATGTTAGCGATACAAATATTTGTCTAAATTTATGAATTACAGAGTTGAAAAAATGAGATAAGAAACCACTAACCAACTTTAAAAATAGTTTAAAATATCCTATTACATAGGTATTACATATGAATGTTAAACATTAGTGT
Source organism: Geosciurus inauris (assembly GCA_004024805.1). NCBI lineage: Eukaryota > Metazoa > Chordata > Mammalia > Rodentia > Sciuridae > Geosciurus > Geosciurus inauris. The sequence continues at coordinate 787,762 of PVHX01000001.1, forward strand.
GGCTTAATGATTGTTAAATATATGAGCACACATGTCATTGTACTGGAAATTAATACAATAATTCATGAGGCAAACAAAGGCTTACACACAGCTTTCTAATTGTTAATATCTGTGAGGGGTGGCTAGGGAACCACTTCTCACTGCAGTGGTGAGACAGGAATAAACCTAAGAACTGGAATGAATGGATGAGATCAGGTTTTTGAGGTGAAATCAGACTTCAATCAGCTCGAAGCCCTGGCATTCCATTCACTTTCTTTCCTTTTTTTAAAAATTTATTTATTCTAGGGCTGGGGTTATGGCGCAATGGTAGCGTGCTCGCCTAGCATGCGGGAGGCACTGGGTTCGATCCTCAGCACCACATAAAAATAAAATAAAGATATTGTGTCCACCTACAACTAAAAAATAAATATTTAAAAAAACTTTATTTATTCTACTTAGGTATACATGACAGCAGAATGCATTTTGATTCATTGTACACAAATGGAGCAAGGAAATAGAAAAGGCTATCAAAAGCCTCACTTTATTTTCTTAATCACTTGCCTCTCTCACCAACCATCTTCACCAACTCTTGTATTCCATTACTCCTTCAATTTCTCCATCTTTTTCAGTAACCCTTTTTTTCCTTTTCCTTCTATCTGCCAGCATCTTTGTCTTTTCCACTTTCTCTCCTTTTATCTACCGATAGGCTAGGGGGATGGGATTAAAGAGGGTGGATTAGAAGAGCTTAAGGAATATGAAAATATTATCAATAAGTGATGCCTGGAATGATGTAAAATTAAAGTAAGAATTAGATGGATGAGTCAGCAAACGTAGGCAAATGAATATTTGCCCCTCTGCAAATCATTTCTGCTACAACCTTGTTAATGGTTAGTGTTGTGCTATTCTCTCCTGGTTTCCGGTGGTTTCTCTTATGAAGCAATTAGGATATTGGAATCCATGATCTCTAAGGACCTTTTCAGCTCTGAAAGGCTGGCTGATGAGCAGAGAGCTGTCCAAGCTGCAGACTAAATTTCCAGACTAATTTCCTTTACTTGGTAAATGTAATTGGATTACACTGGAACCAGAGATGTTTCAACTACCACTTAATTAGATAACTTTTGTAGTGATATGCCAACCACTGCACTGTAATGAAACAATCCTATGGTAGATGAAGAGTTTCTTATGCAATTAAAAATAAGGATGAGGGTTATGTTAATATTTTTATTTATGTAATGTTTCTTTGTTTACAAAGTACTTTTACATGAACTCATTAAGTCATCATTAAAATCATAAAGTTACTTTTCCTACATTTTCCAAGTGAGCATTCTGAACTTGCAATTGTTTGATTTGTTGAAGAATTAACAGGACAGTCAGAACAGTTAGACAATCCTCTATCTCCGTCCCCAACAGACACAAAAGAAAGTGAACCATGCCTGATTTCATCATCTTCTCTGTTTTTCAGGTAACTAGAGAACTTGAACTTAGGAAGCATCCTCCTCAGAGTTTCATCTATAGAGTAATATGTCACAATAGACCTATCACACAAGCCATGGAATCATTAATTCCTGGTAGAGAAGTTCATAAAAGCATTCATTTAGGGAAAAGCAGGTTAATATTTGTTTTGTAATGTGAAAAAAATTCAGATTTAAATGAAATAGCTCCCATCTGTAAAACTTGGTGAACCTTGTAAATACAGGTATATTTATAAACAAAGAAAAATACAATGTTTACTGTAAGCCAGGTGCTGTGATAGATGATGACTGATCCCATTTTGCAACAATATGCCTTATTGTGGGACTGGAACTAGCTCAAGTTCATGTTACAAACAGAAGCTGGAAAAGACCAGAAAGCCTCATCCTCAAATGCAGGAAATACTATTAAAACCTCTTACCTCTTTGCGCCTACCATCTAATTTAATAAAATATAGAGGTGATTTGACAAACAGAAAACCACAAAAGCAAACATTGAAAGCAACACCAGAGTAACTGTAAGACTTTAGTGGAACTGAATTAAATGCTGCACTCTCATCAGCTCCACAGTGGTCTTCTCGTTGCTGACCATAGTTCAATCCCACATCCCCTCTAAGTCTTGCAGGTGTTTGCCAAATCATGCTAAGCTTCGGACACAGGCTCAAAAACATTTGCAGTTACTTCTAAGGTGTAATTGGACTGGTCATCCTAAAACTAAGCAGTTAAGGACAGACATAGCTTAGGGTAAAAAACACATCACTTTGGGAAGAGGAGAGGTAAGGGATGCCAAGTGTAATGATCGCTAAGAAATAGGGTATAACATCATTCTGCCTAAATAGGATAAGAAAGCTCAAAATGACCAAATGCATATGACTCTCATGTGAGACCGAGAGAAAAATGCAGAGAAGAGTCTAGGACAATGTAGAGAGTGGAATAGGCATGCAAAGAAAAGCAGCTTCTCTACTTTCCCTGTGCTTCTCAAGGATGGTATTTCCACCGAATCAAGCTGCAGTGCTGATGTAAGCCCATCCCTACCTTTTCTCTCCTCTCTAATCACTGCCTTATACTACAAATAAGTCTTTGTTCAAGATACAGGTTTGGTATGATAAATAGATTACCAGAGGTAGCAAAGTTCTTAGCACTAAAGTAGATTTGGGTAAATAATGAAAGGAGATCTGAGGGACTATATACCTCCATTGGTCTGTCTCTGTAAGAGTCATCCTCATCTCTCCCCTTCTCTGAATCCCTGCAAAACTCACTAGCACCTGCTGCATTTGCCAGGCTCCCCTGTTAACTGTGTTCATTCAATGAGAAGCACTGATCAGAGGAGGGGCAGAGGAGAAGCCAGTGTATTTATCTTTGCTTTGTTTGGCCTTGATCATAATCTTTGGCAGTGACTATGTCTCCTCTGCAGATTAATGCCTTGGCTACAGTAACCGTGATTTCTCTCACTGTCTTTCCAGTTGATGCTCACTACTGGGTTGCCTCAATACCCTCTCAATGGTTTCTGAAAATTCCATCATCTATGTAACACATTCTTTGTATTTAATTTCCTTTATTTAAAAACAGAGTGATTTCTGTTTTCCTGCCTTTATTTTCACTGACAAAGCCATCTTTTTTTCAGGCTTTTTATATTTAAATGTTTTAATATTTCTAGTTAAATATTTTTGTCATAGTAGTATTAATCAATATACCACAAATATAATTAGGTAGCCAATATTTATTATCCAACTATGTCTCTAAACAGTTTTGTTAAAATTTTTACCAAATTGGGATGACAATAAATCAATAATAGCATATAATCTACTAAAATTGCTATTGTCTGGAAGATGAACAAAGATCAAAAATAACAGAAAGTAAGTTGAAATAGCATACCCTCTAATGGTACCTATTCATTTTTGGTAAAGGCAGAAGCAAAAACAAAAGATACAGGAGGAAAGTCTTTAAAAATTGGGGGTACAGTCAAAGGAAGAATCCCTCTATAAAAGTGTTTCTCAAGGTATTATTTATAAATAATTATGCAAGAATCAGTCCATTTGCTTGTTAACAATATTAGATTGTTCCTTGTTTCTACCCTAGATATACTGATCTTTGGTGTGTTGGTTCAAAGAATCTATTTTATAAATAAATACACTGGAAGTTGGTTATTTTAATGCATATTAAGTTTTGAGAGCCATTACCCTAATAAAGGGAACTAGAATGCTATTGGCTGTTAGAAATGATGGATACAGGAATACTTTGCTAGGTGTAGCAGAGCCCACATTTTAGCTATGTGAACAGTTGCATGATATATACAGCCATGAAGTCAGTTCCTTTCATCCCATCTTCCCACTGGCCTTCTAAGAGCTGCCAAGAGTATTCAGTTACATCTTTATAGCCAGGGATCTTTACCTAAATTTTGAGATGCTTTTAATGGAGGCTACTAGGACCTACTCAAGGGGACAGATTTTAATATTTAGTAATACTGGTGTTAGGCTTTATATTTTTATAGCAACTAGAATAATTCCTGGCTGTAGCAAGTCCTCTGTAAATAATATTAATTATCTTATTCCTCGTTTTTATACATAGAACCTAATAAAATGCCCAACTATCAATATATATTTGTTGCCAACAATTTAATTGATGAGAATTCCACTAAACCCATTCATTTTATGCAAATGTATCAGCCGTCAGAGGGAAACACTTGAGCATCCTGTTTCGGGTAGATCAGGCTTAGTAACGTATTGGTTTTAGATTGATTTTAGATGTACTATAAAAGCAATAATTTTCATGTTCTAGAGATTTTTATTAGCTCTTTGTTACTTGGATAAAATTTCAATTTTCTACGAAAAGTGTAGGGAATAGGAGGGCAGAGAGAGAATTTAGAAACAAAAATCTTGTAGGAATTTTTCCCTTCTGGAGATCTATCTTATCATTTATAGCCCAAGTATAAACCTAGTGCTTTCCCTGGGTACAATATTAAAGAGGCAAGGTGTAGGGGTCTTCTATAGTCTCACCTTGCTACTCCTTTCTCTTTTTTATCCAGAATTCCTCTTTTTTGGAGTACTCAGAATGAAGGCACTCCCTCTTGCAAGGTATCATATGCTTCTTGGGGTTCCTCAGCCTCTCTGGACAGATCCCTGATTTGCTGGTTAACTCCTGAAATCATCTCATTGTCTGGGTTGTTCACTGCCATTATTTCTCATTCTGTTATTCTCTTCACCTGGGGCCAATCTTTGTGCACCTTCTTAAAGGTCCATTAAACAAAAAGGAGACTAGAATCTCTCTAAAGTTCTCTTCCAAATGACAAATGCTGTTTATCAGCAGTCTTTGATAAAATGAAGTCCCCCTCCTCAGCTGTAAAACAAAAACTAAACTCCCACTCATCACACACACAACACACACACACACACACTCACACACATACATGCTCCATCTGGGTTCCATCGTTCACCCCCTGTTGCTACTCTTCTCTCTGTTCTCTGTCACTTCAGGATGGTTTGGGAGAGAAACGAAAGAACTGCACAAATGCAGCATCCAAACAAGAAATTTATAATTTTGTTTTTGTCACTTCTCCTTCCAGACATCTCACCTCCAAAGTTCCCATAGAGCCAGCTGCTTTTAAGATGCAGATGCCATTTTTTTAAACTATAATGCCAGGCAATCATAGTTCACAAACTAGTTTGAGGTATACAGACTCACCTTACTCAGCTGGATCAGAGAAGTTAGAACTCTACCGACTCAGCATATTAAGTTAAAGATTGCTTAAAGCACTGTGTCAACTCTTCAGTCTTCCCTATTCTACTTTGGAGGCAGGGAAGCAGAACAATCATTTGGATTGTTCTATTTTCCTGTCATTATAATCTTAATCCCTTTGTTACATTATCAAGCCACCTATTTCAAATTACTTTTAATAATGAGATCTTCTGGTTCTTCATAAGAACATTGGAAAATAAAGCCAGAATATGCAAACTGACCTGCTACAGATGTGTTCTCTGGGCAGCTACTGAACACTGATATAAGATCCGGTCCTTGTTCCCAGTGATCTTTTGTTTAGTGGTAAATAAGTGAAGAGTTGTTTTATTATAATGTGAAACATAGTTCTGTTTATAGAGGTATAGATATGAAGTATATATAGCAATTAAACTGGAACATGAAGGGTAAGTTAAATTTCACCAGAGAAGAGAGTTCAGGTTACTGCAGAAGAAAAAATGTTATAAATGGCACAGAGATACAAACAGAAATGTCTTATTCAGGTAAGTGGGATGAAGTGCATGAGATAAATAAAACAATGAGGAAAGATGAGGTTGAAAAGAAAACAGTTGAGGGGCTGGGGCTATGGCTCAGCGGTTGGGCGCTTGCCTCGCATTCGTGGGGCACTGGGTTCGATCCTCAGCACCACATAAAATAAATAAAGATATTGTGTTCATCTACAACTAAAACAAAATATTTTAAAAAAAAAGAAAGAAAACAGTTGAAATGAAATGCTAAAGATGCTTGCACTTACTGGGCGTGGTGGTGTCTGCTGGTAATCCCACCAACTCTAGAGATTGAAGCAAGATTGAGGCAAGCTTCAGCAATTTAGGAAGGCCCTAAACAACTCAGTGAGAGTGAGGATAGAGCTCAGTGGTGAAGCAGGGGCCCGGATTCAATCCTTGATACCAAAAAGAAAAAAAAATGCATGCACTGTCTTTTATGAGCATTTCTATGAGACTAAATTCGGGGAGATGAGCAATGGTGAAGACCACATCTGTACAGCTGTAGGATTAAAAGGGAGAAAACAGATATGATATTCCTTTGGGAGGCAGAATTTCCAGAAGTTGGTGACTAATGTGTGGTGTTGGTTAAGGGAGAAGGATGAGAACCTCAGAATTCCTCCACAGTTTCAAGTGTTGGTGACTGAAAGAGTTTATTATTAACCAAGATTGAGTATTCCAACAACAAAGAGTTTTTCAGGAGGATGACCTTTCAGTGTACTAATTAGGAAAGGAGATTAAGAGAAATTTCTACCAGGATGTTAGAAATCTTGGTGAAAATTTTTATAACAAAATCAGAACACTAGAAAAATTGGCTTTGAGATATTTGTTTGTAAATTATCAGTATTTTTTTCAGGGTAAAAGCTATATGAAAGGTGAAGCCAAGTGGGAAAAGATGGCTGACAGGAAATCTTGGCCATACTGACTTTTAAGTGCTCCATGGTCAATTTGTTCCTAAAACTTCAAAACTCAGAGCCAGATGTGGTGAAACATACCTGGAATCCCAGTGACTCACAAGGATAGCAAGTTCAAGGCCAGCTTCAGTAGTTTGGTAAGGCTCTAAGCAACTTACCAAGGCCCGTTTTCAAAGTAAAAACTAAAGGCCGAGGGGTGTGATTCAGTGGTTAAGCGTCCTTGGGTTCAATCCCCAGTATTCCCCTGACCCCCCTAGAAAAAACAACTTTAAAACTCAGTTCACTTGTCATTTCCTCCAAGATGTCTTCCTGATACTCCCTCACACCAATTATGTGTCTTTTTTTTTTTTCCTGTCTTCATGCCTCATTTGCATTAGCATTACATAGAACCTATTGTATTATGTTCATATGCATTTATTTTATCCCCACTGAAGTAAAATCTTCTTAAAACTGGAACTGTACCTTATTTAATTTTGTAGTCCTAAAACATCACAGTGCTCAGCACAGAGTAGAAGTTTAATGCATGTCTACTAGAATAAATGAATGAGCAAGTGAGAAAATGGATGAATGGGTAGAATGAAAAGAGAGAGACAGAAATTTTTCAGAGTAGTAGTCTAGAAACAGGCCAGGGGAAAGATGAACTTTCAAGAAGGCTAGCAGTATGAAATGTCCTGCTCTTGTTGAGTAGAGTGAAATCAGGAGGAATCTACTGGGTTAGATAAAAATACTACTTAATTGGGGACCTTTTCTTTTTTTAAAGACAATAATTTGAAGGACATAGGTTAGAATTTGGTGCTTTGATGAATATATGGAAAGAAGAAAGTAGTTGCAGAAATCATTTCCTGTACTCAAATAAATTTGGATGATTAAGGGAATACCTATTGATGTTTAGGTATTGATATTGGGTGATTGAGCTTATATTTTTGGAAAAGAGGAGCTTAAATGTGCTTGACAAATGATTGCATGTGAGAGAAACTGAAAAAGTATGCAGGTATGTAGAAGAAAACAGGAGGTGAGGAGAGATAACTTACATTGTTACTGTTGTGCACAGCCTTAATTTTTCCAACACACACACACACACACACTCACACACAGAGCTACATGCATAGCAATTATTTCTTAACTACTTGTTGATCAATTAACAAGAGGCTGGTGAGTTAACATTAAATGCCAGACAGGAGAAAGGGTACCATTTTCTATGGACACCCTAATATTTAGGGAAGTTTCAACCACACAATTGTTAGAAGGGGGATAATGTATGAACCCCCTGGATGTAAGAGAAGGGTTTTTACCACCATGCTGAAATTGAGGGTAGTGTCACATGGGTATCATTCCGCACATGTAGAATAGTGGAATGTACCATTTCCAATTCAAAGTCCAATGCATTTTATCTGGTTTCCTAATGACAGTGGATTTTTTGGAAGAAGGTAGCAGTGCCATTCTCAAGTACTGTGCAGTTCAGTTTGTCACAGACAAAGTCTGGCTTTCTGGCCTTACTTCTCTCTAGCTTTCAGACAATCAGCTGATGGCCCCAAGCAGGAGACACATAGCTCCCATGACTTCAAATGTTATTTATCATGAAATCACTCAGGGTTCTTGACATTCCTGCCAGAGGAATTGGTTTGGTGGCCTTCTACAACTGTGAATTCAACAGGTTAAAGCTACATCTTGAGAAAAGTGTTCATTTGTTCTAAATTTACCACCCACTAATGCCATGGAGTGACCCTTTGTTCTTCTCTGAAGCAACCAAGGAAAAGCAAGAGAAAGCAGTATCTTGGCTCAGGTGAGCCTAGTGCTGCCGTGTTTTCTCTTTTCTTATTCTCTTCTATTTGTAGGTAAATAAGCATCCAAGCTCCTGTCTGAGAAATTCAGCCCAAGCTCCCACCACCTTGTCAAACTCTTCAAGGGAAACATTATTGCCTTAATTGCTTAAGCCCAATTTGCATAATATGGAGTTCTGACAGCCACAAAAACAGGGATGCAAAAAGGAGATTAACAAGTGAGGTGCACGCTTAGCCAACCCTGTGCAGTTTGAAAGCCAGTGCAGAGAAGAATTCATCGGATGGGTGGGTTCTCTGTTTCCTCTGCTCCCTGTCCCTCCCTGCTGTTCCTCCCTCTCTCCATCCCACCTTCAAGTTTGTTTGTTTTTCATTTGCATGCATTGGTTCCTAGCTTGTGCCCGGACTGTTAATTGCAATTCCTACCAGAGCCTCCTTCAGGCTCTGGTAATACTCAGGCGGCACCAGCCAGTGCAGATTTAAAAGCCGCCTTGCCTCTTTATACCAAGTGCATCCAAACATTCAAAATGTTAACACTTCTCAGGAAGGCGGGGATGGTGTCTTACTCATCTTTGTGCTTTTAGTGTCTTTGCATAAAAGTAAATTGATTCCTTTTTGGAAGAGTCACCAATAGTCACCTCATCTCTGTGACTCCCATCAAGACCCTCCTGTGCTTGGCTGCCAGAGCTCCCTGGCCCCCAGGCGACATCTGTCTGTACCATACTATGATGGAGTCCTTCAGTAAGTCCCTATTGCCTACAGGTTAGCAGACCCCTTAAAAAGGCCTTTGATCTAGATCCAGTCACTCTGCCTTACTTTTGTAAAAGGAAAATGTTTAATTTACTGAGGCACTCATCCAGGAGATACAGAAACGGAAAGCCTTGTTTCAGTGCCACTCAACTAACCAGGTGAAGCTGTTTCAAATTCCCTGGACTTGTAGTGACTCCTTTCCTCCACACTCATACCTTGACTGAAGCCTTTCCTGACCTGTAAAAAAATGACTTTTAACTAAACGCAGAGAGACCAATAAGCTCATTCTGTCCTATACAGGGTGCTGGCTTTTCATCTTTAATTAGCATAAACACCCTGAGTTTCTCATTCCATCCTTAGAGAACTTTACAGCTCCCCCTTAGGAAGCTACTCAGTGGTGTCACCTGACAAGCTAATAAACTCAACTCCTCCCCTAAGGTTTTGCATTCATTCTGCAGCTCATGCAATTCAGTGTTTGCCCTAGCCCTGTGTCTTTATTACATAGCACTTCAGCCAGAAGCCCCCTTGTTCCGCCCAGCCACATTCTTTTCTTTGGCTCATTCCTGCACATATTCAATACTAGTTCCAGTAATTCTTATTCCAATAAGCCTTTCCTATTCCCCTAATGAACTGCTCCAGAATACTGCTATTTTTTCTTCTGGCTGGAAGTCCCCTCACCTTCACCTACTCTGCAAGATAAGCATCCAAGCCTCCAAGCCTCTAGTCTTTATAAGTAGCACTCAAGGTACCAGAGGAGAAGACATGTTGATGTGTGTTCTTTGTTGTTGAAATATACAATTGAGTTTTGTACATTGATTTGGCAGCCAACCATTTTCCTAAACTGTTTTAGTAGTTTCTAATAGTGTATAAATCCTCTAATTTTATGTAGAGAACCATATTTTATAAAAATAAGAAGAGCTTTATTTCTTGTTTTCCAGTCTTCAAGCCTTTTATTTCTTTAACTTGTCTTTTTTTTTTTTTGGTGCTGAGGATTGAACTCAGGGGTACTCAACCACTGAGCCACATCTCCAGCCCTATTTTTGCACGTATTTTATTTTATTTTGCACAAGGTCTCATTGAGTTGCTCAGCGCCTCGACGTTGCTGAGGCTGGCTTTGAACTCACAATTCTCCTGTTTCAGCCTCCCAAAATGCTGGGATTATAGGTGTGTGCCACTGTGCCTGGCTCTTCTTTTACTTGTCTTGCTGCACTGGGTATAGGTCTTTCAGTGAGATGCTGTGATATTGAGCATCTTTGTCTTATTACTGAATTAATTTCATCATTAAAGATCTAATGTTTTGGGGGCTGGGATTGTGGTTCAGTGGCAGAACACTTGCCTTGCATGTGTAAGGCACTAGGTTCAATCCTTAGCACCACATATAAATAAGTGAATAAATAAAGGTCCATCAACAACTAAAAAAAATTTAAAAAATATATCTAATGTTTTCAGATTTTCTTGAGGAGGTATAGAAATTTCCTTCAATTCTAATTTACAAAATGTTTTCATCATGAATAGATACATTTTATCAGCTATTTTTATATAAATACCCTCTCAATTTTATACTCCATTCTAAAAGTCTGTATTGATTTTAAATTTCTTTTGATCCTATGAATGTAGTTTTTTAATCATTTTCAATATGTGCAATTATTTAATCCAGTAAGTCTCAAATGGATGTGTCTTTTATGTACACTGTGCTTTTAGTAAGTGTGTACCAAGTTTATATGTGTGGAGAGCAGAAGGGAGCTTTTATTTTGTAGAACTAAGATTAGTTAAGGTGGAGACCAAAAAAAAGCGAACAGTGATCAATGAGTTGGTTGAAATTTTGTCTTTAGTGTGAGATCCTAAATTGAACAAATACATTTTGGGATTTTGTCTTTCTGAAACTGTTCCCCCAATGGGAAAATGTTTAAAAATAAACATGTCCACATTTTATTTGTGATGATGATGATGTTGATGATGATGATAAATAAGAACAGAAGGAGAAAGAGGAGAAGGAGGAGGAAGGTGGTAATGGCGGTGGTAGTGATTTAGAAACATAAATGCAATTGCATAGACCAGAAGTAGGGACAACTTCTCATAGTCAATGGTCAAATGAAAAATGAGAAACAGATCATTAAAATGTTCTTTTTGTGTGTGTGTGTATGGTGCTGGGGATTGAGCCCAGGGCCTCATGCATGCTGGGCAAGTGCTTTACTGCTAAGCTACATCCCCAGCCCCAGATCACCAAAAAGTAATAATCGCAAAGCAAATAAAATCAGTTTGTTAAAGAGATGTCCACACTCTCATATGTTCATTATGGCATTATTCACAAAAGTCGAGGTATGAAATCAATCTGTCAACTGACAGGTGAATGTTTTTTTTTTTAAAGATGATAATATACATAATGGAATATTATTCAGCCTTAGAAAAGAAGGTAGTTCTGTCATTGGTAGAAAGATGGATGAAAATGGGAGAAATTAAATAAGTCAATCACTGAAAAATAGCAACATGTTCTCAGTATACATGGAAGCTAAAAATTTATTTTATAGAAATAGAGAGTAGAATAGTCATCAATAGAGGATGGGGAGAGAAGGGAAGGAAAAGAGAAGAGGGTTGGATAATGCGTACCAAAATACAGTTACATAGGAGTAATAAAGTTTCATGTTCCACAGCACAGTAGGATGCATACAGCTTACAATTTATTCCATATTTTATAAAAAAAAACTAGAAGGAAGGAATTGAAAGCTTCCAAACACAAAGAAATAATGCAAATTTAAAGAGAGGGAAATGCTAATTGTCTTGAGTTTTATCATTATACATCATATCATACACATGTATAGAATGATCATGTTCTACCCCATAAATATGTACAATTACTGTGTATATTTTTTAAAAGTAACTTATGGTCAGGGTTCTTCTCAAAAAAAGAGACCCATATCACTTCTTTTTCAGTGAGAGCTATGCTATCCTCCCCCATTTATTTTCAGAAATAAACATATGTGAGGGATGGGCAGCAGGGACTTGACGGCTGGAGACCTTGGTTCCATGGGTTACAGCTTGTGTCAGTGTTCTGATTGTGTTCCCTCACATGTAATAGAAGAGAAGTCAGGTTACAATCAGCTTCTTATTGTGATAAAGACTATGAAAAGAATACTAAAGAAGGAGGCTTATACCCAATCTAGTGACACAAGATTTTATTGCTTGACACAGTTTGTTGAGCAGCCATGAGGCAAATCACAGTCTAGTACTTCTGGAAAATAATGAACCATGTGTGCCATGATATCAAATAAATGGAGTTGGAATTGAGAGAATGCTTATGATCAGCCAATTGGAAAAATGTACAAAGTTCATTCCCAGGTGCAAAACAACTCGGGATTGGCAAGAGTTACCTTCTGAACACATTTTAAAGATGCTAAAAGTGAAGGGTGTTTCCCCCCTTTATGATAATGCTATAATAATTCATGACAAATATCAGAATAGCAGGAAAAGTCAATTCTGAACAGACTGGAGAAGGAAGTAATTGAAAAACAAGTCTATATAGATTGACATCCTTCTGAGCATATTCACTTTACTATTTCACTTTCCCCATTTATTCTATTAAGCCAAGATTTAATTTAAAGCATTTTATGTAAAGACACAATAAAACTTCAAAGAAACTACAAAAGTAAAATGAGCTTCAAAGATACCCTTCTGAGTTGATTAGATACTACAAATGTTTATTTAAGCATTTAATGACCATCTAACTAATGTTTAAGGCTTATAAAAATCATCAACATAAGCTTTAGAATTGCAAGTTTACCTAATTGCTTGCTTCTTGTAGCATCCCTCCACCTATGTCAGTTGGTGAGTGTAACCCTGTGTGCAGGGGTTGGGGTAGTGGGTACCAGCGACAGCAGATTGCAAGGAAATGATTTATTTGCCTTTTGCAGTACTGAGTTATGTTGATTTACTGCAATAAAAGTATAACCTCTGTCAAGAAGTTAGCTTGTGAGTCTTGTCATTGAGAAATCCCAGTACCACAAGAGTTTGCAATGAATTACCTTTTAGTTTGTATATTTTAAAACTATATTCAAAGATCCTGAAGCTTCATTGTCCATTACCAAGCCTCCTTTTAGAAGATCTGTGGATACATAACCCAGAATTGGGATTGCTAGATCATATGGTTATTCTATTTGAATTTTTTTTGGTGAAAACTCATTAGTTTTCCCTAGCACCTGTATTGGTTTGAATTAAAGTCAGGACTTCAAAGAGATATTAACACTATTATGTTCATTGCAGCACTATTCACAACAGACAGGGCCTAGAAATAAACTAAATGCCCAATAACAGAGGGATGGATGAAGAAAATGTGGAAATGTGGTATAAACACACAATTGAATATTACTCAGTATTTAAAAAAGAGATCCCGCAATCTGGGGCAATATGGATGGACATGGAGGATGTTCTGCTAAGTGAAATAGACCAACCATGAAAGACAAGTACTGCATGATTCCACTTCTATGAAGTATCTCAAATAATCAAATTCAGAGAATCAAAGGGTGGGATGAAGGTTGCCAAGGGCTGGCGGTGTGGGAGTTACTCATCAAAGGGCATAAAGTACCACTTAAGCAACTGAAATATGTTCTTGCCATGTGCTGTACAACATTGTACTTACAGTCAACAATGCATGATACATCTAAAAAATTGTTAGAAAGACAGAGCTCCTGATAAGTGTTTTTACCACAATAATTCTTTCTTTCCTTTTTTTTTTACAAAAAGAGGAAAGGTGGGACCTTTTAAAACAGAGACTTCATGCTGAAAAACCAGAGGATACTAAAATTATTAATAGGTCAAGGGCCACAAACTTAAAACATATCAATTCATCTCAAACTTTTAATGGAACTGAATGGCAAAGTATGATTCAAACTAAAAGTTGTTTGCTTTCTAAAAAGGTTTTAATTATCTCAATTAATGTGTAAATTAAACTCAGCTCTGCAGGTCAGGTCCTATTCAAACAGTGATCATACTACCAAAGGCCTTATGCTTCAACTCCAGCCCACAATGAAAGTACATTGCTGATCTCTCTGTGCGAAAATGTTCCTTTGCTGAAAATCCAGGTATTGGATTCTATCTTGGGGCACAAGGCCCTGCATTTCTATTTAGAAGGTGTGCTCTCATTTAAACGGTAAGCATGTGCCTTTAAAAATATATGAAGGAGGGCTGGGATTGTGGCTCAGTGGTGGAGCACTTGCCTCGCATGTAGGAGGCACTGGGTTCGATCCTCAGCACCGCATATAAATAAATGAATAAATAAAGGTCAATCAACAACTAAAAAAAAACTTAAAAAATATATATGAAGGAGCCAGCAGGGGAGAAGCATGACAGAGTCATCCCCCTGCAGTAAAAAGAATAAGGAAAAGAGGAGAAATATTGAATATCAACAGACTGTGACTAAATATTTTTTAAAGTCTTGGAAGAAGTAGAGGGTAATAAAATAACCAAACTCTCCAAGAAATACTAATGGGACTTTGAAATGACACTTCGGGTCATCTTTATTTATTTGTTCATCTGTTCATTCAGTGAACACTTAACTAAGAACTCAGCATGTATAGGGTATTATACCAGATACACGGGGGATAGATGGATCAAGAATAGGGGTTATTATTCCTGCCCTGAAGAAGTTTATGACATTTGCTGTTATAAAATGTAACAAACAAATAAACAATAAAGGAACAAATAAGGAGAAATTGCTGAGGAATTGCTCTGGTCAATTGTTGAGATGTTCTCCAATATCCGTTTTCTCTCTCCTCTGTAATGGATTCTTAGTAGGTCCTTGGTCACTCAAGAGACTCTCTCTTCCTCAACTGTGTCTTCCTTGCAGCTGAGTGTAAACATTGAAGCCAGTTTTCAGTGTCAGTGCTAGAGACATGCATCTGCTTCATGTTTGCTATTTAAAGTATCAAGCACTGACTTCCTTGGCAACTTTTTTAGACCCTGCTGCTGTAAGGTGAGAAGGAGAACAATAACTGTTTTCCAGAGATGGAACCAATTAATCAAGATACAAAACCACTTTCATCAAGGCTGCCTACTCCTGAACCACTACTTGAGAGGAGATGGACTTCTATAATATTTCAGTCCCTGTGTTTGTTTTCTTTGTCTTCCTGGTATATTTGTTACTGACTCCTGACCTGAACCCTAACTAATTCAACTACCAAGCCATCTAAAAGGTGAGATTAGGTAGAGAAGACTACTCGAGTTGACTTTGAACGAGACTATGGCAGGAACTGTCTCGACTGTAGATATACATGGGCAATGGAACAGTAATCAGGATAAACCATGGTATGTGGGAATAATGCATTTGATTAATACAAAGTGTCTTCACTAAGGAAGTGGTGAATCACAAGGCTCAAATGATTGTGCAATCAGATACACAGCATTGCAAAGGGCTCCAGGGATCTTGTGGTTTATTCCCCTTCCCTATGCACCAGTATGACCTATGAATCTGGAACAAGCAACCATGCAGTAGGTTCTTAAACCAAAGAGTCACTACTTCACAAGGTGTGTATGCCTCTTTATATAACCCTGGACAGTAGAAAATTATTTCTGAGATGAATCTAAAATCTACTTATCTATATTCTCCCACCAGTGGTTCAAGTTTTATCCATGTAAATGACAGAAAAACAAGTTTAACTTCCTACTATATAACATCCCTTTATATCCATGCTTCTCATGTTTTCCTTTAACCTTTTTAGTTTCAAATAAACTTTCTCAGGATTTTATACTTGCCCTTCACCTCCTATGACTTCAGGTCTGGATTATTTTGCAATGGATCTTTTTGAGTTTGTTGCTGTCTTTCTGTATCCAGCTACTCTTAAGCATGTTCTGATGAGGACAGAGAAGCAAAGTGACATTCACTGTCCTTGTTCTAAGTACTGTACATCTTGTAATAGAGCACAGGATCAAATTAGTTTATTCTTTCTGGCAGCAGGGCTTTAATATCTAAAGCCAATTACTCTTACATCTTGTGTGAGATAATATGAGCATAGGAGAATCTAGTGGTGAAATAAAGGTTGCAATAATATAATGCATGAAGTGAAGAGCAAGGGAGAGACACAAGAAACTGTTTAGGAAAAAAAATTAGCAGGTGTAGTAATGAATTGGTTGTGAATAGTAAAAAAAAAAAAAAAAAAAAAAATTTCCTGAAATAACCATGAGTTGTTTAAAACAGGAAATTTAAAAAGTGTTGGAGAGGAGGAGAGGAGGTATTCAAAAGGGGTGGATATTATTTCAGTTCTGTTGAAATATTCACAGCTAGTTTCTGCTTTACTTGATGAGGAAAGGAGAGAAATAAACTACTTTGGAAATAGATCATGTTCAGATGCAAAATGGGACAGGAAGAGGAATGCTTGTTCTTACGTACTGTTCAAAACCACGATGGAAGAAGAACAGATGGTTTGTTGGTTGAGATAAGCACTTAGAGTGAGGCTGTTCTTATTCCAAACACCCAAGTTTCTTGAATCTGCAATATGACATTGGAAATATCACAATCAGGAAGCTTTCAAATGAGATTTCTGGCACTTCCTGAGGCAGTTGTATTCTCCAAAGACTGTTTTAATTAAGACTCAGGAGATTAATTCTCACTGCTGGTGGCTGTTGTGGTATAAGCCCACACCTTCACCAAACAGATAAATTCATGCAGGTAATTGGACCAAAACACTTTAATATCAAGTCCCAAAGATTTATAGCTGTTTTCATCACCAACCCTGTACAGCTCAAGACATCACGCTTGAAAAAGCAAGAGCTAGCTTTTCATAAACTGAAGAAACTGATGAAAGCAGTCACATTATCAAAGAGTGAATGGCAACATCTAATCAAATATATCTACGTCAAATTCTAGCTCTTCTAACAATGACTGCCTTTGAGTAGTTTACCTAATCCTATGAGCTTCAGTTTTATGATTTGTTCACAAATGCCTATAATCTGGTATTTCATTAAGGTTAATTAAAGGCCTACTATGCTCCATAGTAACAGAGCCAGTTCCTACCTTAAGCAATTTTCAGTCTAATAAGAAAAAGTACATTGGATTACAGTTTCCTCTTCCCTTATTTTGAAGTACCACCATATACAAAGCACTGTGCTGAACATTTTATAGAGTGCTTTTGTATTTCATGTAAGAGTTTTTATAAAGGTATGAACATCTTCAATTACAAATGGTAAAACCGAGGATTAGAAAGGGTAGGCCATTTACTCAGGTTAATGCTTGAAATAAAGTATTGTTAATCTTGGCAGCTTTGTTCCCAACCTTTGTACCACCTGGCTTGTATCTGTATACTACCTGGGAAAGGGAATGCAGAGGGGACCATGGGAACCCCTGAGAAGCTCCCAGCTCAGACTGAAACCTAGGGAGTCCTTCACAGGGCTTGAAGGAGACTTCTTTCCCAACTGTTGTTCCAGTGAAAGAAGAGCACATTGTAAAATGTAGTGTAAAACATGTCAAGTTTTAAACTCTTTCAATATGTAAAATTGCTACTGTACAGTCAGGCAATAAAGAAAAGCAGTGGCTGTGGATTCTGTAATGAAGAGCAGAGGCAAAATGTGGGGAGTTGGGGAGGAGCAGCGTGTATGTAGTCATCTTCCAAGAATTGGAAGGCCCATTAGACATTGGAAAAGGCACACTCATAGATTGGAGATAAAAGAATGAAGATGTAGACATGATATAATCAACCCCAGAAAGAAATAACATGGTTCAAAAGTCAACATACTGCCTGGAGAGACTACCTATGGAGTACAATAGGTTATAGAAAGCTTTATGTAATAAACTCTATTTATAAGGTACAGAAAGTGGGTTTCTCCTGATTATTTACTACCAGAATATGTTCACAATTTTGCTATATAACTTAAAAGACTCCTTGCCGTCACTAAATCTCCCTTATCCTCTCTCCCCATTTGTTAACAATTTTAATATAAATTTACCAAATTCATTCAAGTGTACAGAATTCAAGTCTTCTCTGTGCCCAACAGTCCTCTGTGAGTTTACTGATAAAATCTCATGACCAGGTTCTTCTCTACTAAGTGAGCTGTATCTCCCCTCTGCATTCATTTTCTCACTTATTCTGAATGGGCTCAAAAATTTTATTAGTAAAAATTTATGCTTCTGCCCTTGAGTTCTAGAATCAAAAATCTACAAATAGTTTTAAAAAAATTAATTGTGGTAAGAGAAGTTAACATGAGGTTTACTTTTTACCATATTTTAAGTAGACAAGGCATTATTGTCGACTATTAAGCACATTGTACAGTAAAATTCTATAGCTTATTTATCTTGATTAACAAAACTTCAAGCCCATTGATTAATAACTCCCCATTGCCCCTGTCCTTAGTTCCTGGCAACCACCAGTGCACTCCTTGATGCTATGAATTTGATTATTTTTGATACGTCATATAAGTGGACTCATGAAGCACTTGCCTTTTTGTATTGTATTTTATTTTATTTACTGTAATGTCCTCAGTGTCCGTCCATGTTTTCTCATATTGCAGAATTTCTTTTTTTAAGGTTGGATAGTATTTCATTTTTTTGCATGTTTAATTCCTGTGTCTATTCATCTATTGTAAGGCATTTAGTGGGTTCTCACATCTTGCAATTATGAATAATCCTTTAATGAACATGGAAGTGCTAGCATCTCTTTGAAATCTGGATTTCAATTTATTTCTTATGAACCCAGAAGTATAATCACTGGATAATATGGTAGTTTTATTTTTAATTTTTTGAGGAACCTCTATACTGTTTCCCATAGTGGCTGCACTGTTTTACATTCCCACCACAGTGTACAAGAGGTCTGGGCAACAAAACAAAAATAGACAAGTGAGACTACATCAAACTAAAAAGTTTCTGTACACCAAAGGAGATAATCCACAAAGTGAAAAGTTAACCTATGGAAAGGGAGAAATAATTGCAAACCATACATCAAAATACATAAGAAATTCATACAATTCAAAAACAACTCACCTAATAACCTGATTTTTTAAAACGGATTACAGATTTGAACATACATTTCTCCAAAGAAGACTTACAAAGGGCCCACAGGTATATAAAAAATGTTCTGCATCACTACTCATCAGAGAAATTCAAATCAAAACTACAATGAGGTTCACCACATACCTGTCGGGCAGCTATTCTCATAAGCCAAAAGACAATAAGTGTTAACGAGAGTGTGGGGAATTAGAACTACATACATTTAATAACATATTGTGTCATTTTGCCTTGTCATTTGCATGTATATGATTGTGTGTATATATGTGTGTATGCATATATGTATATGTAATATGTATAATATATGCAAATACATACAAAATGTGCATTATGTGTGTATGATATGCACATTCACACACACACAGAGAAAATACACTTTTGATGAGAACAAAAATCCAAAGGAAGAGTGACAAGTGACTGAGGTAGCTAAGATTAGATCTGAAACTAGAGGTGGGAAAACATATAATAGAGGATAATTTATTAGTCATTGGAAAAGAGAGTGTTGGGACTTTGGGATAATTTGTGTTGCTAAGCATTAGAAAAGGTAGGCACCAATTCCTTATTCCAATCAGGTGTCAGGATTTGTTGTATTATGGAGCAGCCATTATGGATTCTCGAACATCATACCTTCAGGAGTTTTAGGATTTGTATTTATCAAACTGGAACTGAGGAATGAGATAAGGGATTTGGGGGCCACTTATCTACTGCCGTAATCAAGCAGGATGGATAGGAAAACAATTCTGACATAAGCAGCCATTCTGTAGTCAAAAGAGCATTAAATGATATTCAAGTAGCAAGGTTCCAGTCCTGACTCTGAGACTAAGAAAAAGGGAAGCAATAAAAATGATGTAAATATTTACTTCAAATACATAGGCTACTTGTTTATACTGTTTCATTTTATCATAAAAGGGACCTACATAAAATATAATCAATCCTATTTTATAAACAAGAGAATTGAGACTCTGAAAGTAAATGCTTCCCTAAGTCAACACATCTGATAAACTAATGGAGGCAGGTTTTGGCCCCCCAAACCTCAAAATCTGAAATGACAGACTTCTTAACTAGCTAGAGAGACCATTCAGCCATTCCACTTGCCTGAACCTCCACACGTTTTTCTGTAACATATGATACCTTTGTTTATATCAGCAATCTCCATATACATATGTGTACATCCATGCCCATGTATGTCGTTATGCCTGCTTGTATGAGAGAGGCAGAACCATCATGGGTACAGATAGCACACAAATCTTCAGTATGTGAGATACACAACAGAGCTGTGTTTGGTGCCTCATTACCTCCATCCCTACTCTGACCCTGGACAGATTTCAAGGAACATATAATATTGCAGAAAGCCTCTGAAAACCTCCAAGTGTTAACACTCTGTAATCTTAAGTGTGTGTATGGGACATGTGAGCAGGTAAAGGGTGACTAAACATTGACATAATATTTTTATACTGATCTTCCCTAAATATTTCTTGGTCACAGATTCAAAGTGTGGGGATCATTCCAGAGAGTTGGTAAGCATCTATTATTTGCTGGGAGTGAGAAAATATCTTACCACATAGGTTCACGTTCCATCACCTGGTATAGATAGGTAGCTGCTTCTCTTTTCAGGGGCAAGAAAGAATCTACAGTTGGAGTCATACAAACCTACTAATATGGGTTCAACTCCTAATTTCAACACCAACAGGCTGAGAATCATGTTGCCTCCCTGGATCTAGTTCCTCATTTGTAAAATGAGGGTGATCCCTAAGACTTGTTCTAGCTTTAACCTTTTATAAAGTTATGCCTATTTGATGACTTAAAAAAAAACCAATTAGATATATTCTTATTTCCACAGTACTAGCATCCTATGGGCTGATAGTCACCTGCCATGGATAAAATTACTTTTTAATAACCACTTATTTGGTGCTCGTTTTAAATTTTTTAAGCTTCCCCTTTAGGGCATAAATACATTCCTATATCTAGCTATTTAAATGTGAGTAGGAAAAGGCTTAAACATAATTTTCCATCCTAATTTTGTTGGCTGCACTTTTGGTCTGAGTGTGAAGTCTGTTAAATAAGAACTGTGCTTGAGAGTTTGGTGTTGTGAACAGAGAGTAGAGCAAGGCATGGGAAAGAAAGAGAAGAAAGGCCAATGTATACCACTTTAGAGAGACCAGGGTGGGTGCTGAGGAAGAGTTTAACATCTCTCGTGTCTCCGATGCTCTTTTCTCTCACCTTTCATCCTCTCTCCATTTTTAAATAGCACTTAAATGTCTGTGATTTCCCCATGAAATTCCACTTTTCAAAATGCATAAAATTCACAAAGGGTAAAACATTCTTCTTTACTGAAGTAGACAAATGCAAAGCAAGCAAAATAAAAATGTTTAGCTCGCATTAATGTTTAAATGAATGAACACAAAATGAATATTGGATTTGGTTGAGACTGAAATGTATTGATAAAAGTTGGTGGCACAAAAGGCTAACCTTTTAGTGGATAAGAAATAGAAATTCCAAAATCAGAACAACATTCCTGGTAATCCTAGCCAAGGAAGGATAAAAATAATTGCATTTTCTTCATCAAATAGTTATTGAATATGTACTTATACCAGAAACTGTTTTAAATAACCAAAATTCAATTGCAAATCTATCTATAGTGATCAAAAGTAGGAATCAATGTTAATGTCCAAGAGTAAGTTATTGATCTTCTGTGGCTTATTCATTAATTAAAATATTACAAGCCATTTAAAGGTAAAATATTTTAGAATACGAAAAGTATTAAATATATTTAGGATATCATTTTAAGTAGAAAATCAGACTAGAAAATGGTTTGCATGTTAATAATTCAACCATGTAAAATATTAGTTCATACTGAAAGGAATTTAAAGGAAATACAAAAAAAGCAAAACAGTTTTTATTAAAACAATGATATTGTAAGTGATTCTTTTGAAGATTGTATTCAATGTTGACACTGCTGTACACGTTTAATAATAACACAGGCCAAGTTCCCTAATGATACCTTGTTTGAATGTGACAGTATTTAATGACATGAGAGTCTTCTTAAGGTTCATGGTGATTCCAGTCTCACAATGTTGCTGCCTGAGGTCTGACCCTTTGTGCATACAAACTCTATAGAAAATTGTATAACCCTTTGGAAATTTCTGATGCTTTCACAGCTCTAATTCTTCCTCCAGGGGAATATTTTAAAGTGGTTCCTTTGCTGATTTCATAAATTTTCATTTTCAAACTTTTCCCCTCAGTCTATTTCTAATGAATTTTTCTTTAAAAAAAAAAATCCTTCCTAAAGTTCCATACTGCAGAACTACCTGTGGGTATGATTCCCCATGTGAGTATGTCAAATTTAATTAGACTGTGCTCCCTGTTACTTAATGACTCGACCAAGCTTACAAGTCCAAGATCATAACCTCCCTAGTAGGCTGCTGAGTTAGTTATTTCAAGGAACAACTATTCCTGTTATCCAGCCATAATTATTTTACACCATGCCCAGAAAATAATAAAAATAGTAATGCTCACTTAATTAGACCCTTCACCCCAAGATCCACAAGCATTTAATAAGACTTCTTCACTAACTCATTTGCATAACTCAACCAAGAAACAGTTCAGCAATATTAAAAATCACATTTCTATGGACTTTGTTTTTTTTTTAAAAAAGGCATAGATTATTCATCAGTTCCTTCCCTTTCTTTTTATAATAACTTTTCAACCCACTGGCTGCAATGGAATCTGGTAGAAGAATCTACAACTAACACAATAAACATTTGATTAAAAAATAAAGACAAACTGATAAAGTTTGAGTCTCAAAAATGTTTTCTTCTGAATATCTTCATAGTCTGTTCACTTTCTAATTCATTATTGATCATTCTGTTGCACAAACTGCATACAAACACGTAACCAAAGAAGTAACACATGACAAAAATTTTGTGTCCCAAGAAAAAGGCTTCTCAGCTTTATATTATTCAAAAGATCCAATGGAACAGGGCATCGTCTACCCCTGCATGTGAGGTCCTTGAGCTCACACAGCTTGAAGCAGCACTAAGGTCATGCTGCTCTGTGATAGTGCTGCCAGCCTTAGGATGACTCTATATTCTCTATATTCTCACTACCATATAACCACCACCCCCAGGACATTCTGTTTTGCCTATAGTAACTAGTGCTCAGTATTAATAAATATGTATTAAATGAATGAACCTATAGTATTTTGATTTATTGGCCAGAAACAAAGAGCACAGATGTTATTATATACAAATTACATATAATCTCAGATTGTAATTTAAATACTTTGCCTAATAATTGGATCTCTGTAGTAATTTGAGCAAACCAGCTATAAATGGTACTTCTAGTGATATTTGAAGGAAATTTGAACATTAAAAATTTCAATAGTATCCCTGAGAAGATTATGTGCAAGTTCTAACTTCCAATACTATGAATGTGACCTTATTTAGAAGTAGGTTCTTTGAAGACGTAAGTAAGAATTTCCAGATGGGACCATCCTGGGTTTGGGATGGTCTCTAAGTCCAATAACTGGTTTCCTCATATGAGAAGGCACACAGAGACTACATAGGGACAGAGTTAACAAGGCAGTGTACTATACTGCCACAAGCCAAAGGTCTCTGCCTGCTACCAGAAGCTAGAAGAGGAAGTGTGGATTCAGGGGGAGTGTCATAAACACACCTTGATTTTCTCACTTTGGCCTCCTAAACTGTAGTTTTAATCCACCCAGTATGTAGTAATTTCCTATGGCAACCCAATGAAACTAATATAGACTTAATAGTAGATAGTATTGAGGAATATCAGAATTATTGCTATTTGTATCCAATGTGATAATGATACTGAGACTAGGTAGGAAAATACATTTAATTAGATTTCATTATTTAGGGGTGAAATATAACATTTTAATTGACTTTAAAATATCAGAAGAAGAGATTATATGGCAAAATGATAATAACTGTTAAACCTAGGAATTGAATATTTGGATATTTATCATAATATCTTCTCTATCCCATACATTGGGAAAAACTAAAATGCTGAAAATAAATATTGCTCTAAACTCTCTTAAACTGTGATGTTTGGTTCTTTCACTAAAATAACAATCAGTTCTCCAAGTAGACACTTAATTTTACAAATCATCTTCTAGTGTCTAAAAGAAAAGCTCTAAACCTCATAATTTCCCCTTGCATGACTATTACTGGCTTATTTAATCTTTTCACAACTATGCTCTATGCATCTCTCTTTCTGATTTTAAAAACTAAATTGAAAGCTCTTCACAGTACCACCTCAAATTTTCCCTTTTCTCAGGTTAAATTTATTGATTTAACCAGTGAATGATCAATAGGTTTCTCTCAAATTCTACTTCTAATTCTATGCCAAACTGGGTAAGTTTCTACTCAGAATAGCAACCATGAACTGCCTGCTCCTCCCCAAACCTACTTTTATGCTTCTGGACTTTAGGCACCAGGCATTGTCAATTTCCTGATTTATGGTCAAATCCTCATAAGATAACCTGTCTCCTCTCAGCTTCAGAAAAGAGCAAATTGTCTATCCCAGGGGTGCATAAGTAAAATTTGACAAATTACCATTTGCTTCTCTTCTACTGGAAGATGATCCCAACAAATGAAATTTTCTTTCTGATACTTCTTGTTTCCCTTTTATCCCATTGCTGATTTTTGCTAGAAGAGACAGAGCCATTCATGTGTTCCATTTATTACCAGAAGCTGTTCTCATAATAATCTCCCTGTGACACCGTCTCTCTGGCCTATAAAACTTACCTATTGATTACTACAATATCACTCAAAACCCAGGAGTACAGAAACTTATGTTGTCTGGAGCCAGTGACATTTAGTATTGGTTTTTCTTCATCCTTTTATGGTCCACATACTTGTAGAACTACGCATTAGCTGAATCCTTTCAATGGTTATTGTTCCTGTGTGTGTGTAATGTAGACCTGTCACAGATGGTCTTCATAAAGTGCATGGCCGACGTTGTTATATCAGGAACACTCCCTCTTCTGACCTCTTCCACAGTGGATTCTGAAGAACCAGGTTCCACAAATTCCCTCTCGACTGCCCATAGACATATAAACACTGAGTTGTCTTTTGCAGCTTTTCCTTCCTTCTCCCTTTACTTGAACAAATTCAAAGTCAAGGTAGGTTTGTTTGTTTTGTCCTCAGAAAATGCAACTAGTAGTTTGTCCTGATTGTGTCTACCAGTATCACACGAAGAATTAAAGGAGTTCTGCCTTAGGGTGAGCTGTGGTTTTACCATGGTGCTCCAAATTTCAAACCAACCTCCCTTCATAGTGAAACATCTAGATCATCAGAGCTATTTGTTTGGGATTCATGAAATGAATTTGCTGGATCATGAACATTTCCAAATATGACCTGTGTTTGTGAATGTAAATCAGACCTACTAGGTTCCCTTGTACTGTTCCTTACTTAGGGAGAGTCTTCTCATTTTCTTGGTCTCAAGGTCTTACCTGGCCACCAATCTCAGAAATATGTCCCAGTTATGTTCTTACCATGGCATTAATCTAAATATTTATTTAGATATTTGTGTCCTAATATTTACTTCCCTCACTTGGCTTCATGCTTCATATCTGTTTTTTTTTTTCATTATTATACACCTACAACAGTATGAAATACCTATCAGGTGGTTAATAAAAATATGTTAAATGGATGATATAACATATATCATTCCAGGTTTACCCAACCTCACTGACATCTGATAACTATGTTTCAATCCAACCTATTTTTTCTCTCAGAAAAGAATTTTTCCTCCTCTTCTTCATCTCTATTTTCCTTTCTCCTTTCATATCTCTTATTTTTCCTATTTTCACCACATTCCATCTTTCCTCTTTTTCTCTCTGCCCTCTATCAGTATATTGGATTTTATGGATTGTAATTCACATAGGGAAGATACCCTGATCTGGTATCAATAAAGCATTCTACATTTGACTAATCCATATTAATTATATATAGATTTCAACTGAACATGTTTATATGTTTGTACATAATACATGCAAGCTGGTTTACTTTTATTTTTTTAAAAAGTTAGTTTAAACTAGGGCCCAAATAAGGTATCTTATAAATTAAGTAAATTCTGTTGAGAGAGAGAGACAAAGAACACCATTCCTGATTAATTATAAACCTAATGTTTAAAAATTTATCCCTATTGTATGTTGTCCATAATTTTTACTGAACTCATCAAAACTCTACCTGAAGAGGTTGCAAAGTATTGGAACAGGCCTCCCTTCAAAAAACCCTTTCTGATAGTACTGGGTAAGTTGATGGTGCCAAGACTAAACAATTTAGTAATCTTTCTTTAAGGATACACTAGTGTGGAAGAGAATAAAAAAATGCACCATGTCCTCATTAGTACCACAAGAATAGTTACAATTTTGATTCTAGAATGAGAGACTAGACAAGTCCAGGTTTCGTCCCTACAAATCATATCATCTTGTGTTTAATTCTTTGTACCTCTATCTCCTCATATGTAAAATGGGAGTAGTAAGATCATATACCCAATACAATGGCTCAATGGGCCTGAAGACAGATAAATTCTCATAGTAAGTATACAGAGGACATGCTCAGTATACCATAGCTGTGGTTATTATTATGATCCCCATCAGTGGTTATGTGGTAGTAGCCACTTTGTTCTTTTTAAATGTGGAGACAATTTGGTCAAAGAAAAGAGGCCAGTTTTAAATACCGTCATGTGAATAACATGTCAAATAAATCAAATATGTTTATCAAAAGATGCCTGCCCGCACTTACACAAGAAGATGAGCATTAATCCCCTCTTGACTCAGGAAGGAAGCCTGAGGCATTAGGGGAAGCAGGTGGTATATCCAATATCTCATCCAGCACTCCCACAGGCTCTTTCAGATGATAACTTCAGAAACCACTTGGGGAATATACACTCTATCATGTTGCTCTAGGGATCAGTGAACCCACTTGGATTTTTAAAAATTGTAAAAAGCATTTGACAAATTCAAAGCCAAATAATTATCATATTTCATAAAAATTGAAATAAATTCAACAATTAATTTTCTCTGATTGTTATTTATTATGGTTTGTAAGCTTTTTCACAGGAATTTTTCAAAACAACAGACATCAGAACTTCTCTTGAAAGTGTTTCTTCAGAGAGAATTACAGTCTTATTCTACCAAATTAAGATATTCAGAGAAAAATGAGCAGAAACACTAGGCTTTCTCTCAAATTCCCCAAATAAAAACACAAGATTCATTTACTTATTTAAGAAAAACAAAGGCAAACCTGCAAGTCATAAGAGTACTTATGAATAAAAATCTAAATTCAGGTCAATGTAAAAATCATGGAGCTAAAATTAGCTGGAAATCCCTCTTATTTTAGATTTTAATTTACTATTAGATATCATTCAGTTGAACTCCTAAAGATAAATATGTACAGGCAAATGCCAACATATAAAATATGCATTCTAAAAGTTCATTTGTATTTCAGTCATTTGGATGTGGGGGCATGTTTTCCCTATAGAAACAAATTTGTAATCTGTGGTTAAGTTCACCTGTCAGATCACAAATACCTCTTTTACATAATATCACTGTGACATAATTAATTAATATATATACAATTATAAAAAATCTATTTGGAATATATTATAATCTCACACATTGGAAAAGTAGGCAAAAATTGAAAAGGGATCAGAGATATGACATCTCTGATAGTTTTTGTAAAAGATTTAAGTGCCCTTTCAAGGCCTCTGTAAGTCTTCAGGCCAAGTTCTCTTTTACCATTAATAATTTCAGATTCACATGTGGCACAGGTATATCTTTGGAAGCATTTTTAAAGGTTATTTTTTTAGGTACTGATTCAAAAACACAATGGAGAGAAAGTCACTGAATTAGAGTGAAGTGGGTAATGTGAGAGGAGGATTATAAACAATCTTGTGGAATCGTTTCAAAAGCAAGAAAAATGCTTGGGAGGAAATTATCAAAAGTTAGATGTGCAGATTTGTGTATAATTCTTTGGCAGAAGTGTAAAGCAGTGTTGGAACAGAAACAGTGTATACTTGTTCTATGGGTTGTCTATGTGGTCACAGGGATATCCCCTCATGAGAGTTCAGTTGCTGAACACAAGTTGGGGGAACACAGGTTCCTGAGCAGTGGCAGGCTCTTGTGATGCCTTATTAAGTCTTTCAAGCTCAGTGCAGAACCCTTTGCCTGTCTTTGTCCAGTTAATCTGCGAACTTTCTAGATGTCTAGAAACACTCATCACTGGCCAATCCTTTCAAGCCATGTATCAGGTACTGGGTTTCAACTTCTTAGCACATCAGGAGACTGTTCTTATAGAATAGCAAAAACTATGTAGATGGTAAAAATAAGGGGGTTTGCCTTTATATTTAGACATACTATAGTGCTATGGTATTACAGTTGTGTTCATATATTTCAAAACTTGTTTGATATTTTGTTTCCTGACAGGTGACCCAGCAGGAAGTCCAGAGAGATGGTCTGAGTAACCTTTTCACTGTAATGCAATAGTGCTGTCCCTAGTCCATAAGCTATGTCACCTTCAATTAAACAGTGGCTCAATCAGTGTGAAGACAGCCTTCATATTGTTACCATATAAAGGTTTCTCCTTTGTGACTAAGCCTTTCCAGCTGTTGAAATGTTCAGCAACTGCTGCCTCAGCTCCTCAGAACCTACTTGGCTTTGGTGCGCGGATGCGCGGATGCGTTTACTGTACTGGTAATTAATGCCGTTAGCTTTGTAATTAAAAAAAAAAAAAAAAAACTTTTTTGCTTTATACTCAAGGTGATAATGCTGCAAGTAAAAATTAATTAAAATGAGATGAATTGCCTTCAGTTCAACGAAACGGAAAGAGAAAGGGAGGAGGAAAAGGAGGAAGAACCTGAAGAGTTTGTAGCCTTATTAATGAAGCAAACTGAGGAGGTCGGGCTTTAAATTCTTCTGAGTCTCTGCTTTGTGTTAGAGTCTGAGTTAATGAAGCCAAAAATGATCAGTTAGTGAAGGAATAGATTGAAGCTACAATTTTCTTGATTTGGCTATGGGTCACTGTGAAGACCACAAACATGAACGCCCATGTTTGTTTAAGGCCCCCCTTTAATTTTCTTGTACTAGACTGCTTGAAGTAATGGACTGTGAAATTGGCTTTTATATTATTATTAATTAGATCTGATGGCTATTTTTTTTAAAAATTTGATTCAGTGAAAAGGTCTGATTCTTTATACAGGAGATAGTCTTGACAAATTCAATCATTGATTATAATACCATTTGAGTGAAAAAAAAAAAAATGACTCCTTCCATTCCAAAGCAGAGGCCTAGGGAGAGCCAAGTTCTTTGTCCTCTATTCTGATTTTTCTGAAATTTTAGCTTCCAACTTCTATTTGAGGGTTACAGCTTCTTTTAAAGCAGTGTAATGTGCTAAATGTCACAAAGGAACTGTGATCCATTAATCAACAAACATGGGCTAAATGAGATTCTAGTACATACCTTAGGACTTTATTAGGAGCTCCGGGAAGTCACAGAAACAGTGAAAAATATAACACTTCTCTCTAAAGAAGTGATACACTCAAATGCTAGAGAAATAAATGCTAAGTTGCACAAACCACTTAGAAGTGACTAATTAAGGACTAACAAGTTTGGTAAATCCAATTGAAATGAGGGACACCATGGGCCTAGGTCAGTAAAAACCTTATGGAGAGAATGAACCACAGAAAAGGGGCAGAAGAAAAAACACAGTTAAGGGGAAAAGACAGCTCAGAATATGCTTTCTTTACATCTTTCAGTTGCCAGTAAAGGGAGTGGAAAATACTGTCAGAGGGTAAATAATGGTGCAATATCTCTGGCTCTCTTTTGGATTCTAGCAATATCTGGAAGACTCTTCTGATTCTATTTGGGATTCTATCAATTCTTGCACTTTGGAAATTCTACTTGGTTAAGGCTTTTGTCTCAGATATGCCTCCATTACATTTGGAACCAGAAACATATTCTCACACCTTAAAAAGGGGACTCATATGTTCATCTTTCAAAGTCAGGATTTTGTTGCACACACTAAGCAAATGTACAGAAATACACATTGCACTTATAGTACTTTGCATGGATTTTAATGGTACCAAAAAAGAGAAGATGGTAGCTTTCAAATAATCTCTGAAAAATATTAAAAATAGTCCTCCAAATTCCATAGCCATTCCAAATTTGGGGGCCACTTCACTAGCATCACCAGGTGACAGTTTTCCAAGAAACCAGTGTGATCAAATGACTTTCTTCTTCCTTCTCAATCTCAGATTGTGAAATTAGATTACTTCACATTAAGAACTACATTGAAGCTGGGCGTGCTGGCTCACGCTTGTAATCCCAGCACTTTGGGAGGCTGAGACAGAAGATCGCAAGTTCAAAGCCAGCCTCGGCAACAGTGAGGCACTAAACAACTCAGCAAGACCCTGTCTTTACATAAAACACAAAATAGGGCTGGGGATGTGGCTCAGTGGTCCAGTGCCCTGAGTTCAATCCCCAGTACCAAAAAAAAAAGAACTACATTGATTTTTTTTTCTTTTTTTGTAAAACCATCTATACAGTAGTTCCGCATGATCTGCACTTCACTTTGCTGTGGTTTCCCTTACTCTGAGTTGACTGAGATATATACACACTATATATATTGCTCACCCATTAGTTACATGGCAGCCTCTTTGATTATTAGATGACCTGCCCCAGTGTTGTAGTGCATGTGTTCAAACTCTTCTGAAGTAGCCTAACACTATGTCACTTTGCCTACATCATTCACATTCAGTCATCTCATCTGACTGTTATCTCGTGTCATCATAGTACAATTAGGTATTTTGAGAGAGATCAATTGCATTCACATAACTTTTATTTATTATAGCATATTGTTATAATTGTTCTATTTTATTATTATATATTGCTGTTAATCCCTTACTGTGTCTAGTTTATAGATTAAACTTTATCATAGGTATGTGTAGGAAAAAACATGGTGTGATAAGAATTTGGTACTATCTGAGGTTTCAGGAATCCTTGGAGCGTCTTCAAATATGTGCCCTGTGCATACAGGGTAACTTTTTTCTTTGTACAGGGAAGTTTGTAAAACTTCCTTTTGGCCTAAGATGATTAGACAAAAATGTTCACCAGGTTCATGCACTATCAAGACAGGAAGCCTATGGACAGCCAGTTTAGCTCTACAGTTTGCCCAGACGTTTTATAAAGGTCTTGACCATGGAGCATCTGCAATTTCCAAGTGAGGAAAATCAATGCTAGCTCCAGCTAGTTCAGCCTAAGAAAGGGATAGTTTGAGGAGTTTTTCTTTTCCTTTTCTTCTTATTTTTTCTAGAAGCAGCAGGGTAGATTTGCTGCCAAAGGCAAGGAAGGACCTAGTCTCAGATGAGCACAGGTCTTAAAGACCGAGAAAGTAGAGCTATTAGGTTAAATGAACCTAGCTGGATTTTGATGGATGTCAGGTGGGCTTGAGCAGCTGTGGAAGTACTGAAACTAGAGAGAAGTCCCTACCAAGTGCCAACATTCTTTTGACACTTTTGTAAGGAGTTAGTAACCTGCCTTTATGATGTGTGTCAATGTACTGTCATGTTTTGTGGCATTGACAAAGCTAAAATACACAGTTTATTTCTTTTCTAGCTGTCTTTAATCATTCCTTAGAACCCTGTAGAAGAGGAAGCTGCCATTAAGAACACTAAAAGCTTGCAAGAAAAAATGTGCAGCCACATTTTAATTAAGAAATGATGGACCAGATTATACTTATCATATAAGAAAAGATGGTCTTGAAGTAATGAAGCAATATAGAGGAAAATGGGTCAGAATAGAAATGATAGTAAATTACCAGTTTAAGGTGATTTACTGATATCCTGTGACCTCTATGAATTCCACATTGTAGTTCAATTGTGAACAGTCACATGGTTTACTTGAGTCTCCCCTCCTTATTCCAGAAGGCATAAAAATATGCTCTGTGAGCAGCAAAAAATTCTCCTGCTGACTGGTTCGCAGACTCTCTACTTGAAGGGCTGGACTTACAATCTGGTTCAAGCAAAGAACTGCTGACTGGCAGCTGGCACCTGCACAGCCACTGGCTCAAAGACTTTCAGACTTGGCTCTGAGAAACAAATACAGTGATATCAGGGATCTTGGAGTTGACTGCCTAGGACATAGCCTGTCTCAATGCATATGCTTCCTGTAACAGTTCAGTCTTTTTCTGGTGTATGTGTTGAATAGGGAATTTTCTTCAGTTTTTACAGGTATGATCACAGATCCCATGGATGGGAGAATACAGGCTCGTTCATTTTTCATTTTAATTTCTCTTGGGATATGAATGTTAAGAGAAAGAAGAAAGAATGAACGAAAGTACACAGAGACTAATTCATGAAATGACCAAATGCCGGCTAACAGATAATAAGGTGGAACTTGGCAAAAGAGAGACGTAGCAAGGGACATTGGAACCAGCGTGGGGACTTCATTCATTCATTCATTCATCTATTTATTTATTATTTAAATAAGAAAAACTGTTGACACCAAAGGAAAGTTATTCTTGCTTAAAATTCAATCAAAATTAGCATCAGAGCTGACTACATTAGAACCTGATAGTTTCATTGGAAATTTATTCTAAAATATTAACTGAAAGATAATAAAAACCAGTCCTTTTCAGAAAAATGAAATGTATTTTGTCTTCCTCATTTGCATTTTTAATTCATGGCTATTAGGTTGAGGATATGAGTACCTGAATTCTTGACACTGCAGATGGAAACAGATATTTTTGCATTAATTTTAGTTTTGAAGTGCAATATACATTCCAAAATCATGTTTCATGGAACATGTGGATTCATTGGGGTACTTTAGTTAAAAATGTGGTTTTAGAAAAGGTTTAACTCTTTAGAGATACTAAACACCCTGAGAGACCCTGAAAGAAAGACTTTAAATCAACATCCAGCAAGCTTTTCAGCCATGAACATATAAATTTTAATGCATCACAATTGCATTTCTGCAGAAAAAAATATTCTAAGAGACTCAGATCACACATGCATGTGCATGAGTACACAGAAATGTAGAACTGGGAAGAGAAAAGGAAAAAGAGAAGAAAAGAAGGAAAGGGGAAGAGAGAGCACTAAAGAGACCATTATTATGCCCTAAGCCTGAAATAATTTAATCTCTAAAATTTGTTTTCGAATACATTTGTTTTTAGTTGTAGATACATGCAATACCTTTATTTATTTTATGTGGTAATGAGAATTGAAACCAGTACCTCACACATGCAAGGCAAGCACTTTACCACTGAGTCACAACCCCAGCCCATCTAAAACTTTCTTCATATGTAATAATGAAAGTAATCCTATGTCAGTAAAGGAAAAGAAAATAACATTTAAATACATAGCGTGTATCACAATTTTTTGGTATATTATGTTATTTCATGAAATTACCAGGATAGTTAGTTAAGTAAACGACATTTTTCTCTGAAAAGATCAAAATAAATCAAAGATATGTCCTTTGATTTATACAGAGAAAATAGTATTCTTGCATAACTCCTGTGACTTCAATATTCTGTTCTTATACCTAGATTAAATAAAGACTGAAAGTTAAATCTTATCTTCATGTCTTAGTCCAGATATGATGGAATTTAGACTAAAATAATATGAGCCTTTACTTTTCAGTTTTCAGATTTCATTTCCAAACACCAGTCTTTTACATAAGTATTAACATATGTGAACATATCAGTGGGGGTGTAATAAGTGCTTAATAAATGTTATTTGGTATCTTGCTTGAGATTGATAGTACATCTAAACCTGATTGTGTTCCTATACTTTATATTGATCATCATCAAAAAACAAAGGTACAACACCAGAAAAGGCTGATTCATGGGTAATTGAAAAGAAAAGAAAACCTTTGTAGTGAAACGTTTTGTCTTCATTCTATTCCTTTTCAAAATATATTTTTATTGTTCAAGAGGCACATTTTGCTCAGAATTGGATCTTTTGAAATTGTTCATTTATTATTTTAAATGGGCTCTTTTCTCTAAAACACATAAAACAAAAATGACCTGAGTTATACTTGTCAGAAAATTGGGCAAAGAATTTATTTCCAGTCTAGTAATGGCTAGCACACAAGCTTGGCTATATAGTTTTAAAATTCTGCTTTGAGATTCACATTAAATCTAAAAGAAAAGAATGCCAAATGCTAAAAGAAAAAAAGAAGAAAATGATTCTCCATGCTCAGTTCCATCTTGGCCTTCATCTGAACTCAGTACTGATGCCCACCATCACTTCATTTCTGAAATGCTAAATGACATAGTGATGAGTACTGGCTTCGACATAGTCCCAGGTTTAAATGAATACAATGAAAAGGGCCTCCTAGGATTGAAAAGGACAGCAATTGAGAGATTATAACTGAACAAGTAATTGTATATTGCATAATGCTTACTTAACAGCTTTTGAGCCCATATGTTGTCTGCAATATAATATTTGGGCAAAGTCCATTGTTTAGAGCTCCTTATCTTGAGATATTCGAATGAGACGCAATGTATGAACTCAAGAAATGGTAAGACAGATGTTGCTTTGAGCAAGACTGAATATGTTGCTCCACGTAGATGGGTCTTGGATTCTTTATCTGCAAAACAAAAGAGCTATACTAGGAGATTTATAAGGTCATTTTTTACTCCCCAAATGCTTTGCCTTTATAGTTTAAACTATATATATATTTCCAGATATAATGTTTGAAATAAGACATTTCAAAGTCTGGAAGATAAAACAGAATACATTAAGATGACTTTCTGATGATGACATTGAAAACATGCCCATACAGTTATAATTGAGTTGGATACAAGGACTGGCCTATTTTAACATGCTAATAAACTTCACTATCCACTGTCTACTTCTATTCAGTATTGAAGCAAGACTAATGTGATACTCACATCAGTATCAGTAACAGCATATATAGATCCTATAAACAGCGTATTCCTTTAATCTTAGTAAGTGCAACTTTTTGTTCAATTTCCTGGAAAGTAGGTATATCATTCAAATCAGTAGTAATTTGGTAAAGTTCTTCTTTTCCTTTGTTTAAGGAAAGCATGAAGTTTTAGCAGTACATACAAAGTAACAAAGTCTAGAATGAAGGGCGGAGAATACAGCTAAGTGGTAGGCACTTCCCTAGTATGTATGAGGCGCTGGGTTCCATTCCTAATACTGAAAGAATACTAAGAGGGAGGAGGAGAAAGAATAAGCATGGAATGATATGCCTACCATGGAGCTAGGTGCAGTGCATGCTGGCTCTATAACACAGAGGTACTTTTCTATTGACATATTTACTTCTCTCCCTTTTATTTATTTTCACCACAATTTATTGAATACTTATATTCATGCTAAATCTTTGCCATAATACTTAAAGATGCTGCTGTCCTATTTTATATCTGAAGAAACTGAGGTTTGGAAGGACAGTAAATGTCAAGATTTCATACATCTTGTTAACTGGGAAGCAAACCCAAGCCATTCCCTTACAAAGCTCATGCTCTTAATTAGCAAATTGAATGATACCCTAAACCAAATTCACTTGTATGCTTTATAACAGAGGAGACAGTGTGAGGGGGCAGATATCTAAAGGCTGGTATAAACAAACCTCTCAAGCCAGATTTCTCAACCTTGGCACTATTAACATATTGAGATAAACAATTCTTTGTTGTGAAGAGCAGTCCTATAAATTAACAACTTCCCTGGCTTCTATTCACTAGATGAAGGTAGCATCCCCAAACAAGCTGTGATAACCACAAATGTTTCTAAACATTTACAAATATCCCCTGGGCTCAGGGAGGGGGCGGAAATTGCCCCAGGTTGAGAACCGCTATTTTAGAGGAATGATGTATTTACTATGACCACCTGCATAGTCAGTCTCAAGTAGAATTCCCCTGTTCATCACCAGGTCTTCTGGGCCTTTCTCTTCCTGGCTCTCTCCTACCAGGTGACTGGCTTCCTCAAAGATGCACCAAACATTTGGTCTTTCAACAGGCTAACCAAGGATTTTCAGTGATTTCATCAACATTTGATCCTACCTCACATGTTCGAAAAATGGTTCATTTTGAAACAGGAACACAAAATAACTGTAATTTGAGGGGGGGTGTGTGTCTGTTTTTGTTTTTTGTTTTTTTAGTACTGGAGATTGAACCCAAGTGTGCTTATCTCACTGAGCCACATCCCCACCCTTTCCATCTTTTTTAAAATTTTGAGACAGGGTCTTGCTAAGTTGCTTATGACCTCGCTAAATTGCTAAGGCTGACTTTGAACTTGCAATCCTCCTGCTTCAGCCTCCCGAGTCGCTGGGATTACATGCATGCTCCACAACATCCAACTTGTCCTTTTTAATATTTGTGCGTAATTGATCCACTATTTTTTTTTGGCACCGGGGACTGAACTCAGGAGTACTCAACCACTGAGCTACATCCCAAGCCCTTTTTTGGTGTTTTATTTAGAGACAGGGTATCACTGAGTTGCTTAGTGCCTCGCCATTGCTGAGGCTGGCTTTGAACTTCTGATTCTCCTGTCTCAGCTTCCCAAAGTGCTGGGATTACAGGTGTGAGCCACCATGCCTAGCTTGATCCACTTTTGTACCCATCCTTATCTCTGCAGAGGGTTACTCATATATGACTATGGCTAGTTACCATTTTCTGAGTTCACTTGTGAGGACTACTTGCCCTGTGTTCATAGCTTGAGTGCCATATGCCTTACAGGGGACACTGGAAAGAGAAAGAAACTATCTAACACCTTCATATATACCCATTTAAAATGGAAGTATAACTCCTTGCCCAAATTGTCATGTCAGCCTATTAATTCTTTTGCCTATGACCAACAAAATCCATGAGATTCTCAGTTTACTTGCCCTTCCTCTAAAATTAGTTAAGATAAACCTGAAAAGACATTTGATATGTACTGGAATTTGCTGACTTCATGGGAAACGCATTCAACATAAAAGTGAAATGATTATCTTTCTACCTTTTTTTTGGTTAAGTTGCACTATGAAATTACTCTACCTGCAGCCTGAGCAGCAGACTGGGTTCTGTCTTTTATTTTCCCATTACCCTATGCATCATCAAGGCCACATCTTATAACCATAATCCAACTGAAAATGTTTTGATGATTCATGAGGCGAGAGTGAATTCAGCTTAGATTTCCCCATGTTGCTAAGCACAGCTATGCCTTTAGAGACTATCAGCAGTACATAAGCATTTGTGTCATGACACTTGTGATAGTAGAAGTCTAGCATAAAGGGAATTTATTCCAGCTTTTCTTCTGTGAGTGTTGCTGACCTCACCATAGGACTATAAAATATATAGAGTCTCCCATGGGGAGAGCAGAGAGGATGAGTTGGGGTCCCAATCAGTATATGTTACTGAATGCTCAACTAGGGACACACTACACATGTATACTCATATAGAGCCATATGTCTCTATTCATGAAGTTCACTACTAACCTATAGAAAACTGAAGTGACTTTGTGAATAACAAGGCTTTGAAATTATAGCTCGAGTTTTAAAACTAGAATATACTATCCAGAACATACATTAAAAAAAGGAAAGAAAAGATTGGTTGAAATAAAACAGAAAAATCAGGGATTCTAGTCTTAAATTTCTAATAAATCATAAAATAAAGTACAATACTATAAAATATATTGTTTGATGCAATAAATTAACATGTTATACCCTAAATAAAAATGACTTAAATTTTTAAATAAATGAAGCATAACAGATAAATTAATTTTCAGAAAACCTAGGAGTGACAAAAGAATTAAACAACAAAAAATTGACCTTCTTCCTCATTATTGGTGAAATAGTTATAGAATAGAATTATTCTAGAAGAGTCAGACATTTTAGATTTAGGATGATTTTTGAAACTAATTTTTATTTTACCCAAATGTAGAATACATTTAACAGGGATCTTGACAAATGGTCATTTGACCTCTGCTTGACGTCTTTCAGGGATAAAAGGTCAGTGTTTAAAAAATCCAACATAGTTCTGTTTGTCATATCTACTTGTGTTATAGAATTCTGACATTTACTTGATATCTTTCCACTCTACCCCTCCATATATCTCATACTCTGATCTGGTTCTGACCTTTGTTATCAATATAGAACAAATAACTCATGCCCCCATGTCACTTCTTCATGAGTTTAGAGACAGTCTGTTAGAACTTCCTTTCCAAGGTGGTATTGAATTACTTAAATTACATTCCAGCTTCCTTGTCTGAACAAGTTTATGATCCACAAACTTCCATACAGATACTCCTCCTTTGAACACAGCCTAGATGTCATTGATTCTTTGTACTATTTTCATCTTTATTATCACAGTATGTGTACTAAGCTATATATGAACTGCTTACCATATACTGTAAGAAATCTTCATGTTCTTTTAAAATCTTTGTACATACAAAATATTCTCAAATTATATGATTGATGATTATTGTAAGGAAGTATGCTTCTGAAAACAGATCGAGATTTGTTAAAAACAAATATTCTTTCACCTTTCCTTTGTGATCTAGACAATATGAAGACTTAATTGGACAAAAAAATGATATCTCATGCATATTATTACTATTACATATGAAGACAAGTTCTCTTGGGACTTCCATAAGATATCATGTGATGGACTTCTATGTGCTGCTTTGTGCATGCAAAAATAAAACATTGGCAGATAGTTCAGAGTTCTAAGGGTCAGGAAGGGGAGTCAATTCATACTGCCAAGATGCAAAAAAAAGAAAAAGATTTACAGGAAGAAAGAATTTGTATTATTAATTTACATGAAATATAGGTCTGCCAAAAAAGAAAACAAACAACTAAACATTTGTATGAAATGTGATTGGCAAAATCTCATCCCTTTATTTAAAGGAGAAAAAACTTGAATGAAAAAGTTAGTTTCATGAGCATAAGATCAGAATAAAGCCAATAGGGGATAACAACCCATTTGGTCAGTGGGATCAGTTAGAAGTTGCACTGAGTACTGTCACTTCATGTCCATACATTCTTGGACTTTAAACCATCTGTAAAACCCAAATTATTGTAAACAATTATAGTTACAAGCAAATATTTATTTTTCAGAAGTGAGAAAGCAATTATTTCATCAGATTCTCAAGAGAGTCTGTAAAACAAATAATGCTAAGCATTTAATAATACACCAGGCCTAGTGAACAGGAAATCTTATGTCATCTTTATAAAATTTATTTTCCTTAACCTACACACATTTTTCTTTTTTTCCCTCTTTGTACCATGCTTCATACAAACCACCCTTTCCATTAATATTTATTTATGCAAAAAATTCTTAATTTATACATTTATTTATATTAAAAATGTCTTCCTATCAAAATAAATAAAATTATGACACAAATAACAACATTCTGGGCCCAATTACTTCTCAAGTTGCCTAGCCACAGACATAAGAACCCTTTTTGAGTATTGGGTACATGTGCAATCAGCACCTATCACGCACTAACACTTTATGTTCTAGGGGCATCAGAAGCTTCCAATATGTCCTCTCGCTACCATCAGTATTAGAGAAGGAACATTCCAAGAGAAACCTAAGGGTACTGGGGGTATCACAATAGGCGAGGAACAAGAGATTGGCATTCATCACCTTTCATCTTTATATATCACCTTTTGCAACTTGCAATCCTGGAAATATGATACAGTTACTATGAAAGCAGGGCTTATCTTCTGACTCAGCCTCGTGGGTGGGTTTTCCACTCCTCACTCAAACATTCAGACTGCACATTCCCTCTCATGTGTTATTTTGTTTGATTGCTTCAATCTCTGTGGAATACAGGAACACAAAACTACCAAAAGAAATAAAAGTAAAATAAAACAAATTGTTAAGGAAAAATATCCAAAAACCCATCACAGAGAGAAGGGAAAAATCGAGGTCTCCACAGATGAGTGCTTTTAATTAGGAAGAGGGCTGAACGGCAAAGAGCTTATGCTAATAAGCAGCCTCTTTTAATCAGCTTATTAAAAAGAAACATTTTTAACAGCCAAAATAGTTTCAAAAATGGTAATTATTAGAAAAGCATTAGCAAGTTGATAGTGGAGGAAGGAAAAGGCTGGTCATGGACTGAAATTAAAAAGCTTCCTGGCTACTCTAGGAAGGCTCCATGGTACTAAAAAGTGGGACAGTATCCATGTGGGCAAGTTCTCTGTCAGCTCCATCTCTTTTCTTCTGTAAAAGACTCTAGCTTTTCTTTTCTAGGTCCCCTGCTTTCCCATTATTCCTTCTTTCTTTTGGATTTTTTTCCCCTCTACCACCCTTTAATCATTTATAACATATTCTTTCCAAATACTTATTCTCTTCCTGCCTCTTTGTCCTAAGGCTTTGGCTCTACTTTTTTTCCTCTAATAAATACACTTTCCTGTGTAGTGCGCTTTGTAGCCTACACATGTTCAACCAATCTTACTTGAATTTTAACATGAAAAAAAAGAAAAAACCTTAAGGTTGGTTTCTAAGGAATATTTCTAGCACTTTCATTCTGTCCCGCATCACAGATATAAATAATTCTCCAAATGGTTATTGAATTCTATTCCAATATGGATTAAAATATCAAGATCTCATACCCTAAAGTAAGTAGCTGATTTTACTCAGTCAAGGTCAAATCAAGCCAACTTAAATGCCCCTGTGAGTTCTTAAAAGAAAAGATAATTAATGTAGAAATTTGATGAATGGGTGATAGGAGAAGATGAGAAGTCAACCAGGGAATGCAGAGGTAATGAAGTGATCAGCCACAGCACAGGACTCCATCACATCTCTGTAGATGGAGATGCACACAGAGGAATCAGTATTGCTTCAATCCAGGGACAAAACCAGGAACCATGCAGGCCCGTCCTAGAATCATGGAAGAAATTCACCAGCAGTCCAAAATATCATCTGATACAAAAAGGAAGGAGATAGAGTCCAGCTTATCTCTTCCTCCTACCCTCTAATTTTCTACCCTGCCTCCTAGAGACCACCAGTGAAGGACCAGCCTACTCCTCAGATTCAGTCTGTGGGGGTCAAACTCCCAAATGCGAAGACAGAAGCAGGGCAGTGTGAGGCTGAATCTGAGGATCAACTGCTTGGGCCAGCTCTTTAGCATTAGAAAGAAGCAGATTATTCTTTCTTTTTTTCATTTTTCATCTCCCATATGTTAGCAAATTGTCAATGCCTGAATTGAGATAGGAATCAAATACCTATAAGAGATTCAAAATCTAAAATGTTTGGAAACTTCAAATTTCTCACAGTCTTAACCTCTTGGTACATGTTTTAGCCTGAATTAGCTACCCTGAGTCAACCAGGGCTCAAGAATTCTTGTGCTTATAGATACAATATATTCCCTCTGTATCCATATAGCTTGAAGAGCATCAGCAATAAAAAAAAGAGTATCTTTGCACCTACAAACCTTATTTATTTCACAAATCACATGTTATTACTATACTAAATGTTCACAGGGATATGGTAAAAAGATATAGAGGTGTACATTGAAATGCCTCTAATATTCCATTACTTGTATATCTATTTCTTATTCAAAAGCCAGACTTAATTTAATAAAGTTTTTAGAAGATTAACAATTATAAAATTTGTATTTCTTAACTATAAACCTTGTGAATGGTAGAAAAGCAGAACACTTTAACCTAATTTCAGTGTAACTGTCTACATTGCTTGACAAATCACTTCTATTTCTCCCTGGTCCATTTTCTTGTGCTTTTCCTATGGAAGATTTCCTAAATGTTTACCACTTTGCTTCAAAGTTCATATCCCAGTCACTTTCAAAACAAAGGCTGTAAGTGAAAGATCCTCTTCAACTTCCTTCTACTTAAACACTTGGGTTTATTCATCTTATGCTATTTCTTCTTGCTGGAGTCTCAGGATACTTTGAGACTTATGTCCTATCCTCTTTCAACTCTTCTGGCTATTGTTTTATATTAATCAGGGTCTTCCCTTGAAATTTTCTACTTTATCTCTTTTTCAACCACAAGATCACTTCATTTTCCCTTTATAATATGATTATTTCCAAATTTATGTCCATTGACCCCATTCTTCAACATGTAGACAATTTTATTTCCAGCTGCCTCCCAGGCAAGTCTGTTTCCTCCCTCCACAATGTCCTCAATAGAGCCATCCTTCCCTCCAAACGTCCTCTGCTTCTTTTATCCTCACCAATTTAAGTTTCAAAATTGAGGCCTTTCCCTTTGTCTGGAATACTCTTTTCTTTCTTTTTGAATAGTCTTATTCTTAACCTTGGGATGGCTGAATTCTTCTTGCCCTTTACCCCTTTGCCTCAGTGACAGTAACCTAACTATATCAACTAAAACTGCTGTAACCTTGGCAACGGCACAGAATCCTGTATTAATAATCTGCAGAACATTATCATCATCAAGATGTTGTAATTCATTTGTTATGTTTTCTATCTCCTCTTCATTAGAAAATAGGCTCCCCAAAAGCAAAATTCAGTCTTCTTTACAACTGACAGAAAATAAGTAATAAATATTTTTGAATGAATGAATAAACAATGACCTCCTTATTTTATGAATATCCAACCAGTTAAATACATTTTGTTGATTTTACTTCAGAAATACATCTGCCCTGATTCACTTTTAGTTGAGGCCCTTAATTTTTTTTTCCTGGACTCTTTCAAACAGTCTGAGCCTTCAGCCTCTTTTCAGGTAAAACCTCTTCTATATTATCCTCAAATCATATCTGTTTAGGTTATAGACTAAAGTGTGTCAATCCAAAATTCATATATTGAAATGTTAATGGCCAGTACCTCAGAAGGTGACTGTATTTGGGAATGAAGTCTTCAAAGAGGTAGTTAAATAAAAATTAGGTAATTAGGGTGGGACTTAATCAATATGACTGGTGTCCTTATAAGATGAGCAGATTCAAATAGAGGCACATATACAAAGAAGACATTGTAAAGACACAGGGGGAAGATGGCCATTTATGAGTCAAGAAGAGATATCTCATAAGAAATCTACCCCACCTTTACCTTGATCCTGGACATTTAGTTTCTAACTGTGAGACAATAAATTTCTGTTGTTTAAGTCACTCAGTCTGTGATACTCTGTTATGGCTGTCCTAGCAACTTCATTCATATTATAAAACAAATCATCTGATAATGATGTTTAGTTTTGCGTATAAAAAATCTCTATTGTTTTCTTGTTGCCTAAAAGGTGAAATCCAAATGTTTTTTACAGAAATGCAAGGCCCTTTGAAATTTTGTCCATTTTCCCCCTTAGCTATTAATTCCTTTCATTTTTACTCTATGCTCTATATTCAAGCCACATAAAATTTCTCACTTTTCTCTAAACATGCCAGGCCTTTTTTATGATCCTACATCCTAGTGTGTGCTGTTACCTCTGCAAAAAGTGGTTTCCCTTCATTGAAGAAACTGTAACAATTCCTCTAAAATCCCAACCCGGTATAACCCCTTTTGTGACACCTTTTCCATATCTTCTTAACAAAATTGGTTTTGTCCCCTGTGCTTTATTGTAATACTTCTGCATCACATTTCTTATATGTGTAGGCTATATGCCTCCCCCTGGATGATCAATTCCTGTAGGGCAAGGAATATATCCTATCCATCACTATATCCCTATAGTCTCCCACCTGCCTAGAACAGAATTTGTTGAATGAATGGAAAAAATGAGTTAGCTAATTCAAACACTTGAGATTCATTAGCCATTTTCCTGGAAGTTCTCCCATTTTCTCAAAGGAAATCAAAACTGAGGCTCATAAGTATTGTTTCAAAGGGAAAAAAAGTAAGGAGAAAGGGAAGAAAAATGGAACGTACTTCAGAAATGCTATGC
Organism: Geosciurus inauris; assembly: GCA_004024805.1. NCBI lineage: Eukaryota > Metazoa > Chordata > Mammalia > Rodentia > Sciuridae > Geosciurus > Geosciurus inauris. Next base: position 831,686 of record PVHX01000001.1, read on the forward strand.
ATACTGAGCCCTCTGGCCTTTTTCATTGTGTTCTTTCTTCTTTCATTCCATGATTCTTTAAACTAAAAAAATAAAAAATAATAAAAAAATAAAAACTCACAAAATTAGGCCATAAGGTAGGTGGCCTGCATTGTTGCTTCACTCGTTCCCATAGACAGAGCAAATCAAAGAATATTAGAATTACAAGAAATGCTGGCAACCATCCAGTACAAATTCTTCACTTCCCCGTGATAAAAACTATACATCAAATAGGTTTGACTTGCTGAAAAACACCCAATTAGTAGAACCTCAATCCAAGTTTTCTAAACAAGGCCAGGTCTATGCTCCATTTCCACATTGTATTTCTCTTTCACACCTTTGTTAGTTTCCAGAGTTGAAAACATGTTCTTTCTCCTATCATTTCTCTTTCTCCTTTTTCAAACATTCTCTACATGCCTAAATGTGATTTTATGATAAATCACTGCCCCAGCATATTTATGGGAGTACATGGCAACATGGATGGATAATTTTAAAAATATTCTGCATCTACAAAATTTTGCTTGATACAAAATGTCAGGAGCGCAACCCACAACACTTAAATGCATTTACTTTAAAATCTCCATACCTTTTCTGCATAACAACCTTATTTTCATTGTTATGTTTTAATGCGAATGACTATAGCAGGCAAATGCCAGTATTCACAGCCCTAGTCCTAGTTTGTCTGAGAAAATTATGCCAAGCGTGCAGTGCCATCTGCTCCTGTAGCGATGCCATCCTTCCATTTCTCAGCACCGTGATAAACAACCCAACTGCATGTCATTCTTTGAGCTTCATAAGCACCTTGGGGCAAGAAAGGAGGGGATGTGGTCTCTCATGTCACATCCAAAATGATACATAGAGCAGGGCGGGGTGGGAGAGGCACTAAGTGAACACTTGGAGTAGTGACAAATGGAGGGGCAGCCCTAAAGATCCAAAACACCCACAGGACAGAAGGATTTTCTCATGTTTTACAAACGTCCTGGCAGTGGTAATGACAAGACAAAAAAGAGGCACGACAGAGGTGGGATGATGTTCATTTCAGATCATTTGAAAAGTCTAAACAACTTTCCTATCCTCAGATTTTTTGTGCCTGTGGTCATCTTCACACTAATGAATGGTCGAGAAATGGATACATGATTAGAAAACAAATTGGTAAAATTATAGAGAACAGTTTGGTGTGAACAATTTCATGATATTTTCAATTAGATACCCTATTTTCAGGTAGACATAAAAAATTGGTCATGAAACTCTGATCTTGACCAATAACATGAAACCTGAGAGGATAAGTCTGGGAGAGACCATTATCTGATATTTAAATTGCTTCTGTTAATGCTCCTCCTTCTGTGTTGAGTGAATAAAGCAAATTGTTGTGTAGGATTGATACCCTCTAAGACACTAATAAATAGGTTGAATAAATATTTTAAAATATTAACATATCAAGAAGTATGTTACTGACTTGGGAATGAGAATGTTGCCAATATGGCATAGAAGAACATAATTATGAAGATATTAGAAATGCTTTTGAAGAAATTGTGGAAATATACTAGGTAATACAAAATAAAAACGTTTGGGGATGAGTGTAAGCTTATGAGTGACTGTACTTCAGGGAAAAACATTTTGGGGGGATGGGGGGGGTAGAAAGTAAAAGGAAATATCAAACCGAATTTTAGCCTGGAAAAAAGTATGGAATTAGAAACAAGGGACGTTAGTAATTAAGGACTATCTCTCATTTTTTGTCTACTTAAACTACAGGTGAATTACACAGTTAAATTTAAATGACACTAAAAACATAACCCATGGGAATCTTTGTCAGGCCAAATTGACCCAACTGGGAGAGGCTGATGTGATTTACTTCTTCCCTCAAGTTAAAGCAAAACACTGAAAAGCCTCTCACACAGGATGGGTTTGCATTTACACAGACCAGTAAAGAAATGGCAGGAGAGTAACGGAGAGGACAGTGACCTTGAAGACATTTTGCAGGACATATTCTTTAAAGGTGATGCTATTTATCTTCTGAGTGGTTCAAGTTATCAAGCTCTGTGCCAGGTCATATGCTACATACTGGAGATGCAACATTGAAGCAGATGGATATCCTTCCACCAAAATCTCAGAGTTCAGAGGGAGAGGTTTATGCACCTGAAACTAAGTCACTTAGGAGTAGGGAAGGAGTGCTATCCTTTTGGGGAAAGTTATAAACGGCTTTAGAAAGGCAATAGGTTGTTAGTGTACAGGGCCTTGAAGGATGAGTGGGACTTCAACATTTAGAGAAGGAAATGGGGGCATTCCAAGCTGCTGTGATATCATCTGGAGAAGACCTATGGGTCAGACTTGGCAAAGACAGGCTGAGGAGACATGACTGAGCTCTATGTCCTGGTTAACTTGCTCACTTTTAAGCCCAGCCATTTGGAACTCCTTAGGCCCTCAGCCTTCCCCTGCCCAGTTCATGCTTCATGGGGGATCCTTGAGCAAGAAGCCAGGCCAACGATGCCTATAAATACATATGGGCATGAGTCTGTGTGTACTTCTTTGGTGCTGAGATGCATACAGTCCCCATCATGTTTTTTAAATGATTTTGGATATTGACAGAGTCAGGGGATGTATTGATCCAACGTGTATCTAAAATAATATTCCATGATTCAGGATTAACAACTCACTTGTGTCCCTTTATCTCATATTCCTTTTACCTTGGAGCCTACATGACAAGGCAAGTTTTCTACCTAATCTTTGGGGCATAGCATTCTCAGAAGCTTCTAGAAATTAGTAGATCCCTTCATATCTAGTCTTCTGGGTATTATATATCCAGAGGAGTCCCAGAAAATCACAATTTTTTAATAAAACCAGCAACAGGCCCCCGTCGATCACACTTAACCAGAGTTATGAACAAGTATGAATCCACAGCATAAGTTCACTGTTGTCATAGCTATTATCAATGACAATATCATACTATCAATGACTCTTCCATTAGCATGCTAATTTATAATTTACAAAGTGCTTCCAAGTATGTTTACTCATTTAATTTCCCTATGAACCCTATGAAATCCATCATACAAACAAGGGACTTGAGATCTTGAGAGATGACTGACATGCCCAAGATCACCCAGCTGTTTGACAGCAAAGCTCAGAATCACTTGCCCCAGAATGATGACTTGTGCCATGTAGGATCAGATTCAATAAAGTAAATAATAGAATGCTTGGCAGCAACACCCAGTCTGTACTTCCTCCCTAATCTTAGTTTAAATAGAGATAATCACAGTCTTGTTATCTTCCCTATAAGCACTTACTTCAAGGCACCATCTTTGTTGCCTGAGAAACAGTGTCAAACCCAGAGTACCATGACTTTCTGGGGCTTTCTATCTATGCAAAAAGAATGATTCCACTGTGACTATGCATTTGCTTTCACCTCCCTTATCAGAGGATTTTTTCCTATACTCTGATTTCCCCTCATTTTCAATTCGCCCCTTCATATAAACTATCTAAGAAAGAACCATTACCGTATAGAAATTAAACATAAATTGTTACCAAGAGTGGAGCAACTATTTTCAACTCTCTTTTTAACCCGCTTTTTGATGCTTAAAGTTATGATGCAAAAAATAAATTATAAAAGTAAATAAAGCTGTTTGAAAAAAAACAAACAAAAGGAACAGCAAGCTCATTGCTTGTCCACATGCCTATCTCTAACTCAGAGATGGGACAAAATGTCCAGAGAATGGATGACTGGCTCATTCCTTGGCTGGGGTCCCTTGAAGGGACAGAAGGTTAACTGTCCATGTGTTCACATCTGTTACTGTGAGTTCCATTCCCTCCTGGTTAAGATATGTTCAGCTCCCCTACTGACATATATAACCTCGAGAAAGTTTTCCCTTTTACAAAACATATCCCTGCTATTTACACAGATTAGCTGAAACAATAAATGATTGGAATAAATTATTGTTAATTTAAGGTAGAAACATTGGACTTGAACAGCAATTTAACTTATGATTTCTCTGATGAAAACCTCATTCAAATTTCATAAACTCTAGAATCTGAATTGCTAATTCAGTCACAAAGTTTAGTGCTGATTTTTTGAGGAGGCCATGGTTAGCACAAAGATGCAGCAAAGATCTCAATTTCATCTTTTGTTGGAAAAACTGTCTTAACAAAAGTTGGTCATAGGGGCCAAAGTCACGCAGGAAATGGGTTAGCCATGAGGTTAGTCACATTAATAGTGGGTGAATTCATTAGCAAAGGAGAGGTCTCAAATACAGGAATAGGCAGGTGAGATAACATACTGCAGGTTGAGTGGAGTAGGAGTCCAGTTTTCATTACTACAACAAAATACCTGTGGCTGGATGCTAAAAATAAAAGAGGTTTACTTTGGCTTATGGTTCTGGAGGTTCAAGGTGGAAGGGTCCTGTCAATTGATGGCCTTGTTGTTGTCAGAGTCCCAAGGTGGTACAGGCTATCACAAGTTAAGTGACAGGGAGCAGGCTCATGTTCATGTGTCAATCCTGTGGTCTCTGCCTCTTCTCATAAAGCCATCAGTAGTGCAATCATGGGGGCTCCCACATGATAACTTGATCTAGTCTTAATCACTTCCCCAGGCCTCATCGCTAAACAGCACAGCGAGGTCAAGTTCCCAGCCTCTTCATACCTCACAATAGGCCTTAGATTTTAACATATAGACCCCAGAGGGACACACTTAAAGCATATCCAAACTAGAGCAGTTGAGTCATCCCTTTTATGTCAAGGCTGTGAGGGCATCTCTTTAAAGGAACTGAGGGAGGCAAGGAAAAGAGCTCAAGCAACAATACATAACTGACACATTACTCAGGAGGATTCTTTCGAAAAGTGGGAACTTGGGCTGAATGACATAAAAGAACAATTCCAGTGCTTAGATTCTGTGAAAGATCTCAATTTGCTAAGATTTTAATTTCATCTTATGGTAGCCTTTTTATATATATATATATACATACCAAAATCTAGTACTTATCACTTAAAGCATGTTGTGCCTTTAAACTTGAATGAATGGTAAATAGCATTGTTTGTTAAGCCTTAAGTCCTCAAAGCTGAAAAACTCATTCTGCTTCTTATATGTTTGACCAATAGTGACAAATCACCAGCTGTAGGCAGCCCAAGCGGCCAATGTTTATTAAATGTCTCAGTCAACCCCAAACCTCATGAATTGTTTAACATACAAGAGAGACAAAAAGCCAGTATTTCTCCTTGTGTCAGCCCTCATTAGGAGTGTCTCTGTTCTTCTTGCTGCTGGCTAGGAACAACATTAGCATTCATTATTCTTAAACACATGGGGACTTTGGGGGCTCTATATACACAGTCAATCCTGTGCCACGTCTACAAATGCACACCCAGTCTACAAACATAAAGAGAGAAATATGAGGGCTACACCAATGGTACATACTTGAGAGGGCAGGGCAGTTGGTGGAGTGTTCTGCACCACTGGGAACAGTTCAGATGTGGTGGAGAAAGAACCCATGAATCTCACACACCAGGTACCAGTGACCTGCAAGAAAGATGTTCATCCAGCCTTTGAAGCAGTTAAAAATTATATCATAATTTTCTTTCTCAAGCTGCCTCTCTCAATAGTTCATGGAAATACATCAGAAGGTGAGGGTGGTGGTGCTCACCTGGAACATCTCTAGAGGCTCTTGCAATCGTATAGGTCCCTGTGACTCTAAGTGACTAGATATTTTAATGGATACTTCGGATTTTTTCAGAGAAGAAAATATTTTAGCATCATGAGTAGAAGTAACTCAAGGAAAACTTTATTTCAGTAAATACCTACCTGACAGACATTCAACTCTCCATTTCTATAAATAGGAAGGTTTGGTTCCACAAATATCACCCTGAACTTAACTTTAAGGGATTTTTTTCCTTCTTTACAACAAAATCCAATTTTATGATACCCATTGTCAAAGATTAGGAGCAGACTATAGGGTGTTGGAAGTGTAAGTACTGCTCAACAAAGAGAGAGGTCTATGCTGTCCCAAGCCATGACCATCTTTAAAAAGAGACCTTAAATATTGAACCAGTCTGTTTCTTTCTAGAGTTCTTTAATCAACATGACTTTGAGCTAAGCCAGCAGTCCCAAAGCTGTTCTGGTCTTGGAGAATTACCAGAGCTATGGAGCACAGCACATGGACCAGCTTTCTCTTGCTTTCCTCCTAAAAGGAGAACTAGAGATCTTCTTGATATATTACTACTGCAAAGGGTCTAAGAAATGGATACATTTTGCAAATTGAATAAATACAGAAACAAAACACCCTTCGCCATCTGCCCATACCGACCAGCCATATAATGTGATTTGTAGTAATCAGCTGTCACCCATGGAAATACAGAAAACGGGAGGTGGTATTTTCCATTAACAACATCCAATTTCCAAACAAAGAGTTTTGTGTTGGTTGTAAACATCAGCTAAACTCCCTAGAGAAACACATTTTTCTAGAACACTGCATATATGTGATACATACAGCCTGTTTTTATTACTATTATTTGTCTTTTATCTTTCACATCTTTTCAGATGACAATCCATAGCAACCTAAAATAAGACTGCATAGGCAAGAGAAAAGAGCCCCAGATACTGTTAAGTGAAATAAACCTTAATAATTTTCTTACTTGTTCACATAGCTAAAGCTATTTTGCAAGAGGGCCTACCTATGTTCCATTTGCAGCTGTGGGATTTTTTTCATTTGTTGTTTTATATCAGAAATAAGCAGCAGCTCTGCTTCACTTAACTTAGAAGTTTCAAAATAGGAAGAAAAATTAAATAAGACTAACAAAGTTGGAAATTTAATAATTAAGGATGGAGTCAAGAAAACAGAATGGAGTCGGTATGATTCAAGGCATTAAAGGGTTAGAATGACAATTGTTCTCGAAAGGGCCCAAGAAGATCATTCACACTTCTCAACAACTCTAACATCCTATGAAAAGTACACATAGTTTCAGACCTTCAAGTTCTTCTCAATTTAAATACTAGGTGCATCTTCACATTACTTTCTTTCTTTAGAACTCCATGATGATCTTCTACTTTCATTAGTCCAGCAGTACTGACTGCACACATCCTTCATGGGGGAATTTTAATATGTTAATCTACAGGGTAATTTATCTTTTTTGGACTTTTATTTATTTTACTAGTGCATAATCATACACAATAGTGGGATTTATTGTTACCTAGTCACACATGCACATAATATAATAGTATAATTGAGTAATTTATCTCAATATATTTTGAATATATATGGTATATTCCCTGAGAACATGGGTCATGATATGTCATATGGTATCTCAAATCCTCAAATCTCTCATACTTCTTAGCACAGAGGTGGTTATACACACACACACACACACATATATATATATATATATATATATATATATATCCCATACACACATATATGTATATATATTTATATGTATATATTTGTATATATTTATATATATTTACATGTATATATGTATATATATATATATATATATACTACATAAGCCAATTTAATTTTTTCCTCCTTTTTTTTTAATATTATGGTGGCATAATATTATACCTACTGTTGCAATTTGCTACTCTTAGTTAAATCTCCAAAGACCACATAGATTCCTATGACCAGACTATATAGAATGTAGGATGGGGAAGCTTCTAAAACAATTAGACAAGAAATCCTTCTAGGAATCCAAATCAACTTAGGCTTTAGGGAAAAAGGACGTGTGCTTCTAGGAAACGAGAAACTGTGTGTGTGTGTGTGAGCGCGCGCGCGTGCACATATGTGCACATGTGAGCACAATGATGATAAAACTTATGTATCCATTTTATAACATGCAGTCCATCCAGAAGTTATGACCATTTTTAATTGTTCATGTGTTTATTCATTCAACACGTAAATTTATATAGAACCTAACTCACCACTGCCTACTTGCTTTTCAGAAAAGAGCTATGACATAATATGGCCAGACCAAGAATGAGAAGTGAATAAACCTTAGTGGGAAAGAAAAGGGAGTGAAGTAGAAGGAGAAGGAAATGGAGGACTATATAAAAAAATTTAAAAAAAAAAAAAAAGAGGAAGGAGAAGACAAAGAAGAAGGTAGCCCAAAGTGCCAAAGCAAAAGTAGCATTTGGGTGATTTCCTCCAGTCCTGCCTCTCCTGATTAAACAACCCCTGTTCCTTCTTCTAACACCTTGTCCTTTCAGTAACATCAAAACACAGTTCTGCCCTGACTCAAGCTTTAAGCAAGTGCCATTGACTTCATCAGAACTAGAAAATCACATCTTCTACCAATGACTTCATCTAAACCTCTGACTACAATATGTTTAGTGGTTTCACTTCTCAGTTTTAACTCTTTAGGAAAAAATTCGATACTCATAATATTTTTCAAGAAATTTCCCAGAATTCCAATTGCCCATGATGTATATTTATATAATCTTCCCTTTATAAAAACTCTTAATCGTGTCAAGAATATTGATTTTTATAGTAAATGCTGTCCGGTCTCTCAGATACCCCGTTTGTTTGCCTGGAGTGGATTTCTGATAATTAACTTACCCCTATGATTCTTCATATTGGAGGAACACTCCTTACAAATTATTGAGGCTGGATATCAGAAAAACATTTTTCACTCTTGGGTCTCATATATATTTCTGCATACAGTACATCTATATGAGACAGGAGACATGTGCTTGCTCTACATTTCTATGTTGTTTTAAAGAATAGCTCTATTCTAGAGTTTTTAAGGCAGAGCCTTCCTCTTCTTGGCCCACCTACCATCACTGGAGGTGATGTTTGTTTCAGTAACATATTTATGTACTGACACAACAACTACCAGAATGGAAAAGAGCTGAACAACTCAGTGCACAGTTAACTAAAGAAGAAAATCTAAAAGTGTAATTACATTTTACCAAATAAGTTACTAAATCAAATATTGGTCAGAGAGATGCAAAAGTGTTCAACAGAAAGAAGGAGCAGAATGCTCTAAATGTGAATTTGTTGATGAGTTTGCTACTGGATAAAAGTTTTTGGTTAGAGCAGGCACAGTGTGGGAGTCTACAAACTAGCACAATTTGATTATGTGCCAGAATTCTCTTTCAACAGCCATTTCCAAACATGTATATTTATAGACAAAGAGAACCATAAAATTTGCATATGGGCTATCGACCATTTGAGCACTTAACTTTAACTAGAGAAGTGAAGTGGAAGCCAATTTAATTTTTCCTCCCATTTTTTAATACTATGGTGGCACAATATTATAACTACTACTGCAATTTGCTACTCTTAGTTAAATCTCCAAAGACCATGCAGAGATTCCTATGACTAGACATTGGAGAATGTAAGATGGGGAAGAGTTGAGCTTCTAAGACAATTAGACAAGAAATCCTGCTAGGAATCCAAATCAATGCGGGCATTAGGGGGGAAATATATGCTTCTAAGAAAAAGAAAATTGTATTCTTAACATGACCCAGAGGTAAAACCACACTTAAATGAAAGGTACTGAGAGATTTGGGTGTTTATTTTATTTATTTATTTATTATTGATCTGTAATCATTGATGAATAATGGAAATAGACACCAATGGGTTGTTTATATTTGACCACTTTTCGTCATTTCAGGTTTTCCTTTTTCTTGCTGGTCTTTTGCTGTTTATCCGATCTAATGCAATAAAATGCGTAATTAATTTCTAAACGCTTCCGTTGAGCGGTGCAATTTGTCAAGTCGAGTTGTTAATAGAATTAAGCTTTTTATCAGCGATTAGCAAAAGAAGGTAAAAAAAATTAATTACAGAATTGTATGCCTCCCTGGTTCAAAGCCAGGTTTTGGATTAAATGTTCGATAAAGGTTTCCTGACACGTTATAAAACATTTAGCAAAAGCCGCTTTCCCCTAGTGCATTTAAAACCTGTGTCTGTGCAAAACCGACCAGCAAGGTAAGTGTATTGGGGCTGACCTTTTTGCACCCCAGTGTGAAAAGATGAATATCACTTTTATAAAATACTAAGGTGATCTTCAGTCTGTTTGGAAGAAGGGACAAGCTATGATCCACATCTTTAATAATATGACTTGCAGCTTGAGTGAAGTTGAAGAATTGGTTGAAGGGACTAATAGAACAGTCCATTGATGACATGATTAATACATGACATAACATGCCTCTACTTGCAATTACCTGCAGCACAGCCAGTTCAAAGTTTATTCAAAACATCTAACCCAGATGAAATCTCTAATATAATCGGGCCCTTTCTCCTATGGCTGGTACTCTCTTTTCTTTCTTTATTCTCCATGTCCTTGTCATCACACTTTTCTCTAATGTAGAATAATTGGATCCATCTCATTCATCACTTTCTCCACTCCAAGAGAGAGACAGGATGAGACTGAAGGGTCAGTCAGATCAAAACATCCCTGGGGTCGTTTTCACAAGTGACAGGGGCTCCTCTTCCACAGCAGCAGAAACCAAGCCCTATCAAACATTTTCAACCATGGTACTTTAGAGCAGCAAACACTGCTTGCTTTTTATATCTGGGGCTACTTGGCTTTGGGAGGTCTGCTTTCCAACACCATGTTGGTGGGGCTTCTGGGCAAGGGCCAGGGCATAGTTACTATGGAAAGCTTTGGGCTTTTCATAGGAAGTACACTCTGTGTGGGTTCCAAGTTCTAAAAGTAAAAGAGTTTAGAAGATGCCCACCAGCCTTAGAATTAAGTCCCCTGTCCTCCACTTTCCTGGTCAGCAGAGAGGCCACAAGAAACTTATACAGACAGATGAAATCAGTACACATTTATGAATGTAGTGTACTTGATCTGTGCAGATTACTAACCCTTCTTCCGGGATAGGGAATCTTAAGCAGTGAAGGACTGAGAGACCACAAACACAATATATAAAGCATTATTGTTCTATTATATATGCTTTTTGGTTTTGTCTATTCTTCTTAATCTTATTTTCTTTTTCTTCTGGCTTTTTTGCTTTCCAAATTTCTTTGGATAATTCTCTTGAGTAGTCATATAGGGCTCACATTTTAAGAAACACTTAAAGAGCACTGTAGTATGACAATTTTATGCAATAGAGTTTAATTATAGGAAACAAGGTATTATTGCACTTTCTTACATAAAAGTATAGACTTGTTCTAAATATTAGCTATCAATTACAAGACAAATAACAGCAGCAAACAGAATCAGCTTAGATTCTGTACAGAATTCATTATAAGTCTACAGAATTGTAAGAGTGATGTAATTGTAAGACTGATAGAATTGTAACAAGTGATGTAATTTTCCTGTTTAAACTCCATGACCTCTATGTAAAATATTAGCCTTGCTTATCCCTGTAACCTCATTACCCATAAAATTTCTGATAATACTAAGTACTCTATAAATACTATTTAAATTGGTAAAAGATTAAATGGGTGTCAGTTTTTCTTTGTGTCTTTTCTCTTTTGCCTCCTCTATTGAATTTTTTTAAAAAGCGTATTCTTTGCTTCCATAGTAAACATGGAAACATATTTTGACTTTCCTTAATAACTCAGAATTTTTCAGTGCCTCATTAAGTCTGAGTGATATCAATTAACAATATGAAATGAATATCCTGGCAAATAACAGATAAAATGGGAGGAATTTAAGCTGATCCTTATTGACCAACTTGTCAACCTACTTGCTTTTGACCAATTCTTTGATTCCAGCTTGTTTTCTTGCCTTTTATCTCCTCTTAAAATGATGAAGAATGTATAATTCTGTGGTCCCCTGAACTAAATTTAACATGGTTGTCTTTCTATAAAATTAATGAGTGAATCTAAGGATGAATCCATCTTCTCCAAATAGTTTTCTAACCCTCATTATAATCTTTTCTACCATTTGTATCTGTCTGCTTTGAATTTTCAGTAGCTTTCAAAATATCTTTTGTTATCTGAGTGTTACCAACAACGTATTTAAATATGAAAGTTTCAGTCCATTCTGCCTTTTTCTTTTGACTGGGTAAAAATCTTCATTAAGAAACTAATAATAGGCTAGTATATTTGAGAACTGCAATCTTTTAAGGTACTAAATAGAGTGTAAGGGATAATTTTTTCCAGCTTCTTTTTATTATATAAATTTTTATAGAATGCTAGAAGGTGACATTTTTTAAAATTATGTTTTATAATTGTGTACTGTAATCAAGTGATAGAAATCCATTTAAAAGAAATAAATTATATTCAAAGTAACAGGCAGGTCTATAGTTTAAATCAATGAAGAAGTAATGGCCAAGAGAATTTATAAGAAAAAAAATAATTTCAGCTCTGCTTTCTGAGGGTGAACACAACAATTGCCTAATAGCAAAAAAGAATTAATGTTTTCAGTTGAATATATGCATTTAAAAGGATCTTTTATTGCATGTGTTATAATGTACACTCAATAGGAAAAAAAAACAGAAAGAAAATATCTCTGTATAAATTTGTAATTTCTTAGCAGAACGTTTATGTATTAACACTTTTGAAAACTATTGGAAAGATATTTTCTGTTAATAAAAATTTCTTGTTCTTTTTTAAGAAACCTCAAATACAAATGCAGTCATTCTCTTCTTATTTCACTAAATATGTAGATATTAGAGTTTGGCTTTATTCTACCCAATGATTGTTTGTTTTTACCAATATGTATCAGCTCATAGGTACTGTAATGCTTTTCAGCATATTCAGTTATTCAAACAACAAAATTTTGCAAAATTGTTTAGTTGCTCTGCAATGAGTTGATAGATTTTCACAACGTACATTTATCTATCTGATGGCTTGTCAGACTTAAAATGCCAAAGCTATCTTTACCAACTACGCACATGTCTCAATCAGCTGCATTTACTCAAAACACATTTTGTAGCTTACTTATGAGACATTGGGCCAGATATAGTAGTTAAAAACTCATGTAAAATGTGATTTGTATATTCTTTTATTCCCATGTCAGACATCTTCAGTTCTCTCCTCTTTTTTTAATAGTCCTTTTTCTTCATCCACCACCTGTAATTTCTCAGGTCTGAGATGTTCTTGAGAATTTAAATTTTGGGTTTTCTTTTCTTTTTTTTTTTTGCCTCAGATATAGAATCAAGTCTCATTCACATTCAAGAAGATAGTCTTTGGTAGTTATTTTTCTGTAGAAAGAAATAACAATCTTTTCCTCTTTCTAATGCTTTCAATAAGGCTCCTTCTTTATCTTGTATAGCATATTTAACTTTCCAAAGGCCATAAACAAACACACTCTATCTCATTAGACATTTACTAAGACCACCTAGTGATAGGTGGGACATTTTAATCTTTAGGAGTCTTCCCTCTTCTACATTAATATAGATTTAAAGTTTTTTAATTGAGCACATGACCTCTTATATGTATGTTTATTTTCAAATAATATGTATGAGCTGCTATAGCAATATAGTATAACTTATGCTTACATACTATAACTGTAAAATATATAAAAATAGAAGTAAAAGATAAAAATAAAGGCAACTGTTTTCTCTGATATGTGGAAGCTAACCCACAATAAGGGAGGTGTGGAGAATAGAAGTTCAAAGGAATAGACAAAGGGGAATGAAGAGAGGGAAGGGGAATTGGAATAGAAGAGAGTAGAAAGGATCTGACATAACTTTCCTATGTTCATGTATGAATACACCACAGTGAATCCCACCATCATGTACCTTCACAAGGCTGGGACCCTAATTAGAATAAAATATATTCCATGCCTACATAGTTTTATCAAAATGAACTGTACTGTCATGTATAACTAAAAAGAACCAATAAAAATATAGAGAGTTTCTAATAATGTTTTCAAAATCTCAACGCATCATCTCAGGATACTCTTTTAGATCAGTGCATGATCTTCCAGGCCATTAGCAATGGCATTTAGGCAGGGAGAGATGATTACTTGAGAGGTTTCGGGGTTGGGTGAGGTAGGTCGTTTTGATGGGTGTAGCAATATGTCTTCAGTTCTAAATTCTGGTCCTTTTTCTCTAGCCTAAATGAGATCACCATAAATGAGGCTCAGAGAGATGAAAGCCAATTAGCATGCCTCTGCACCTTGGGGCTGGAGAAAGAGAACCTGGGTCCAAGAGCCAATATCTCAGGCATCCTTTCCTTCAGGAGATCTGGCCTTTAGTGAAGTGCTCCTCCTTCAGATTTGTTGATGGGGAAAGAGGAGGAAGCAGCAGGAAGATTATGCGTTACCTGAGGTAGGATGCTGCTGATTAATATTCTGGGCATGGAAAACAGTTTGTGCACAATTAACTTTCCTAAAACATATTCCAAAGCTTTCATATTATATTTTGTGAAGTGTAATTCTATCCTATTACCCTTAGCCACATACACCTTGGTATCAGAGTACTGTAAATTATTCTTTTGCCTTCTTAGTGTTTATAACTTTCTGATATAGCACTTGTAGATAGTGATCATGCATATTCCTTCCTAGTTATCACAGACAAACTAGAGCTATTTTATTCTCTTAATCTTTCTGTATGTATCCTAAAGTTCTTTAATCATTTTGTTGTTGGTTTTTTTCTTTCATTTCCAGTTATCAGCATCTTTCTGATCCTGGAGCACTCAAACCTAAAAGGGGGATGGATGCCAGATATCGTCTCACCTTACTGTATAAACAGGAGTTATAGGCTGAAGCTTCCCTGTTTGGTGATAGCATGTGTCTGTTTATGAGGCCAGTGCTCTTATGCATTTTTATTATCTTAGCATCACATTGAATTATCAGCATGTCACCTTGCTATTTAGAAAGCTGTCATCTGATGCTCTCTTCTTCATAGCATCCTTCCACTTTATCTCAGTCTTTCTCACAGCTCTGAATTCCATTTATTTCCAATCTTGCTATGTTCCAAGTTATCTGTAGTTTACACCATTTCCTGCTGAGGAAAAATTATTTATCTAGGAAATTAGAACAGTGTCCTTTATCCAGTTTTTATGAAGACTCCATTCTTCAGAAGTTTCTTGCTAAGAGTAGGTTTACTGAATTTGGAAATCTCTTTTCCAAATGCTTTAAGTTAGGTCAGTCTCTTTGTCACTTGAATAGATTGCTGTTCTCCATCTGGGAATATACATTAATAGATATTAATTTAGAAAGATGTGGATGTATGTATTATATTTTGATAGAGAGTGGACAGAGGGAGATCAGTTAAGAAAATAATACTCTATAAGACTGATCTGTATAACACAAGAGTAATTTAAGAATGTTACAAATACTAAATTACTTCTCTAATCAGTCTAATGGATCCCCTTCTTTATCATGTTTTTATTTTTTCTGACCCCAATTCAGGAAGAAATATTCATATTTTA
The DNA here is from genome assembly GCA_004024805.1 of Geosciurus inauris. Taxonomy (NCBI): domain Eukaryota; kingdom Metazoa; phylum Chordata; class Mammalia; order Rodentia; family Sciuridae; genus Geosciurus; species Geosciurus inauris. Next base: position 846,952 of record PVHX01000001.1, read on the forward strand.
TTTGCCATTTTAAATCAGTTAAGATCAATGCAAAGACTACTGTGCTAAACGAAAAGACTTTGTGGCCTCTATTCCATTCCCTAGGCAAACAGAATCAATAGCGAACACCTGTTGTGCCTGCTATTATTGTCTTGGTGATGCTGAATCTGAGACTGATCATAAACATGAGGGAAGAAGAAAAAAATAAAACCATAAATCCTGTATTGTGATATATAAAGAGTCCAACCTTCTTGGGAGGTGAGATGGCTTCTTGATTTTAGGTAATAAATGATACAAATGCTGACACATTTCCTCCCTGATATCTTATGGGTGGTCTTGAATCCTTCCACAAAAGCATCTTTTTGTTTTGATGCTTTGCCATTTTTGTCTGTACAAGATGTTCAAGGCCCTTTGTAGGATTCTAGTCTTCTAGGTTGGAGGCATATGAATCTTGGTTCACTCTGGTGTTCTCTGTGGGCTAGTAATAGATGGCAGGAATTTTTTTGGTGTATGCAAAATGGAGCTACTAAAACTTTAGACTCTTGTATCAGAAAAGCTACAGTGAGTAGTAAAGAATTCAGTAAATTCAGGGCATGAATCATTCAGCACCTGTTGCTGGGGGAACAGGAAAAGAGTTCAAGAGGATATCATGTGCTTCAGAACAAAGAGAAGTAGGAAAATGACATTCACAAGGGAAGCATGAAATCCTCAAAATCCAAGCAAGCTGTATAACTGTCAACTTTCTGTATTTACAATAGTTTTCTAGGACCCTCATGAGGAAGGTGCAGGGATTGAAGATTTAAGATGCATGCATGGAAACTGACCCTGAGAGAAGATTCAATGATCATGGTTTATAGGCTTTTAAAACAAATTATTTTTAGGGAGAGATTCTCTGGGTTGAGCTCTGCCACTATACCCATTCATACTGAGAAATTTGTCTACTCTGTAATGATCAAAGCAAAGATAACACTCTATAAGACAGGAAGAAAAATGATGTTGGTATATGGTCATTTGTTTAAATTATGAATGACAAAGACAAAAAAGAATGTGATCAGGATAGAGATAGGAAGGTGATCATGACAAACTACCTATGAACCCAATCATAGAAACAGATTAGCCTACCATAAAGAAAGATGGACATGTTTATAGTGACACATACTTGGTAAGAAACTATATATTGAGTGGCAGGTTTAAATAATAGTTTCAGCTTCACACATATGAGACACATATCAAGATCGCACAAACTTTTATATCACTTCTATGGGAAAACCATTTTCAAGACAGATGTAAAACTATGACCTTGAAATTATAAGGCTCAATCCACACAATGATTGCAGCCACTAATACCACTAATATTAACCTGCATAGAAAAACTTGTACTCTTGTTTGTTGCATCCTTTGACTCTAAGGAAATATGGCAGTGAGGTTGTAAGGTCAGGTTTTGCTAAAAATTGTACAGTCATCTGTGTGTTCTTTACTCAGAAAAGAAAGGTGTACACTCAGCTTCCAAGAAAGAGACCCAAGAGCAAATAAAAGTTCAGATCATCTCCAAAAGATTCCATCTGAAAACGATGGTGTCCCATGCTGGCTGGCAGTGAAACAAGTCCACATATCAGCCTGTGCTTGTGCTTGGCTGTTGCCACTGTCTATGCATTTAAGGTTGAAGAGAAGTATTACCTGTTAATATTATGTTGTGTGCTAGTTCAGCAGATCCCTAATTAGGTGTACCAGCTCATCAAGTAAAAGCAGAACCCTAATTAGGTATGTCAGTTCATCAAATAAAAGCAGAAGAATCTAAGTATACTATGCTGACCCCCTAGTCTCTTTTTCTGTCTCTGGGGGACCATGAAAATGCACTCTCCTGGAATAGGAAGATCAGAAAGTCCTCCTTTGGTTCTTCTTTCAGATTACATTCTTAATCTGGACATTATTTCAAGTTGGAGAACTGTCTGGATTTGATTGTTTGCCAGACTTGGGCAAAGAAAGTAGCCTTGTGACATTTCCCATATGCAGGAGAAGTTGGCATCCAGGACACCAAGTCACGGCTCTAGGGAGGCCCAATCAATTGTTGCACAGCTCACCTTCCAAGGCCAGCCTCTCTCCAGGAGCCTCACAGGAGCTAAGAGGGATTGTTCAGTGTTTCTGTTTTGCTGTGAATTTAAAGGAAACCAGACTGTAAAAGGATGGAAAGTTAGAATAGAGAAGATAATGGCAGTAATGGCAGTGATGGGCAGGTAATAGACCTACTCTGTTTTCAGGCCATTCATCCTCCAGGTCTCTATTTTAGAATCACCCATTTCTTTGGCAATAGTCCTAGAGGTTTAACAATAGTTTCCTAATGACCATATGCTATACCTGTATTGCTGCTTCCCTGTATATTGATTTTCAGTCAAAGAAGATTGATTTGAGAACAGTGCCCCATTTTAAATAGATTTATAATGTTGCACATATTTTACTAACAATTCTCTTTGACATGTCTGATGAAAAACATTCTTTTTCCCTCTAAACTCACACAACGCTTCTGACACCAGATGTGTGTTTTTCCTCACCAAGCAATTCTCGAATCGTCTGGACACCAGCTGAGTGTCCTATAATTTAATTCAATTGTGACACTATCTACCTGGAGTTAGCATCAGACCCTGCAAGGTAAGGGCTCAGTCCCACAAGACTGGCTCCACCTCAGGTGCCAATTACAAGTCTGAGCCTCCTGTAATTTTGGCTGACTATTAAAAAGCCAGGAGTTCCCAGGATTCCCTTCTCAGATTCAATAATGGCTAGAATAGCTTACACAAATCATATTTGTTTGCCAGAATATGATAAAGGAAACAACTCTGAGAGCCAGAGGAAAGATGAACATAGGACAACACAGGGAGGAGGTATAGAGAACTCCCAAGACCTCCCCAAGTGAACCACACTCCCAGGATCTCAGTGTGTTTGTCAACACCAGCCTGGAAACTCATCAAACATGCTAGTTTGGGAATTTTACGACAGTTTCTACTCCAGCACCACCATCCCTTTTTCTCAGAGTTTCCTATGTGGGGGTGAAATGTTCCAACTGCTTAATCACTTTGTCTTTCTGGTGAGCAGTCCTATCCTGAGGTTCGGGGCGGGGGGGGGGGGTTCAGCCTAAATTACTTTATTAGTATACTCGATGTGATCAAAAGGGGCTTGTCACTCCATTCCTCAGGAAATCCCAAGGGCTTGAGGAACTGTATGCCAGGAACAAGGGCAGTGAAGACCATATACATTTCTTATAACACTAGGATATGAAAAAGTATATTGTCCAGAACGCCAGAGCTGTGGACTTCACTCTTGCTCTTCTAACAAAGGGTCATTTAAAGAAAGGCCATAGTGCATGTTGGATTTTTTTTTTAATTTGAAAATTGGCACTTATTGGAAGTACATATGGTTTTTGAGAGAATAAAGGACTGTACTGCTATTAAGGCTCAATGTGGGACTGCATTTGGTGCTTTATATCATAACAGGTTTACATCTGTCCTTTTGATGATGTAGTAACTTTTCAAAGCCGCGTGTAGAAGGCTCATAACTGGCCATCTGCTTCCTCGTCAGGAGACACTCGATTGCATGTACCCTGCAGAACGTGGCTTTGGTTTATGTGTCCTGCTGCACTGGTCATAGTAACCTAAACACTTGTTCCAGGATGACAGACTGTCAGAAGGGCATTTTCTCCCCCACTGCCTTGTCTTACACCAAAGTATGCCACCTGTCCAGAGAGGTGGCATGTCACATTCCCATGGGTGAGAAGAAAGGATGGGATTTAACTGTATAACCATCTTGTTCAGTTCTTGGGGCAGACTTGAAGGTTTCTAGAAATATTCCTGTGTTGAAACATCAGGACCCCATTACGATTCCTTAGTTGATTTATGATGTTGGCAGTGTTGTTCCTCTAATCTCTAGACCTAGACCAGTGCTCTAACAAAAGTTGTAATCTCTTACAAAAATGACAGAATAACAAAAGGCATTCTTGGGTTTTTATTTACATGTTTTCCTCCCCTTTGGCTTAAATTTTAAAGCTATTTTCCTTCAAATAAATACCAGCATGAATATAAGGAGGGAGACTTTTGTCTCCATTATTTTGTTTTACAAAATATAACCGAAGTATGTTATTTTCTGGACTTGAGAGCTTGCTGACTACTTTGTCCCCATGGTCACAATTACTTAAAACTTTATACTTAGCTTTAACACCCATTCCCCTCTCTATCCAACCTCTTCCCTCCCTCTTTTCTCCACACAGGAAAAACTGCAGGGAAATACTGCTTAACTATCACACCACGTAACTAATTAGAGGCAGCATGCTTGTATATGGTATGCTAATGAGCTATTAGAGATCTAGCATGCTTTTGTGATAGGACATGGGCTCCTATTCTACCCCTCACCTGGTTGTGGATTTCCAGTTGTCAGTTAATGATGATGGGATGGGAATTGATTATGCTGCTTGTGAGCCAACAACTTTTAGAGAGGGCAGAAAGGTCAAGCAAGGGAATCACTCACAGAAAGCAACACCTGAGCTGAAACAAAGAGAATAAAAACCCCGAGTGATTTACAGGCAAGCACAGTGTGCAGAGTGCATGGCTGAGTGCTTTCGATAGAGAACTTTCATTGTTATTTCTGGTGGGCCTGGTGATGGGAGATGAGGATATGGGAAGTGAACTATTGATTAGCTACTTATATATATGCCACTGTCCAGATTTGAGTATATCAGTTTAGAAGTCCCCAGAGAGAGTCTGAAAAGATTGGCATTTCATACAGATGTGGGGTCAGGTTCATGCAGAGAAGTGTATAGAAAAGAGAGTTGATAAAGAAAAAGAGGCAAAATGGAAACCACAAGTGTGTGTGTGTGTGTGTGTGTGTGTGTGTGTATGAGAGAGAGAGAGAGAGAGAGAGAGAGAGAGAGAGAGAGAGAGAGAGAGAGAGAGATTACTAGAATCTGATTGTGGAAAAGATGACAAAAATAAATAGGAATGCTAGTAAAAGGCAAGACAATAGCAACACTAAGGCTAACAATAATGGCCAAAACTAATGTTAGGACAGTGGTAACCAGCTCTTACCAAGTGTTTCTCTCCAGTGCAGCAGGCATCTGCTAGCACTTGCACCTCACGTGTGTTTTCCCATTGTAGAGGGCAGTATAATAATACCTGTGCAGGCTGCTGCAACACAGTGTCTCTAACCATTGTCTCAAAGTAGAAAGTCAAAACCAAGAATTTGTGAAGCAGAGCAAGAAGAGTGGATATCCATTCTACATACTGAGCCACTACAAGGCAGGTGTGGCAGCTTTTGATGTTGCTGCCCGCTGCAACCAGAATAGGAAAGGTGCTCATTAAAAAAATAAAACAATACAATATTAGCCATGTAAGTGAACTTTGAGGAGAGAGATTCACCCTCTTTGAGTAAAAATAGTAATGGAAGTCAAAGAAAGAAAAATCATACTGACAAATCAGTGCTATGCATTTTGCATCTGTAACCTAACTTGAACAGTCACTAGAGCAGCCACTACCTTAGTAATTGCTCATTAGGTTACTAAAATATATTTTACTGCCATCCATGTGATCTTTGATAATAAAGATAGAATCTTCTTCTGAGCTGGACACAGTGGAACAAGCCACTAAGCCCAGCAACTCAGGATGTTGAGGCAGGAGGATCACAAGTTCAATGCCATTCTTAGCAATTTAGTGAGACACTGTTAAAAAAAAATAGAAAAATAAATAAAAGAACTGGGTATAGTTCCATGGTAAAGTGTTCTCTCTCTCTCTCTCTCTCATGTATATATATGTGTGTATATATACATGTATATGTATGTATACATATATACATACATGTATATTATATGTATATATAATCATGTATATAGATATATAATCTACATAGCTATATATTCATGCACACACTTCATCTGCACAAGAAAACAGTGTTTTGCTCAATATTTATTCTTCCTGTCTCCTTACACAAGAGAATATCTATAAAGCAATGAGTCTACAGAAAAATCTCCAGGTTGCAGCCTTCCTTACCAATGGAATGGCCAATGACACGTAAGTAAAAGTCAACATAAAGAGAGCCTCCAGGTAGGTATGATGAGGGAGGAATGGGAACATAATGGTTGGAACTCCAAAAATTTCCTTAAACCATGAGGATGGAAGTCACACATTAAAGATGGCACAATAAAATGAAACACCAGGACAGTTCTGATATAATTTCAGCCCTGGGTATCTATTCTGCACTATTTCACACAAAAGGAAAATAACAATAATATTTTATGTGAGTCATTTTATTTGAGCTTTCTGTAATATGCATCTAACTCTATCAAAAATATCCATTTTTCCAGTTTCTTCTACTATGCCTAGGCTAATAATAGTTGTCATTTCAAAATTTGTGTGTGTGTTTGTGTTTATGGTTGGTAAGATGTTACCATCTTCTCTTACTCTTGATGATAAAGAGAAATCCTTTCAAAAGTCAGAGTGGACATGAGAGCTATGAATACCTCTCATGCCCAGCCACCAAAACTCTTTTACCTTTCTATAATTCAAAGATTAAACATAAATCCATACACTACCCTTCATGTAAGCCTTGACTTAGCCTTTTGTTTTGCTTCTTCTTTCTCAGTTATTATCTGAGGAGTAGGAGGGAATCTAGAGGGTCACAATACTTCTTTAACGTCCTTAGAACTCTGCAATTTGCAAGGACATCAGGAAGAACCAGTGCTTTTTGTAAAACATGGCAAACATAGAATATCTCCCTTTTGGTTAGACCTCAATATATTGTGTGTTTCAGGATTTCTAAAGTTCTTTTATTTTTTTCTATTTCTTTTCCTTCGTTTTTGTTTCTTTTGATCTTACTCTTAAAATTTTTAGAAATTATTGCACATTTAAAGAAACAGTATCCTTCTCTTGAAGGAAGAGGACAGAGTTGGTAAGGAGGCAGAAATTTCTATAGAGGATAGAAATCAAAGGAATATTTCTTGGGAATAGTCCAAACAGATGGGAGAGTCTACATAATATTAGATCATTTGGTGGGTCCAGGACCTGTGTGGTTTTGGTTAGTGTAGCCACACTACACATCATTTTCCTGGTAGGTCTAGAGAAGTCCTCCTCTTGTGTGGTCCAGACAGCTCAGGAAGCTGTTATGTGGAGTAGTGGTCCACCCTTTCCTTTTCCATCATCACCTCTGTTCAGCCTGAGGTACTTACATGAGTCTATAATAGTGCCTTCAAGATAACATACCAAAGAGATAAGCACAAGATTTTAAGAACAAGCGATGTGAATTTCACTGTTTCTATTGTACAAGCTGTGACAGTAAGCTAGACATGAAGCATCTGCAAGCCCATTCGTTTAATGCTAATGGAAGTCTCTTTTATGAAGTGTTAAGTACAGTGTGCAACACAGATATATTTTGTTCACATTTACAATCTATCCTTCTTTTGAAAGCACTTAAGACTACACACATAGTTGGATATTTGGCACCCTACATATTGCCTGGCACACAATACTCTATAAACATTTTCTAAGGTTTGAGTACAGCATAGTGATCTAATGAATGAAAATCACTAACCCTAATGGGCTTGCTGTGAGTGCTGGACAAATTTAATCTGTTCAATGCCTTTGTACTCTCAGACTAACACTGAGCTGGTTGTATTTGTGCAGCAGACATATCTATAAGGTGATCGTATAATTTATCATCTAAACCAGAACACTGTGGAGAGTAAAGAGTCACGCTATTAACTGACTACTATTAATTACCATGGGACAACTTGGGTGTACATACTCAGGTTCATTTCTCTCACTGTTTAAGCCAAGGGAACTGCCCACATATTGTACAAGTATATTTTAAAATGTGCAGTGGATTAATTTCTGAACAACTTGAGTTGACATTGGTTAAGTTAATCTCAATTAGTTCCAATATAATGCATTTCTGTAAGCACCAAGGCACTGTAATTGCTGGACCCCTACAACTGTGACTAGCTGAAGGAACTATAATCTTTAACGTATGTTGGAAGGTTCTGGGAATCTTTCAGCTGTGACTTTTATGAGGGCTCCCCATTTATCCCATTCAAGTTGCAAACACAGTGTCTTGTTACAGATGATTTTAAGGCAAACTCAGCCTTTCCGCATCCCACCAAACACCTCCCCTGAATCATTATTATGTATGATAAACAGTAAAACTACAGCGGATTAAAGTCAGGAAAATTCCAAGTATAATTCAAGCTGTGTTGGTCACAGGCTCTGAGACCTGGAGAGAACCTACTTTTCTAGATTTTAATTACTTCAAACATAAAATTAGAAGATTGAAATGGATACATTATATATTCCTTTCATAACTAACATTCTAGGAGTGTTTCCTTGAATGTTTAAAAAGACAGAAATGTAGAGTGCATAAGTACATTTAAGATAACAATATTGCTGTGGTTGTACTCTAAAGGGCTGAGGGCCATGAAGGGAACTAACCCAAGATTTAAAACAATGAAAACATAGAAGTCAGCTTTTCTGATATATGTCAAAGTTTACTTTCAGTATACAAATATAAGGTATCGTACTATTGCCATATTTTTTTCAGCTGCAAAATTACTCTCTAAAGTATAAATTAACTGTAGTCTGCTTATCTTTCAGAAGAAGAATCAGACTCAGAGGGGTTAATCCTTAAGATTGCTAGGACTGCAAATAATTCAGTTCCTCTTGTTAGTTTGTTTAAATTTTAGATTTCTTCAGTTGGAAAGTTAAAATAAAACAGGATTATGTTAGTAAACAGTTGGGGCCAGATGCTGTAGGAATACTGAACAAGAACACTTAATTAGCAGTGAGAAACAAATAGAAACCCTTCTCTTTAAATTTCCCACCTTACACCATAAATATATAATCTACTTCATGGACAGAGCACAAAATCCAATTTGCTGAGGGACAATGTGCCAAGTTGTAGTTAGTCTAAAAGAGAAACCGGACTTTCATCACTGTTCTGTTGGAAGAGATATCCAATGACATGCAAATTTATTCTTGGGCTCCTTTCCACTCCTTTCATTCTTGAGCTTCTAGAGAACACTAGAAACTAAGGACAGAACAAAGTAAAAAGAAATACTTATGTGTTCTATCTGAATTGTATATGGAGAAAAAATGGACTGGCATGCAATTATGGAAGGGAAAATCAACAGCGATGGGTATAAAGAGTGGATTTTAGGAATGTCAATAGAGGAAAAGGATACGGATGTAAAGATGGCTGGAATTACAGAGCTCTTTTTTCCTGTTTCTCTGTCTTTGGTAGCATTGACTGACTAACTATGCATATTTCTCACTACAGTACAATCTCACAAACAAGTAAATATGTATATAACAAAATCAAATGAAGAAATGTCATCTGTGTGAAGGATCCTTTTGGCCAGTGAAGTACTTGTGTAAGGACAGAGACTTATTCAGAGTCCTGATTCAACATTTAGAGACTTAATATTTAGAGAAAAGCAGAAAAAAATACAACAAAAAAATACAAAAACAAAACAAAAAACATAAAAGCCACTATAGCACCATGACTTTGAGTTGGTATTCTGTCACCAGGCAAGATAAGTCTCATTGTTTGGTAGGAAGGCCACCTGGAGTAATCTTATTGTACTCCTTTATCCTTTAACAGCTCAAGGGTAGCAGATGAGTATAGCTCCTCAAGTTAGTCTTGTGGTATCTATTGGCTAACGGGGATTTATAATTTCTTAATGAAATATTAACATAATTTGGTTTGATCTATAATTTTGAAACAAAGATCATGAACTACATTGGTATTTTATGATGCTATTGATCATTATGTATTCTTACCTTTGATCATTTTAATTAAAGACAGTAGGGATAACATAACTATATGTCATCTATATAATACTTTATTTCTCTATGATTATGAGTCATACGGATTCAGAACACAAAAAATAATGCCAAGCTGTATAAGAACCTGTCTTAAATAAGTATTTTTAAGAAAAAGAAAGAGTCTAATATGATTGGGGAAAAAAAATTTTAAAAATTGAAATTTTGGTTTGCTGTTTGATTTAAACGTGTTAGCTTTAGTAAAATTTTTTTTTTATGTTTAACTTTTTACTTTGTTATAGAAGCAACATTTTGTATATAAACAGCCCTGCAGAACTAGTGAATTATTTCAAGGTCTTTATGACATGCTAATATATTCCCTTAGGTTCCCAGAGTCCTTTTGGTGTTATTAAGTGCTGTCATTCATTGTTTAAACACTATTTAGAATTCTTCATTGTTTTCCAAAAGGTCATCAAAGCACTTAATAATTTCAGAAAGAGATAAGCAGAAGAGAAGAACTTATCTATATATCAAAGGTGAGTTCCTGTGTGATCTGCTACACCAGACAACCTGCTGTCCCTATCAATCCTCCCTCTACCTCACCCTATCCTTGACTAAGCAGCACTTCATAACGATGCTCATGATTTCACATTCTCATCCTGGTTTCTACATCGATCTGCTTTGTAACCTGTGACCAGTCACAGACACTATCAAGCTTTAGCTTTCTTTCTTTTTTTTTTCCTTCCATCAATTGGAGAAAACCCACTTCTACTTTGGAATAAAGAAAGCCAAGAAGTAGAATATTCAGGTAATATGCATCTTAAGAGATAGGGTAGGCACCCCTCTGAAAATAGGAAATATTAATGCCCAAATATTTGTAGGTTTGTAGTATTAGCTCAAGGAAGATTAAAAACATTAATTACTGCTTTCTTGGAATGTAGAATTATGGTCTTTTTATTTTGAATATGGATATGTATATGTCTCTCATTCTCTATCTCCTTTCTTCTTCAGAGGGGTTTAACTATCTATAGTAAAATTATAGATGTCTGATCATGGACTGAAAGAGGCAGCCAGATGGATATCAAGTTTAAGATTCTTTATCTCCTCTCTATTATTTTTTGTGTCCTTTTTGCATTCTTATTAAACACCATTTCTTAATTACAAATTACTTTCGAAGCCTTATTTGTGTGTTATTTCTCACATTTGAGAAATCATTGTCAAAATTCACATTTTCCCCTTCTGTCTGTTTTCGAGCTTCTCAGATTTTGCATACTTTGTTCATATGCCAGAATTTAGAAAACATGCAGTTTTCATTTGAATATGATTAAAAATAATTGTTACTCCATCACGTAGCTTGTACTTGTGTATGTGTGTGTGTTTTAAATCATTTTGCTACTTCTGTTATTAGGACTTACGTAAGGGAAGAATAAATAAATAACAAGAATTCTCCAAAACTGAGAATACAAGGAAGTAGTGTTTATCAAACTATTGCTTTTCTATGTATTAAATGCTACTTGAACAACACCACTGTGCTATTTGTCTACTTTGCTTGTTTTTTGTTACATCATTTTATGCCAAAAATACGGTACACAAAAACAAACATCCTAACAATGTACTAATATCTGATACTCATTTAAACACTTACTGAGCACATACTAGGTGCTAAATTAATAGGTTTTCTTCCTCTCCCAGGCAACTCATAGCTGTGGTTTGTAGGAGGCTTAAAATGATAAAGCATTTCCATTAGTTCCCTAATGGAAAAACTGATGGAAGTTACGGTTAAGTGGTAATATCATTCTAAACTGAATTAAGTCAGGGAACAATACAATGGGTGAAGATATATAAATCTTAAGCTTTTGAACTACATATAAGCATACGTGTGAGGAGATAAAAAAACAAGCTTGAACAACAACAGGTTGTAATGATGGGCTATTTTAATATCAAAGCTAATTGATTTCATGCATTCAACAGACTTTTTCTTGGATGCCCTTAAGGACATATTTCTTTATATACTAATTGCTCTGCAGTTTAAGACTTTTAAACTTGAGAGAAAGAGATGTAAACAGAGAATGATTTATAACTAGTAAATATCTGGATTGGAAAGAAACAAATATGTAAACTTGCCTCCTTTATATTAGAGTTAAGTGTACTTCTTAAAACCCTCAAAAATATACATCTGGAATAAAAAAAACCAATTCTGTTTTATGCATGGTTTGGCAATGTAGAGAACTTAAATATTTACTTTGCATTAGTTAAGGTTGAAAGTAATTATAGTTCAAAAATTTGAGAAGCTTCATGAATAAAGAATATACAAGTTATTACTATAGGAATAGGGTCTCTGTGGCAGATATTTAAACTTAAAGGTTGAAGTTTGTAAAAAAAGTTCATAAGAAACAGAGTCAGTCCAACCACACGAAGCATGTCCAGTAGGGCGATTCTTACTGAAAGCATTCTAGATAATCTGCTAAGAGGCAGTCAGGCAGAATGTCCATGGCAGAATGGGCTCATGCCCAGCAGTTTCCAAGGAGGCACTCTGAAATGCCTGGGACTCCACTGCACCTGTTTTCCCCATGTTTTTGATAGTCATGGTTGTGACAGTTCATATCTACCTACAAGTTAGTATCATGAATTGTTAGTAAAGGCAGTAGTAGCTGTAGAATCTGTAGTTTTGGATGCTTGTTCTGTGGTTCAATGAACAGTAGAGGGATCATCAGAAACCTGCCCCTTATAAGAGAAAACAAACAGCATTAGACTTGTACACAGAAACAAATTATAATGCTTCAGTAGAGACTTTCATGTGATCAGCACGACTGATACTACCCAATTATTTTTAGGTACTATATCTTGATTCAAATAATATTTTGAACTTTCCATATATGTAGGAATACTCTAGGTAGCAAAATTTCTGGGGCTATTTTGTCTCATCTGTTTAACACTCGCTTTAACATAACATTTCATTTGCTCTTCTTGATTTTTGTATATCTGCTAGAGTGCAACCATAGTGTACCTACCCACCTGAATATGTCAGAGGTATAATGACAGCCTGATATCATGGCAGCAGCTCACCCTGGGCAAAGGCACCAGTAGGTCATCATGATGGACCCAGCCAATTCTTATTTTTATTATTTAGAAGAAGAAAACTGTGATTTTGCTTAATACAATACATTGTCCTACCTTTTAGACATTTGCATGGTATTAGTACTGTGATGTACAAGATGTCACTACAGTGTTTAATAATCACTGTAATCCTATTTAATGTTATTTATCTATATGAGATATTGTGCTGACAAAACTGCACATTTAGAGAGAGGGGCTGAAAGCAATAATCCTATAATAAAAGTGAAGTGTATTAAAGATGGAAAGCATTATTACCACAGGTAAAATCCTTGGAGAGTGCTGAACGTTTCTCTTATTTATAATTTAGTCCCAGCAGGACAACCTGCTGTGTGCTGATTATCAGAGCAATTCTAGCTTTGGGGAGCAAAAAAAGTCACAAACACACCCAGAAGCTGAAATAAGCTTTTCCTTTTGTATGATTTGAGAGCTATTGTCACTCTGTGGAACTCTGCAAATTATTCCATTTGAAAATAATTCAGCAGCTAGATTATATATTGTCTACATTTCCTCTTCCTGCTCTTTACTACTAAGGACATTTAAACGAAACTATTAACGGGGTTTTTTTTATACTGCTTATTCTCCACCTGAAGTTATTATCCTCAATTCATGATATCATACTCATCTGGAACACAACCAAACAGGAACATGAATTCAGATGGGAGAAATAAACAAGAGAAATGGAGGAATTTGTAAAGCAGAAAGAATCAGGATGAGAGAGGTCTCTGGGGAGACATGGGTACACTTATGGCTGTTTTCACCTCTAAGCTGCAGATTTAATTTTAGCTGATTTGAATTAGCTGAGGGCTACTTCTATGGTGACATAATTGTGACCACAAATAAAGGAACCTCTGTACTATTGCAGAAATACCTAGCAAAATTAACTTCTTTGATGGTAATATTGTCTGTATTTGATTTGAATCAAGTTAAAACACGACATCTAACACCAAGCCTAGCGCTTGGCTGTTGTTCAATAGATTCTTGTTGAATAGACATATAACAAATATAGCTTCATTGAATTAGAATGCATATGTGTCCAATTCAATGTCTTTTTAAATACTTTTGTATTTAACCAAAGAACACTAACTCATCTGCCTCAAAGAACATAGGTGGCTGTTCTAGGCTAAAATCACCTGTTCTAAGGACAGCCAGGGGAACCCCTGCTCTTTTGGTGCCCTGGGAGAATGTATGTGAGACTTCATTCTACAAAATGGTCAGCAAAGTTTTTTGTTGTTGTTGTTTTATTTGTTTGTTGTTCTGCAGTAGTGAGGATTGAACTCAGGGCCTCCTTCATACCAGGCAAATGCTGTACCACTACAATATGTCCCCAGTCCTTTCAATGCATTTTTGTACCTGGTTTTCACTTTTGCCATAGGAGAGTTTTCATTAAGATTCTTTTGTGCTATTGCCTGTTACTTGAATACAATTTGAACAGGAATCACTTTTAAGCATTCACCAATTTTTAATCTTGTCTTTTAAAATTATATCTAAGTTTATGTGTTCCTGGGAAAAAGAGGTAGAGAGGGAACACAGAAAGAGTCAGAGAGCCTACTGCCTGATTGTCAGACAATACCTGTTAGGCCTTAATAAACTGCTGGTCACAAGTCTCCCTTCCAGTGGAGAATCACAAGAGAACATTATCTACAGCAAGATGATCTCCTTCTCACTAATAGTCTGATTTCCAATGAGTTCTTTCCAAAATGACAACATGCCTTGAGATTAGCTTTCCTGGCTGCCCAGAACTCCCCATGTAAATATCATGTCTTTAGTTAACTACAGTCCGACTGAGACCTGGCGTAGAAGAGCAGGGAGCCTATTCGTAATTGCATCTATCTCTTGTGAAACATTCTCTGCAGGGAATTTTACTTCTGCTCTTCTCAAATCTGGGGAAGTGATATAAATTTTTCATGTTTTTTATAAAGAATTATGTGCTTGCCTAAAGAAATGATATTCTTGGTTATTGTATTTTATTGCTTGTAATTATTGTAGAAATAAAATTATGTTCAATAATGCTGTTACATGTAGATTGGAGACTGCAAAATATAAATTATCCATATTGAATTGTGGAAATCTGTTTTTATATGGTACATGAACATTTCATCTAAAATGGTAAGCATTTTCCCAAAACTCCAAAGTTAATGATTATTGGACTCTGCTACAAATGATTTCTGTATATACTCTGATAGATCAGCTGCACTTTACCATTTTTTTTAATGTCATCTGTTTTAATAAATGTCAGGAATGAATTTCAAGCATTTACCATTATTTATGACCAATCCTGGTTAGGAAGTGGATCACTCAGAAATATGTAATCACTCAGAATTATCAGTCAGAATGCAGGCATTCATTCACAGGGGATCTTTATACTTATTCAAAAATCGGTGGTTATCAATTAATGATAATCCTTGTAAACCTTTTGTTGTAGTATAACAACACAAAACAGAGTCTACTAGAAACATCCACATCATCGGGGACAAAAGAATAGATAGTGATAATAGCATTAGAAGAATGCATAGTAATAATTTAACTATCATACTTCTCACCTAATCCATATTGCTTTCTAGCATAGCAGCTGTGTACAGAAAGCATGGCAGATGTTTTCACTTTAGGGCTAAAAACATGGAGGCTCTGAGAAGTGACGTATTTCAGGATCACATGACCCATGAGTGGACCTGATGGGAACTGGACCCAGGTTCCTGAGCCCTAGTCCTCTGCTTTCTTTTCTGTCCTCAAATGAGAAAGAGGGGCATTTTCAAGAGGTTGGTGACTGGAACTTTCAATTAATATGCACCACACTGTTCTCCTTTCCTAAAGTCTCTTGGCTGTAGGTCAGGATTCGACTGACTGAAAAGAGACCCAGTATTGGCATCCATTTGTGTGGTGCTAGCCAGGAAGTTTTTAAAATGCTGTGTTACTGGATGATACTTACGGCCTGGGGCTTCTAAACAAACTTGCATGGACTTGAAAGTAAAAAGTCTTTTGAGAATATGGCACACTCACAGGAGAGGGCGACTGACAGCATTTGCTTGGTGGCTGACTATTTCTTTTCAATAGTCTTACTTCATTAGTTCACAATTCTGATTATTCCTCTCCAGCCAGTGGAAATGATCACTCAAAACATATTTAGGAGTGGACTGGGAATGACATACTGCCTCTCATGAAAATCCCTGAAAAATATATTTTTTTCCTGACAAAAAAACAAATGGCTCCATTCTCACTAAACTGGAAGTCACTGAACACACAAAGGAGAAAACACAAGAGAAAAGACAAGTAACATGAAGAGGTAAAATAAAGACCAAAAACCCAGCAAAAACAGCTGTTGTGAAGTGGTACAGGCATGAAACCTATGGAACTCCTGAAGGAGGAAGAAGAACAGGGAAGTAGTCTAAGAATATTTTGTGGAGGAGATTTTTCAGGAGGTTTGAAGTGAGGGAAAAAATGATATTAAAGATGCATGGAAATTGAGTGAAACAAAAGCAGATAAGGACAGGTTCTATCTCCTTTGAAATGCTTACGATCTATTTTTCAAGTTTCACATGGGCTGACATATTGCTGATTTCAAAGAGAAGTGCTTATTAAGAAAGTTGGTGAAGTAGCCCATTTCCTCAATATTCATGACTATTATCATTTTGTAATTAGATGAGAAAGAATGACAGCTATCATAGTTGATAAATGCAAACAGAAGAATTACACTTTATCTCTTCAATTGTCAGATTCAGACATGGCAGTTAGAATGTACATTAAACCACCACTTGGAAAAAATAGGTGTATTAATACTACTTCACAGGACTAAATGTGAATATGGAAACATTTCATGAAGTATAAAATGCTACCCAAATAATAGGATGCTATTACTACTATTATTTTTAGCATGGATATGTATCTAAGGCTGTGCCTCTTCGTGTTGAATAACTCTCTGTCCAATTAAAAGCCACTAATTATATCATATGAGAGGAAGACAATTTTCTTTCGAGTATCACAGCACTCTGTCCTCCATATATTACCCTTGCCACATTTAACTTTGAATTTTTATGACTATTGGATATGTCTCCATATTGTCTATGACATTGTTTAGAACTAACCAGTAAATGTTAGTCACATTTAGGTCTTGAAAGGTGCCAATCTGAAAACATTCATCTTCACATTAACAACCTCCTTAATTAACCTTCTGACATTACCAATGAGAGGGTTCATTGTCATTGTGGAAAGGCATGCTATGTAAGTGATTTTGCATGGGCTGCTACTTTGTTTATTTTCTATAAGAAAATCAAGATGCTTCTTTAAAAAATCTTCACTTTTCACTAAAATGAGGATCATTTTGATAAACTTCCATGATCAGAAAATAGAGCTCATGCTGGGCAGGATCAATTGAAATAGTGACAATATGGTTTGATATTACCAAAAATAGAGGATCAGATGGACAGAGGAGGTAAGAGCAAGGGTCAGAGCCTGTTTCCCCATACTCAATTTTACAAGGGCAAGAAAATCATGTAAATAGCCAGAATCTATCTTTGTAAGTCAACCCCTAATAGCTGACAGTTTGGGAATTTGAAAAAAAAAAATCTATTACTTTAACCAGTGGCTAATAAGCTCTATTTTAAACGTAGTTTAATCAATATTTGTCTGACATTGTAACATTTCCTTTCCCTTAATATGTTCTTTCCTTACAAGTACCTCTTTGTGAAATCAGAACTTAAAAGATATGACTTCTATCAATGTTGTGAGTACAACAGTAATGGTGGTACATTTTTCATGCTCCTTAATCTGTATCTCACAATCTTTATATCCATATAGATGCCTTCAGTCTCTGCAACTTACATCTTGTGGTGTGTGAATTTTAACTATATGCTAAGCAGACAATACCAGAACAACAGCCATAAAAATGTTCTCTAATACAACTAAGCCAATAATGTTGTGATATCTCTTTTGATCAACAGAAGGCTTCCCAGTAATTCCAGAATCCCAGTGGTGTTCCTGTGAAATCTGAGAGGCACATAGCCCATTTTACAGTTGACACTGAGACCTCAACAGATGCTAATATCTGGCTTTCAGGCAAGACCAACCTGAGGTGAACTCAATGGCAGTGCTGGGATTGGCTCCATCTCGATGCCCTTTCCAGTACCTTTTCTCCCTTGCTGCTTCTCTTCCACCAAGGTGCTTATTGCTTTCCTCCTGCTTGCGGCTACCCATGACCTCATCACTAGTCACTACTCTTTTTTTGGTACCAGGGATTGAACTCAGGGGTACTCCACCACTGAGCCACATCCCCAACACTATTTTGTGGTTTATGTAGAGACAGGGTCTCACTGAATCGCTTAGCACCTCGCTTTTGTGGAGGCTAGCTTCAACTCCTGATTCTCCTGTTTCAGCCTCCCAAAGTGCTGGGATTATGGGCATGATTCACGGCACCTGGCTCATCGCTACTCTTAATAGCTGGCCACCATCTAGATAGATTCCTCTGCTCTCCTTCCCTTAATCAGAGCGTGGTACTGGTAGCTATAGTAATAATAATAGCAGCAGCTCTCATGACAACTTGGATTTGATGACCACTTTAAAACCTCTATTGCCCTTAAATGTTCATCATCTTATTTAATCAATATGACAAACCTGTAAGGCGGATATTTTCAAACACGTTTAACAAACAAGTAACTCAAAATTCAGAGAAGTTAGATCTTGTACTATAGGCAATAAAATCCTATAGGTGTTGAGTGAGGAAATGGAGATGGTAGAAGTTCAGGTTTTCTGAGTCAAAGTAAATGTTCTGAACTTTCAAAACATTTACACTAGTAGAAATGAGAATATAGGAGGACAGTGAGTACAAGACAGAAACATCTTCAGAGCAATTAAATCATGACATGGAGGCCAATTGCCTAAAGAGAAAGCCACGCACACTCCTTCTTAAGGTTATCAATCCAAACAGATGAGGTGAAGTAAAATAAACAGTTTATAATTATACATTTTGGTAAAACTGAAAGCCTGTCTTAGATCATTTGCAAGGCTCCTCAATAAATGAAGCAATCTGAAGGACAATTTCCCAGGTCATTTTTACTGAGAAACACCGTGTTATGTGTTATAGGGGATATTGAGAATGTTACAATGGAAGATTGAGTAGAGAGAGACATCAAATGCTAAAATAATGATTAAAAATAAAATTAAATTTAATAAATCAAAAGTAGCTATGAGATTCATGGTAACATATTTTTAAAGTGTATCAGAAGACTTTAGAACCTATCACCAATAAAAGACAAAAATAAAACAACTACTGGATGGTTAGAAAACTGAGAGATATGTTAAGGAAACTCTTAGGAATAGGAGGAATAGGCTGTGCCATGATCCTGCTCTAAAGGGGAGATGGAGATGGCTCCAGTTACCCACAGACAAGCTTCAACAAGACTTTTAAGAGAGCCTTTTGGGCAGTTGGGAGATACACTGGATAGGTACCTGACTTCAACCTGAGCACTTAGAAGAGCAAGGGCTGGACAAGGTGATTGCATTATACAGTCTTCACTCCACGGGATTCCCAATGACCTTTGGGCATTTCCTGTATATTAGACATAGGTCTCACATGGCAGAGAGCCAGAATGAGGTATTCTTAGATGTTTGAAGATAGAGTAACCTGCAGAAGAAAGAATGATTAAGAAAAAAATCAGCTGAAATCATAGAACTGGGATACTAGGGCTTCAGAAGGAGACAGTCATCCCTGGAAGAAGGAATACATGCAGGAGGGTCAAAAGAGCTGCAGGTAAGTGTTTCCCAGAAATGGAAGGGGACTATAGCAGTGTTTGCTTTGTCTGTTAAACTTTTTCTATAAATTTTTCTAAAAACCTTTTATTAATAAAATTGTCTTATGATAGTACCCATAAACTAAGTCATTTCCAGCTCTCATCATCCTTTCTACCTTCTTCCCAAATCCCTCCAGTGAAAAGTTTCAACTCAACTCCAGGGGGAAAATACGTATAAATTAAATGTATTATTTAATAGATTAAATGTTTTATTTAATCAATATGACAAGCCTCTAAAGGGGATATTTCCAACCACATTTAACAAACAAGTAAATCAAAATTCAGAGAATTATATCTTGTACTATAGGCAATAAAATCCTGTAAGTGTTGAATGAGGAAATGGAGATAGTACAAGTTCAATCATCTCCTATCACTCTCTGGCAATGAACTCTCAGGCACACAGAATAAAACTTCAACTTCCATTGGTCTATATCCCTATAGGAGGAAATGCAGACTATCTCAGCAGCCTCACCTCTCACCAGCCTCCACCTACTTCTTGCTCCTCTACATACATATACATATATTTATGTATATATACATATATCAACATATATCTATGTATGCATATACACACATATACATAGATATATGCATACATATAAGATACATAAAATAGATATAAGCATAAGTATGTATAAATATAAAAATATAGATGTACAAAATATTTATCTATTGAAATGTGTGTGTGTATATATGAAAGATAAAAGGGAAAAAGAGTAGCTATTGACTGGGAAGGAGGGGTGAGGTGAAAGAAAGAAGCAGGTGCCCTCTTTTCCCTGACTGAAGTAGACCTTAGTGTGAGATAGAGTAGAACCCTTTAAATTAACAGAAAACTATTAACTAATTAATGGATATTGACAGTTTAATTTTTAATCAAGTATATGCTTTGTGCTTAAAGTTACCTTAGAGGTTTTTATTACCTAACAGTGTCCAGAAAATTCTGGAGCAGGACAGGGGAAAACTCTCCCAGTGAATAAATTTTGAAGAAATTCTGGAAACCAAAACAATAGATAGATAGATAGATAGATAGATAGATAGATAGATAGATAAATATGACTTTTCTGAGGGCTGGATAAGAGTTGTAATAGTACATGCCTAATGAAAACTGGAACTTTCCTCCTCAGTTCTCTCTGGTATTGGCAACATTTTTTCTCATTATATAGTCTCAATTTACTCAAGATTATATGTGTGTGTGTGTAAACATACATATACATATATACATACATATGCATATGTGTGTATGCATGTATATATATGTATATTCATTCAACATTTTATACACACGCCCTCACCACCACATTCTGCATTTAAGTCTTTGTGGCTGTCACACTGCTGAGTATAAGACAGCTCATCATCACGTCACTTCTATCTCATGGGTGCCAATGCAAAGATCCCCGAAGACCATTTCTATACTTTGGAATCCCTCTAAAACGATTAATCCAATCTGAAATCCAAATAATTTAAAAATTATCAAGTCCATTCAGAATTGCACAACACCTAGTTATCTGTTCTTCAGTACTATTTAAAGAAACATAAAATATAATCGTTATGAACATTTAATAAACCATGACAAGCATGCCTCCTAAATATTCCTTATGCTATGTTAAAGTATCATTGCTTAGTAAATGGCTCAACAGTCTAGCTATTTTCCAAAACAAATATCAGAAAAAATAAAGAAAGCAACAGTCTTCGTCTCAAAGTGAAGACCCAAATCCTCTGTTCCTGGATAGGGTTGGTTCAAAGATGGATCCCTAGGGTTGACTCAGCCCCAGATGGGCTGAGTGGTTTGGAGAATTCCCTTCAATGTCTTCATCTCCACCTGTACCACGTCATCTTTTCAGATGTCAGTCATCTCCTATCACTCTCTGGCAATGACCTCCCAGGCACATAGATAGAATAAAACTCTAACTCCCATTGGTCTATGTCTGTACAGGAGGAAATGTAGGCTATCGCAGCAGCCTCACCTCCCACAAGCCTCCACCTTTTTCTTCCTCCTCTACATACACTGGTGAGCCTGCCAGTCCTCCGGAAGCCCAAGCTAGTCTCTGCCCTGGGGTCTCTGTGACTACTTTTTTCTTTCCCCTGGAATTCTTTGCCCCCAGACTTTTACATGGCTCATTCTCTCTTTTCAGGACTCTGATCTAATATAACCTCCTGAGTGATGTGTATTTTTTAAAAATAGTACACACTTTCCAAAACAATTGCCTCCCTAGAGCCCTTCTACTGCTTCAATTTTCTTCCTAGAATTTATACAAAAATCAGCTGATACTATTCACTGTCTTCTCTCTCTAGAATGTAAGTCATGAAAATAGTAACTTTGCTTCCATCCCATAACATTCCCTGTATTCAGAATCAGGTCAGATGCATTGTACTTAACCAGATATCAATGGAAGGTAAATATAAATGGTTTCCCTTTCACTCTCACTCCTCTCCCCCACCCCTGCACTGCACATATGTATTAGCTGTAAAACCCTCCAAAGAAAGGAAGGAAGGAAGGAAGGCAGGCAGAAAAGGGCTGCACATTTGTGTGACTCTCTCAATAGGAATTGGGGGATAGAGAGGTATATGTGCTATCCCAGAGTAGCTCCACTGGGGTAAGGGCTAGAAGGGGTAAAGTACTTTTAAAGAGAAAAGGAAAGCAGGCTTCATCTCTGGAGCTTACAAAAAGGAGGGCAAGGACTGTGGGGGAGCCATTCTAGGTCTGAGACATGACCCAGAGGGCTTAGCTATAGAAGGCTTCCTGTGGTGCCCAGCAGTCCTAGCCTAACTTTGAAATTCCAAGAGGAGAAGAGGGGCATTTGAGGCAATGTCCTTTTCATGTCCTAGGAAACAGGGGAGCTTTGCAATGCATATGGAATGCACTCTGCAGCCCTGGCAGACATCCTGCCTTGGGAATGACTTTCTTACTTAAGCCAAAGACCTTGAAATGGAGACCTCATGTGTAAATATGTGCAAATGTTGAACTAAATTTATCCCATAAAATTTTTAGGAAACAACCTTGCCATGGATACAAGCTGTTGAATATATTATCTGCTAGGGTTAACAGGGTTTCCTTCTGCAGAAATAAATAAATTAAGAGGAAGCACTGAAGGGTTGACTACTCCAGATTTGTCTTTAATAACATTCCATTAAAAATGACGGAAAGGCGCAGCTCTCACAGTAATTCAGGCTCAGAGCGATGCTGTTCTCTCTCAGGCTCATGTCCTCAGTCAGATGAGGCCTCTGTGGTTTTAATCACTTCTCTTCCTCTAATTCACCATCCCCAGCATTTTTTTTCTTTCCTTTTTTTTTTTTTTTTGGTCTGTATTTCCATCTATCTGACTATGGCTCATTTACTTTGATTAGCAGAGGAATTGGTATCACATTTTTCAATAAAGACTAGTGATTTTTAAACTATTTAGATCAAAAGTAACATACATCATCTGTACCATGCAAAAACAGGGAATCGGGATCTAAAAAAAAAATTTGACATCAAGTTTGGCATCTAGCTGGTTTTTATTGTACAAGAGCCTAAGTTTAAATATTAATAAGAGAGATTTTTCCAAGTTCTTCCTTCCTTACCTTGATACCAGGTCTATACTCTAGAAAGTTAAAAAAAAAAGTAACTAAAGTGTAAAAAGTTTATAAAAAAGACTGCCTCCACGAGCTGTGACTCCCTCATCTCCTATCTCTGCCCAGCTAGGAATGAGATGGAACATTCCAGTCTCTCACTGTTGGCCTTGTAATAGCTACTCAGAACAAGATTGGATGAAATTTGTAATTTTTTTTTATATTTATGTGCCATTTGCTTTTTTTAAAAAAATAAACGGTAACTGTTGATTTGTGTGAGTTTGTGTGTGTGTGTGTGTGCGTAGAAAGACAAAGGAGGAATAGTGTGTTGCACACAGGGAAGGTTATAACTTCATGTTTGCAGATAACACCTTGGTGTGGGATTGTTTGCATTAGGAGGTGAGGTCAGGACTGCTTAGCACTCCTCTGTGATTTTCTCACCTAAAGCTCTACCAACATGACCCTGTAATATGAGAAGATGCACTACCAAGCAGGAAGCCTTAATTTATAATCCACACAAATCCCTGTGTCAAAGTGGGTTGAGGACACCATAGTTAGGCTCTCATACAGTATTGGTGCTGTGCATTGGTGAGGAGCAGCTACTTTATTCTTTTCTGTGTGTACTATATCTGACTCTATCAATTACTACACTTTGATGGATTTAACATTTTCCAAAGACAAAAAGTTAAAGAGTTTGAAAGTGAATCTACTAGAAAAATAAGCTTGAAAAAATGAACATAGCAAAGGGAAGAGATTCTAAAACATCCCTTCCTTATCAGATGGAAAAGATAGAAACTGAAAGCAGGGACCATTTATCTAACTATACCATATTCATCACCTTCATATCTGAAAGTCCCACCTCCAGTGGGATCATTTCATGCTCTAGCCACTAACCTCACAATGCAGATTTCTCTTCCTGTTCTTACAGAGCTCATAGTTTGCCCTTAACCACAGTGTTAATGGGCAGCCTCACTGGCTAAGAAAACTACACAAGCCTCAGACTTTATATGATTCCAGACCTGCTGGCTTAGACTCAGGAAGTGTGATATTTCCTCTCCATTTCTAATAACTTTGACCTTAAGATAGAACAGACAGTGGTCCTCCCCAGAATGGAGGCAGAAGACAATTATGTAGGCTATTATGACCAAGTAAAAGAAGCAGGTATGTTTCTTCTCTTTGAGTGTGAAGGCCAGAGCCTATGGTCCTGGTGGTTTTATTATTTTGTCTGTCTGAGGGGGAGGGAATGGGAAAAGAATTAAAAAAAAAAACAAACATACTGGATGTGGTGCAAATACTCTCTTTGGACTGTGTGTACCTTCCTGTCTTCCTACCCTTTCGCATCTTCTGCTTTCTCTCTTTTCTTCTCTGTGTGGAATTCTCAAAGTAATGACAGATGAAAGGAGGCATCTAATTGTGGGCAACACAGAACAGTTTTTGGAGAAATGGCAAAATTGCTGTTTAGCCTGTGCTCTTCCCTGACCAGTGCCATTACCAGCAATGGATTAAAATTTGTGCTCATCATTTCTCATGTGGTTATTCTCACATTATGGATTCTCCACTGGAGACCTGTAGAATGAAGGTTGGTAAAACTTCTAAATCTTTAAACTTTAAAAAGCAGATTGAAAACTTCACTCCATTATGCTGTTCTCACCCTCACCGAGTCTGAAGGTTTCCTGTGATGAAGCCCCGAAAATACCAAGAGTTTCAATTTGCCAACTTCTCCAAACATGTGGTAGCTAAATTTTTTTTCTCCCAAGCTGCTCTGATCTTTTGGGTCTTCAGCACAGCAGGATTCTTTTTCCTGGCATAAGGCGGTGAGAAATTTCTTTTGCTCCTAAACCACCTGGTAGAAGATCTTTACTAAGAGGACCTTGAACAATAGCTGTACTCTGCCATTAAATGACCTAGTGTTTAAGGCATGTTGGGGCAAGAAGAGAAAAACAGTATGACAATTCATTTGAGTATAAATGAAGTGAGGAGTAGTTCAATTTTCTGTGAACATTTAAACATTTCACACATAATAAAACCAAATCTGTGCATTCCCAGTCTTAAATCCCATGGGCTTATTAGTTTGGGTTGAAAGAACTTACTTTAAAATATGGTGTGCACTAAGACAAACTAAACACAGAGAAACGAAAGTTTCATTTGCTTATCTGTTCTATAAGATTCTATGAGAGAAACAATCAGTAGCATGGATAGCGATCTGAGAGAGCTTAACAGAAAAGAGAAGCCACCATCTTGGGAGAGAGAAAACAAAATCAAGCCTGCCATCTCCCTGTAATATGAATAAATATTTCTTAAAACTTGAGGGAACTCTAACATGAAAAAGTCAGAACTTCCGTAAAAGTCCTGTTTTCAGGAGACTCACTTAATTCGGTTAAGTTATTCAAACAGCAATTCCTACCCATAGTTAACTTAGAATAGATGTTATTTTTCAGGAAAACAAAACATCCACTAACATTTAGAGGATGCCCTAGTTTGTCATGACATAATTAAGAAAATTTCCTCGACTTTGCAACTCTGTTCCTTTTATTTCATTTTATTTTATTTTATTGGTACTGGGACTTGAACCCAGAGTGCCTGCATGCTGGGACATACCCTACCACAAAGCTACATCCCCGGCCCTTTTGGAATTTTATTTTTATTTATTTAATTTTGTTTTAATCATTTATTTTTTTGTGGTACTGGGGATTGATGCCCCAGAATGCTCTATCACTGAGCTACATTTCCAGCCCTTTTTATTTTTTTTTGAGACAGGTTCTCACTGAGTTGCCTCAAACTTGAATTTCTCCTGCCTTAGCTTCACAAGTGGAGGGGACTGTAGATGTGTACCACTGCAACAAGCTTTTTGTTTTATTTTTGAGACAAAGCCTAAGTACATTGCCCAGGCTCACCTTTAATTTGCAGTGCTTCTGCCTCAAATTCCTAAGTAGCCAGGATTACAGATGTGCACGACCACACCCACCACTCTATTCCTTTTAGATATGCTACTTCCTAACGTCAAGTGAAAAAAATCTTCTATTTGACTTTTTTGAAGTCAAAATGACTCAATGGCAAAATCCTATAAGTGAAAAAACAATCACCTGATAAGTCACTTGATGTACATTCTAATAGAAATATTAGTTTCTAACTCAAACTCACTAAGTTTTTAACTGTCAAATTGACAATATAAGAAAATTGATTCATTATTCTTAGTTTGCTACCAAGAAGAGAGGTTCATTCTGGCTAATTTAAGAAAGGAAGATTTATCATCAATATATACATAGACTGAAGCTAAAGCTTGTCTAAAAATCTTTGAATCTTCTCTTTTCATTATAGCCTGTCCTCATATTTCCTAGAACAAATACCAGAGACAGCCACTCTGATTGATTAGCAAGTTACTAATTACCATATTATGTAGAGTTTTTTACATCAGCTAATCTCACGGACGCTAGAGCAGCATCTTCGGGTTAGGCATATATTCTTTGAGTCAAAAAGACTCCCATTCAAATAATCTATGGTGATTTTTACGGGAAGAGATTGGGCAATAGCATTTTACTTTGTTAAAAAAAAAAAAACACTATGTGCCATATTTTCTGAATCACATGCCCCTGTACATAGCCCCTTGCTACATTATGTGGTAGATACATTAATTTTTACTGCCTGTACTGTACCACATTCAAGAATGAGTGAACATTAAAAACTAGAGCCTGTTAGTTGAAAACTTCCTGCCATCTTTCCTAAAATAGATACAAAAAATAATCTAGACATAAAATACTTTCCTAATTGGTTCTTATGCCTTGAAATTCTCCATGATAAAATCAATCTTATTTTCTGCTATTGCATTAATTTAAATAACAATAATTAAGATAGGCCGCTTTCCTCTTTAAAAATCTCTACTTGCCCTCAGTCACATCCAAACTTTGAAATTTCACTGAAGATATCTTGAGTCAGACATTGAACTTTAAAAAAAAAAAAATTCTGTGTGTGTGTGTGTGTGTGTGTGTGTGTGTGTGGTGTTTGTGCACATGTGGTAATAGAGATCAGAAACTCACACATTCTAAGCATGCATTCATTCTACAACTGAGATATATACCTAGCCCTCATATCTTGACTCTTTATTATGTCTCTAAATTCATGCGCCCCTTCTGTCCAACAGGAAACTCTTAGTCTTTGCCCTGAATACTAAGGGCACCAGCCAAATTCTCACATTTGTGTCTTTTTTCAGGTCATCCTCCCTGCCTAGCATGTTTCTCTTTGCCTCTTTACTTAATCTAACCTACTTACTTTTTACATACATGCTCTACATTAGAAGTCTGTGCTTATCTAATTAGCATTGGCAGAAGGTATCCTGGAAACAGAATTGGGAAGGTATATTGGAAATAGAATTGTAAAGAAAACACTGAGCAACTTAGCTTTTCTAGGGGCAGAACTATGTCTTTGAGGATTCTGCCATATGGTTTCCTCATATGGACAGATTATATTTTATTTGACCAAAATTATGGGCCTAGGAGTCATATGATCTGGGCTTTAATCCCAAATAACCTTGGGCAAGACACTTAACTTCCTGAGGTTTCAGTATCTTCATCTGCAAAATAAATGCTTCTGCCTAGGTGACATCTGGGGTGTCTTCAATTGCTCATTCTTGGAAGCCATGATAGATGGTTCATTCTAATTATGAGTTGGTTTCAAATGATTAGTTACAACCAGCATTAGGTTGAGAAATGACCTGAGTTACACGTGGGGATAGGGAATCTATCTAAAGGCCTACTTCAGATACATAAGAAAGCTTCAGTGTTCTTTCCTCCTTCATGGACCAGGTGTTTCAGATGCCTCCCTGTAATGTCCAGCAACCATCATGGATTTATACAGATTCTAAGGTACTTGAAACATTGGCAGAGGCCTCCAGGTGTGAAGTAGACACATCCATTTGTAGACCACACTTCAGAAATTACATTCATCTAGTTTTCTTGGGAAAACTAGTCCTTGACTCACATATGAAAGTGCCTGGCAGAGCTCCCATTATTGCAGCGCATCTGCCAGAGAACAGCTCTTTTGACCACTTTTGGTCTTTATTGCTCTTCTTATTCTTTTCCTCATCCATACCAATTTTAAAGCTTTAAGTTCACCACTCAGTAATCTTTTTCCAAAGTGAGTCCTGTAATGCAGACTCTAGGTTTAAAAAAATGCATAAATAAAATTCCTAAAAAGACCTATAGTTTGTCACCTTCTCAAATATACAATTTTGGGGAGCATAATCCTTATAAAATGACATTACTCACAAAAGTGTACAAGAAAGGTATTTTTCTCTCCTGACCTGCAGAGAAGTGAGTTAATTTAAAATTTATCTTTGTTAATCTTCCCTACTTCTTTTATTTATTTCATTTCTGCAGTTTAAATAGAATATACATCTTATAATTAAATACAAGTAGGAAATAATACCATGCTGACCAAAGCTCCTAATCTCCCTAAGATATTAATAGTCAGGGCATCAAGTCAACTCATCTTTAATCCTGAGTCTCACTATGAAACAGCAGCATATAAGAAAGAAAAGAGGATGATGTCAACCATAATTCCTCAAATGGTGATACCAGGACACAAACAGTGAATACCTGTATAAATAAATCATTAATGCTGATGAGAGACATTGTGCGCATGTGTGTTGCTACCTCAGAAGGTGTGAAGAAAACCTTGCTAGGAAACAGAAAAACAGGTTTCTAACCTCATCTCAGCCACTATTTAAATATAAGATCTTGAACAAATGCACCCGTTGTGTTTGCCAGAGTTGTTCTGAGAATTCGATAGGGCAAGACCATTTGAGTTTATAATCTATACCAGCCTTTACAAATGTAAGATTTCTTTACAGATCCTTTCATCAACCTCAGTATTAATGGGTTAGGCTCCTGACTTCTGATCCACTGTATAAAATCTAACACCAAAAAATCACTTCACAAATTATCTTTCTCCCCAAGTTCATTTTCCAGGGAAGATAACTGAAGCTCACAAGTTTAAATGGTTTGCTCACGTAGTTTCTCTATTGTTCTAAAAGTATTCATTCAAAATATAGTGAACCTAAGGGCAAGTAAGGCTAAAGCTCAGAATAATATAAATGTGCAATTACCCAAAGGCTATCCCATTAACCTTTTTAAGTTCATGTCCTAGGGGAGAGTTACCTCTTGAACTTTCTTGGGCCAAACTTAACAAAAGGAGGCAGAAACTCTCCATTTCTTTCTTTGTCATAAATGAATATCAGCCCAGAGGTCCTCACTTGTAACATCCTCACCCTTCTAAAGGCACCATCATATCTTTAAAGTATGCTAATTTAGATATTTTATTTTATTCTCTGTGAGATCAGAATACCTCTTACGGATGTCCACTGTTACTGGTTCTGCCACCAAGATGATTTATCTTTTGAGGTACTTAATACTGAGTGCAGTCAGACTGCAGTCACATCAGGAAACATTATGAAGGATGTAGCTGATATCCATATATAGATGCTCCTTCATTTTTAATCTAATAGTGGCCATCAGTTGTCCTAAAAACTATGCTCCAACTGAAAAGCTTTTCACACTATGAAGAGATATTCAAACATGGAAAAATAACAATTTATTTTATTTTTGCATTAAAACATATTATTAATGTGAGATTCAAGCTAGAGGAACAAGCAGAAATTCAAATGTTTTTAATCTGAGAAACAATGTTTATGGTTCATGTAATAAGACTATAACAGAAGTTTAAACTTGGCTATAAGCTCTTCATATAGAGGTGACCATTAAGAGGACTGAGGATTATGATCATATTAGGTTGGAAAACTTATGGGATGATTTAATGACCAAAATTGTTACCTATTATACCATGAAGATAATAGATAATATCTAAAGTTGATAAATCTATTAGCAATTGTGTAAGCATTATAGTGAGACATTGAACTAATCAGTATAAAAATGCAAACAGAAGCAGTAAAAAGTAGAAAGTAGGATTCTGAGATGGGAGTAAGACAGGGATTGTCCTATTTTTTAATATTCTGAGTTTTTTCTTTGTATTATTTTGAATGCATGCACACACAAACACACTAGAAAGCACATCTTTTCTCCTCTCAGGTGATTTACAAGATAAAGTTGGAGCTATATACATACACAACATCTTCATTATATGTTGGCTAATTTCTTCATTGGTGGTTTAGTTCTCTAGCTTTGGGGTGATTGAATACATAATAGAATAGAAAACCATCATTTTTAATCTATACATTTTGCACATGTGCCTACTAAAACAATATAATAATGCAGACCTCATGTTAGGCAGTTGAGGTGCAATCACTTGACATTGAGCTGGACATTGGCCACAAGCATTCCATGTAATGGATTATTCACATGAAGATTAGTGACTGTTAATGCTTGAATTTCATAAAATAGGCTGAAAGGACAATGTTCAGGGAAATAATTTTTTTTTTGCAATTTTGGGTCCTGATTTTACTGTAATTATTGCAAATGTTGATTGCTGAGTCTTACTACGGTTTGCTAAAGCATTTGAATATTCTAGGATTCAGAAATAAGCAGCACAATAAATAATCACTTCTATTTTAGAAAAGTCATTTTATAGGAAATGAATAAAAGCATATGAAAATCAATCTGCAGTAAAGAGAAATCCTCATAAAAAAAGAAAGATTTTTTTCTATGGTTACCATAGTGGCAGTGATTTTTAAATACTATTCATAACAGAGTTTAGCATTATAGTAATCAGTGTTTTCTATTATACTTCAAAGTATTAAAAGTAGCATACAATGTTACAAGCTTAGATTATCATTTAAATTTAAATATTAAGAAATATTATGAATCAGAGGTTAATTTTTATGTTCTGTGGGTAATACCTGATGTGAGATATTATAGGGCAGCCATTTCACCATTAACATCAAAAAACATAGGTAACCTGCACTTAAATTTTATGCCTGCATTGAAAGGCAGTGAGGGAGAGTGATAGAGAGTGTAAAAGTTCTATTTGTCACCAATATAAATGGCAGTATTTACACTGATTATAGGCCAGATCAGAGGAGTTATTGTAGTAGCTGCATAGTTTTTCAAACACCCCTCTCCCAAAGCTTAATTAAAACTCATTGGAAAGAATATCAGAAAGGGTAAACTAACAGTCAGTTTTGTCCCCTGGTCTTAGGAGGTATAAAGATGTCCTGTGGTGAACACCAAAGATTGATGGGATACTAGAAGAAAGAGGATGATGAAATAGGACTTGAAATCATATCTCTACAAATTGAGGGAAAAGAGAAAGTGACCAGAATTGATAATGTTCATTAGTCCAATTCAGAGGGTCATCCATCTGGCTAACGCTAAGGAAATTTTTTTTAAATTTTTTTTTTTTTTGTACTGGAGATTGAACTCAGGGGCACTCAACCATTGAGCCACATCCCCAGCCCTATTTTGTGTTTTATGTAGACAGGGTCTCACTGAGTTGCTTAGCACCTTGCCATTGCTGAGGCTGGCTTTGAACTTGTGATTCTCCTGTTTCAGCCTCCCTAAGTGCTGGGATTACAGGCTTGCACCACCGCGCCCAGCTGCTAAGGAAATTTTAATTCCCAATAGAAGTAATACTAAAAGCCTCCTTCCCCTAGCTTCTATTTTCTACTTGGAAGAACTTCCTATACAGTAATACCTTGCTGATCTGACTATCTGAGATGGAGTATTTCAATATTGGGTGATATTTATGGAATCATATTTCCTTATAGGATAGAGCTAATCTATTTAATATTTGCAAGCTGCCTGAATGTATTTTTTTCTACATCTTGAAAAGCACTGTACTCATTCTAGGTAAGTATGGATATTCTATAGAGTTAAATTTTTTTATCATGTGGTCAGTCTCAAGGTCTAGATACCAGGAATAGAGAAAACTAAAGGAATACAGAGGTGATAGAAAGTGTCAGCATGACCTTTAGTCAGAGTTAGGTCCTGCAGTCTTCATTCTTTATTTGATGTTGTTAGGAATAAAGAAATTATTGTCTCATCATATCAAAGGAGACACATATCTATCATGTCTTATTACTTATTTGGGAAATGAATAGGGATTATATATTGATCTTCTAAGCCGCTAAGAAGGGGTCTTTTGCTATGTAGGTGCATAAATGAAATACCATGTGAGGAACCATAACACACTCGCACAGTTTTAGATGTCAGATTAACAAGGAGAACCAGAGGATCATCTGTGTCTTTAGAATATCACATTAGGAAATCTACATATTCGCTTATGTGGATTCAGGTGGGACATTAGATCCAGTGTAAAATAAAGCACATCATTCCTGCTGAGTTCTTTGTGTGTCAGTGGAACGTTCAGGCCACATGATTCAATGAGTATGAGCATGAGTGTGACCACTGTAGCCAAATCCTGTGTGGAGCAGCCAAATCAGTTAGGCCTGAAATGAACAGATAATGCAGCTGCTATCTACTCCCTTAGCTAATTTCCCATTATGCTTTTACACTTTAAATGTAAAAACTTTTCTCTTAGGTGTATCAGACAAGATGAGTCTATTACATTTTGTGTATTATTTTAACCCTAAAGTCTTTGCTTTACTATGAAAATATCCTGCAAACAATACAGGCTTAAAATAATTTGAAAAGGGCAGTAAAGAAATACATTGTTTGACTATAGCAGTGTTTGCTTTGTCTGAGTGAGGTAGCATCCAGAGAGTGCTTCAGATGTCTGAGGTGTACCAGAATAAGAATTTGTTTTTATGAAATCCATAAATATCTATTGAGGTTCTATCATTAGATCCATCGGGAGATTAAAAATGTTGAAGACATAGCTCTTATGCCAGAGAGATCCTTGTAATCCATTACCATGAAAAATCTGGAAAATAATCAGAATCTCTTATTTTGCTAATCAGAAAATGGTCCTAGGGAATATAGTGACAACCCCAGATCACAGTCTCAGAGGCAGACTGGAAATCCATGTCTTAGATGCCCTTGTGGGATTCTTTTTTTCATATGTATTGCATTCTTTGTGGACATAAAAAGTATACTAAGAAAGACATCAGGATTCTAAGCATCACAGAGTATGCCCTCTCATTTTCTGCAAAGTCTACTAAAAAAACAAAATGTTGGGACTGGAAGACTTGTGAATTTAGTGAAGGGACTGAATCCTGTATCTAAATTGAAAATGGGAGAATTGAGATATGTGGATAGAAGATACATAGACAAACTAAGATGAGAAGGCTGTGAAGAGTTATAAAATTATAAAACTAAGTCTGTAAGAATTATTAATAATCTAACAAGAGTCACTAGAATCTCAAGGACACCATTTCACTTCTCCAGAATTGGGTATCATTGGGTGGGGCAAAGAAATTTACCCTAGATCACAAATGGCAGTGAGACTCTTAGTAGACATCAGAAGTTTTGTCCTAAAGAAAATACTGTATGAAAAATCAACTGCATATGATACATGAAGTCTTTATGCTACTTCTTGGTGGACAAAGTGACATTTTTTCTTTTACAGGTGATAATATGCAATGTAATATTTTCTATTGATTTATTTAAAATCTAAATGCTAACTTTCGGTTTGATGATATATTATACTACATTTTAATCCCTTTACCGTATTTTTTTTTTTTCAGAATTATCCTGGAAGCATCTTTCTGGATAAATTGAGTGGGAATATATATATGGGATTATTCTAAGGCACAGTACATAAATTTATAAAAGTCAGTTAACTTCCCTGTACATTGTTTTCTTTTCATATAGTAAGAATAAAATTACTAAAAACTAACTTTTTCAGAAGTTAAGTATGTGTCCTTTGAATTCACAAAAGGGGCGAGAAGCATGGTATTTTAGTTTTACTGATGCTTTCTAATTTTCAATTCATTATTCTTCTTCAGTGATAAAATGCCGACCACCACCTCCTCTTCCAGCATCCACAATTCTATGGTCATAATAGATTTCTTGCTTCTTGGCTCACTCTCATTTATCTTCCTTATGTGTGGCATGTCTGGCAGCAAATAATCTTCTAAAAGACATGCTTCTTCAACAATGCTTCAACGTATGTTCTATTTCTCTTTATCATCTACCTGGGAATCTATCTATAAATCCATCCAGCTATCCATTGTGCTTTTTTTGCAGACACAGATACCAAAAATATAATACAACAATTGACTTACTATCTCTTGGAAGCTAAGGAAGCCTTCTGTCTGATTCTTCTTTTCTGGTTCCAACAGAAATCCCTGCAGAGCCACCTGACAGAAGGGAGAGACCCACCTTCTGTTCTTCTCTCTGGTTTTCTGCCCAAAATCATGCCCAGTTTTAGCAAATAAATTATAGACTTAAAACCAGCAGTTTTTATCGGCTGGTTTTGACATGTCTGAATATGTTTAAGGGATATATGTGATCAAAGGGAAAGAACTTGGAGTTAGGAGGCTTTTCTTTGTTTTCTGGGGAAGGGGGTAGGAGGGAGAAAATCCAGAGGCACAAGGGATCTTGAACAGGATTGTTCAATGGGAAATGTATTTATGTACTCTCTTCTCAATCCTTAAATTTGCAGTCATTAATCTGTGGCATTGAGAGAAAAATAACTCCATAAAGTGTTCCCTTATATACCCATTGAAGTATGCTGTATATGTTTTGAGAACTAATTTCAAGGCAGAGTTTCACCTATTTTTTTTTCCTGTTCTTCTTCATGAAGTTTGGAGATGTAAGTAATTTTCAAGTTGGGCTTAATTAAGCACTTACAATTTTTAAATCCACAAGGGCCTATCTAAAAATATTGGTTTATTTCCAGATATACTTATAGTTTCCCCTCCTAGGCCAAGTTCTTGTAGGAAGGAGCAAGAACAGACACAATCTATCTTGATAGAGGTTCTCAATATTAAGCAATGTCTACCCTTATAAATGGATATCTGCCAATCACTATGACTTTTGGAAAAATAAAATGGATATAGGGAGTAGGGAAAGAATGGAAGCAAAACTTTTTAAAACATACTTAATTTTAAATAGCAGAAGTGACATATTATGCAAACAACTCAGAGCAGAGTCTTATTGAGTTATAGACTGCAGGTTGTCTTCAGTCTCCATCATCCAAATATTCTGCCCTTTCAATATCCCTAGGGAATGAGCACCCACAAACCTTGAGCTAAAGCACTGAAAGAAGCAGGAACATAGTGACTGAAATTTAAAACACAAGCTGTGGATAGAGGAAGGATTACTACTGACATGCAAAAAGGTCACTTATGTATAATCTCTGACAGGTAGAGCCTACAGTAGACAATGTGTCACATACTGGAAACAGGACTGATGGAGAGCAAGTGCTTGGCAAATATTATGAAAACACTGCTAAAAGACAGAACTACACAGGACCAGGGTCATTCTTTTCATATCCAATAATTGAGGAAGTGCATAGTGACAAAATGATCCTATAAATTCAGAAGTATTTTAAATGAACTCAAACCTTACTCTTAATAACTTTGGTAAATAATGGCAATACATCTATTAGTTTGCCTTGCTCTTTATTCTTTATACAGATGTTTCTAGGTATGTATATGATTTGGAAACTCTGACATATATTTTTTACTCTGTAGGTATCAACACCACTGAACCAGATCACTGTTGGACTCAGCCTAAAGGCAGAGATTCAGAGATCCCCCATTATGGCTGGTTGTGCATGAGGCATGTAGAGTCATGAACAGCCTACAGCTCAGAAGAGAAACAAATGATCTGTAGAGAAGTCCTGTCTAGCTCTGGGAAGGCACACAGGGCCCTTAGCATGTCTCAGGGAACCAAAAACCAAGACAGAAACCAACAGCTTGCTGAAACTACAACCACAAGTCAAGAAAGCATTGAGCCTGACAGCTCAGGAAAATGACCCACTTCCTGCCGACTCAGACAAAAAGGCTTCACTTAGGCCTAGGGAAAGTGTCTCTAATAAGGCCATCCGTTAACCATGTCGCCTGAGTCCCTTGCAGCAATTCCTCATCCTCTCCCTTTCCACCTCCCACCCCGAAGCCAGCCATTAAGGCAGCAGGAACTGAGGAAATGAAGCTGTTGGCTCAGTAAATATTACTGAGCTCCACAAGGAAACGCTGTCCCATTATTTAGGCTCCTGTGTCCAAGGCACATTTTGATCACATCCATTTAGTAGAGAGGTGAAGAAAAAAAGCAGGGTGGTTGCTCAGGCAGCAGCTCTTGGTCTTCCATGCCCTCGCCCCTGCAAAGCCATCACAGAGAGCAAATGAGAACTTAGTCTTGGTTCTAAGGGCTTGAACCTGGAGCACATGTGACATAAGAAACCACATAATAGTCACACAAAGGATGCACTGGGAAAGGGTTCAGGGATCTTACAATTTATTATCTGCTCTCACATTGACTTGATCTGTAACATGCATAGAGTCAATTAAACTTCTGCCAATGATCTGTCACGTCTAAAATGAATATAATACCCTGCATCTCATCACATAAGTCTGTGTGTGATATTCACAAGATAAAAGACCAATATGACCTCTGGAAAAAATATTCTCATTTTGGGAAAATGATTCAAGTCTTTCAGGTCATGTGCATTCAACTTAAAAAAAAAGAGAAAGCAAATAAAGAAATATATTTTAATACCTGATTATTATTCCAGTGCTCCAGAATATTATTGTATTCTAAAATTATAAAAGTTAATATATTGAGTACATTTTTCATATATTGGGGGAATTAAAATAACCTATTTAATGTTTGAAAATGGAAGGGGAATTTTTGATATCACCCATAATCAGGATT
This sequence comes from Geosciurus inauris, assembly GCA_004024805.1. NCBI lineage: Eukaryota > Metazoa > Chordata > Mammalia > Rodentia > Sciuridae > Geosciurus > Geosciurus inauris. The sequence continues at coordinate 883,885 of PVHX01000001.1, forward strand.
ATTTCTATACAAATATGTCTGTTGAAATGAAAACCTAAGGATAGACATGTAATAAAAAAGCCCATAAGCCTGAGACCTAAAGCAAAATTTCACCAAAGTGGAAGGATCAACCATCAAATTACTTGTAGTCTGTAGCTGAAAATATGACCCTCTGACAACCAAACTGATTGCTAACAATAATTGACACTCAGCTCAAGAGAAAGATTAACTCAATCCTCTGCACCTGAAATCCAAAGCACAAGCAAAAAAAAAAAAAAAAAAAAGAAAACTAACAACACATAGACCACACACTTATGATCCAGTAAACAGACTGGGGAAGATGATAAGAGTTGTGGCAATAACATTTTGTCATATCTTTATATCCTAGAAAGAGGTAGATGATCTACTGATTTTCAAGACTATACCTCTTCCCCTAAACTGTTTCTTAAGAAAGCTGTCCACCCTGAAGGGAGTAGGAGGTGTTTCCAATAATGGGCTGAGATTTTTGCATTTCTTTGGATGAGTCAATGAGATATAACTGGGTCCCATTCCTCATACATATATTCATAGCAAAAGGTATTCTTGCCAAACCATGAAATTAAGGCTTCAGAAGGTGAATGAAAAAATTAGAATAAAAGTATGAAGTTATGAGTTTAGAAATTATAAAGACAGACAGCAAGCAAGACTATTTCCATGACACAAATCTATCATGACAGAACTGGTAATCTGATTTTAACTTGCAGTTCTGCCCTCCTCCCCAGTCAGAAGTCCCCATAAAGGAATGTGGTTGATTGCCACTGTGTAGACATTGTAAAAATTCAGCCACATTTGCTTCACCCAGAGCAGATCACCGGGAAAGGAAAGGTAAAACCTCTAACTAAGGTTCCTTCTTTGTAACAAATTCTGGTTAGGGCTCCAAATATTAAATCAATACTTGTTTATAGTAGAGACCACGGCAACCTGTCAAGAAAGAAGAAGGTGTTCTAAGATGAAGATAATGATAATTATGACCCAATAATGTAATAGAAAAGGTCTATTTGCTATGGTAATCACTGGTGACATTCTAAATAGTGGTCAGTTTGTTTATCACAAGACATTTTCAGAAAATTATTGTTTCCAAATAAACATGCCTAGGTTGGCCCTAGGCAAAATTATAAACAAGTACCTATTTTTCACTGTGACTCACTGCACCTCCACAAATACGCTATTTTACCTGCTTCTCTTTCCATTTCCTAGTTTGCAGGCTTCATCATTCAAAGTCCCTAACTTTTTTTTCAAACTGTTATTTATCATAGCAATCACTTCTATAAAATCCTTCCTCTACAAACCAGTTTTTACATATATAAAATGTCTCTATTCTGCTAATTTTCTAAAGTAGGAATAGGAAAGACAGTGGAATGAATTGGACACAACTTTCCTCTGTTCACATATGAATACACCACAGTGAATCTCCACATCATGCACAACTTCAAGAACAGGATCCTAATAAGGTATACTCCATGTATGTATAATGTGTCAAAATATACTCTATCGTCATGTATAACAATAAAGAACAAAGAAATTGAGAAGGACAGCATGTGAATGCTTAACATAGTGCCTGATATATAGAAGTACTCCATAACATTTTGTAGACTGTCAAAAAATACTTTCCACTAAAAATGAGCAGCTTTTTAGTTAGTCTGATTGACTATGGTGTTTTACCATGTGTTTGTTTTGGTGAAACACAATAGCCACTCAAAACTGTTTTCTTTTTAAATCATTCTTTTATAATGCCTTTTGTGTAAGGATCAGAGCAGGGGAGCAACAATTAGTTGTGTAATAAAAGGAATATTTAGATGGGTGGATGTCGCACTGGCTTGCGACATTCCCATGAGAATGTGCAAGATGGAAGGAAGGATGAGTCTACAAGTTCTTCATACATATTTTTGTTAGCCTATCAAATAAATATGTTTTTTTCCTAAATCATAAAATCTAGAATTTTAAACTAAATATGTTTTATCAATGATCTTAAGTTCTATGTGACATATATCCTGAGTGTGTTTTTGTTTTTGATTTACATAAACTCTGGAATTAATGTGTGTCAATGAGCATGGAAAAACGAAACAACTAGAGATATCTTCTGAATCTCACACAAACGTCTGGCTTCATCCCAAAGGAGGGTAAATAGTAAGTGAAATGTCAAGTTGTCTTTGACTTGAATTAAGCAAACTATAGAAGTCATGAATCCTGTAGAAGATATAAAGATTTTTTTAAAAAGTGCTGTATGTTATTGAAGTTTAGAAAAGAAATTAAAGATATGAATCATTTTGTTTGTTTTAAATCACAAACAATAAAGAAGTAGACTTTAAAAAGACTGGCTAACCTGGCAACAAGAGAATAGAACGTGTTGCCATGAGGACACAAACTTTGGCATGAAAGAATATAAGCAAATCTCAAATGAAGTTTTTTTGTGATTCAGTATTTGTTATGTCTGAAATAGAAACAAATAAAACTAGACAAAAATGTAATTTGACCCCCCTTGAATTTGAAGAACACTGAATTTTTCCAACTGGTAAAAACAATGTCAACAGATATTCAGCAACATCTCAGTGATTCAGAGCATCTTCGTGATCTGAACATTGCCTAGAGTAAGTGCTTGTGAAGTATATGGAGAGGTTAATCAAAAACGTTACAGTCACTAACGCTGCGAGCAAATAATCTGTATGTGCAGATTGGCACGGGCATACCCAGAGCACAACAGATTGAACAACTGGATGCACAGAACAATTTTTTTACGTGGCGTGTGCTATTTGGGCTGTTATCCCTTATATAATCGTGAAAAGCAAGTGTGAACTGATAGAAGAGTTGAAACAGCCAAAGGAATTGGAGGGATGGTATCACTGAAATGACAGGACTTGGGTAATACCTATGACGTGTATGATAAAGGCTGGCAAAAACTCTCCCAAAAATAATTATGAAGAGGTCAGAAATGATTCTTATCTTAAAAAATTTGACATGGTGAAATAACATGTATTTTTTTTTTTCATTGGCTGTGCTAGCTCAGCTCTATCTGTTTATCTGGTAGAATGTTCTAAGCAATTCAACAAAGATACTGAGTGACAGCTATGTGCTACATTCCAAGCACCAACAGACAAGCTTTGTCCTGCAAGAGCCAAGAGTTGATTGAGGAGAAGAAGGTATGTTAAAGATTTAATCCAACATACTTAATCCAACATACTTATGGTCACAGAAAAATGGATATGGGGTACACAGAAGAGGGAAAACAAATGATGTGGGACTTGTGGTTGAAAGTGAAGCTCATGCACAAGGCAGTGTCTCTTGGTATGTGAAAGCATGATGGACACTGAGATGTGAAGAAGGAGCTACAGACAAAGGAAACTACAGGGAGTATGTTGCGAAAGGACATGGCATCCATGAGGAAACAAGTGAGGCAGATCTGCCGTAGTTCAAAATATGAGGAATGAGTGCCGGGGTGAGAGTGGGGAGATATGGGGGGGAAGCTCTGCAGGAGGCGTGGGCCAGTATTCATCCAAAATTGATTCATCAAAAATGAAGACAAAACAAAGCATTTGAAGCAGGTGAATGAGAAGGTTAGGTGTGCATTTTAGAAAGATTTCTCTAGCAGCAGATAGGGGAAATAAATTTTGCTGTGAGTTTCAAGTATGAAGAATATCAGGAACCCTGATCCAATAGCCCTAGTGACTGTTGAGGAGGACCCAAACAAAGGCAATTGTGTCGACAGTATTTAACATGAATATGCATGTGATGCTGAGGTGGAGTGAATGGAAACTTATGCTAGGATGTTATTGATGGGGAAGGTGAAGAATGGAAAGAGTAAAGTGTCATTTTTCTGATTCTGTGTGAGTTCCTCATAACAAAAGGAAAGAATAGTAACAAGCTTAATCATAGGTTCTAGCATAATGAGAGAGGGAATACACCACTTAAAGTGCTTTTAGAATTTAAAGATGGTACAGATATCCAATACTACTTTGATATAATAGGTTTGTCTATTAAAGAAAGATCAAGGACAGAACTGCCTCCTTTTTAAAAGCATGTAGCTAAAGTTCCTTCCCATTCTTATGGTAAGTCCAAAAAACTGCAGTGTTATAATGTGCTTAAATACCTTATAGTTTCTTCATAATATATCCCATTTATAGTTCATAGTATTTACTGGAACATCAGAGAGATTTCATTTAAGGACGAGTTCATTTACACAAATGGGTTAATAAGAAAGAGCAGAAATGTGAATGAGGACAAGAGGACAACCATAAACCTTCTATGAATCTCAAATCTTGGACCACACATTATATTCACTCTATTCTACCTTATTTCATCTTGAATAAAGAATTGATAGAAGCTCCCACAGTCTGACCCATGATGCTCTTGAATCACAATGAAGCTGATTCAAGCACAAACTACCACCCCTAGTCTCATTTCCAATGTCCATTGTAATCTTTCATCTCCCTCAGGTTAAAGTAAATAATTGACCAGCATGCAATGAAAAATGAAAGAACATTGATATGAAATTGTGAACATCTGAATGCAATAAAAACAAATACTTCCTATTTTCACAAAAAGTATATTATTTATATTCATCATGATTTAGAATGTGTTTTGAAACTGCCCTCATAAAACCCATTTTATAATATTTATACTAAAGAGTGGAATTATCTAACCTGGTGAAGACAACAGAAGGAAATATCTTTCCAAGAAAAACACAAGTTATGGTAGTTATAAGCATTATATAAAAACAAAACTTCTCTAATCATTCAGCTTACAGGACCAGAGGGATAAAGGAAAGGAGCTGAATGGAGTCAGACTAGAATGTTTATAATCAAGAGGTAGAGATTGTTCCTTTCCGCAAGATTCTACAAGGGATAATCCTTTACTGGAAGAGTTGGGAAGAGCAAGGTCAGAATCTTATATTCACATCTGTATTTTTGGCAATACATAGAACAATTCTAAGCAAATACCTAGTGCTTCTGAAATGTTGATTATTTAGATGGTTTTTAATAGAAATAAATGCATGAAGGATTCTTTGCACTGGCACTTGATGCTGGTAAAAAGTTAACGAGAGTTTTAAAAGTGCTAGGTCTGTAACCTGGGAGTCATCCCTGGCTTTAGTGAAAGAAACATTCAGAAGATTTTTGCTGTCCAAATTCTATAGCTTCAGGGAAAAGAGATGAGTTAGAACAGGGAACTATAAAAGAAAAGTCATAATATACGATAATAGGATCACTGTTTTCTGCATGTCTCTTGTCCTATTTTCTGAAAGCAGGCACATTTTGAGTGAAAACAGGTTTTATGTCCCTGCAATAAAGAGGTATAACGATAAAAATATATGTCATATCAGCAAACATGTCTCTAAATAGAATGTTTTACCAAGTCTCCCAAAAGGCATCTGAGGCCCTTTAAATTATGGGGTATATGAGCTTCCCTGCAGGGCAGCCTTTGAACTACAACTCATTGTCAATCCAAAGCCAGAGTGGGAAATGAACCTTTCAGAAATGAAGGGTGTGTGTTCTTTGCTCATCATTTCTTGGTTTCTCCCTTAAAATGGATGCCATCTCTAAGCATGAAAAGAGATGTACAAATTGTATGTGTCAAGTGAAGCTTGATAACTTTTAATTGCATTTATTTGGAGGAGGGGACTTCTCACATCTTAACCTAAACCTTAACATTTCTTTCTACCAAGTCTGACCTAGGGCAAAGCAATCTGAAACTGCCAGGACTCTCATAAATGGACAGAGCAATGTAATATGTAATTCAGAAAAGCAGATAATCTGAGGATCATCTCTATTTGGATTTTTAATAACATTTTCAGCTGATTTACTTTCTTAATTATATTTTTTCTTAGGTTGATATTAAAACTGAATTGCAGTCCTTCAGAATATACAACCTGGGTAGCAGAGGCCTAGAAATATCCAGGCCTTCAGAAGGAGCCAACTTGGGTTGTTCATTATGCTGGGACAATTCCCAAAGTGAATAATACAAAATAGAGTGCATTTAGTATGTGTTCTTGCCTTCTGGGACTGCTCTTAAACTTGGTAATTGTAACAAGGAAATCTCAACGGACTTTCTGCTCTAGACTGGACCTCTGAGGAAAGTCCTGACTCACAGAAATAGTCATGCATTATTATTCAAAATAGTAAAACACTGGAGACAACTTAATATCCAACAATAAAGGACTAGTTAAACAAATTATAATACATCAATAAGATGGGTCTTGTACTGTTAAAATAGCATTTATGGAGAATTTTAATGACTTGGGAAACAGCTTATGATATACCATAAAAAGAAAAAAATCAGGTTATAAAATTGACTATACAGTATCTTCACCACTATATGCTTAAGAGCACAACTGCTAGAATCTAGCTGTTGTATTTGGAGAGTGTGTGTGTCAGGTATTATATATTTGATCTGGAATGAATCGTATAACTTTTCAGAGACTCAGTTTCTCTATTTATAAAATGTACATCATATCCCACAGAGCTGTTTTGAGAATGAATAGATTTTTGTTTTGTTTTATATTTTGTGTACTATGGATGAAAACTAAGGGCACTCTACCACTGAGTACATCCCCAGAACACTTTTTTTTTTTTTTTACATTTTTTAAAAATTTGAAACAGTCTTGCTAAGTTACCAAGGCTGGCCTTGAACTTAAGATCCTACTGCCTCAGCCTCCCTTGTAGTTGGGATTTACAAACATATGTCTCTGTGCCTGGAAAGGATAAAGAGATGCTTAATGTATTCATAAGATGCCTAGAACACAGGAAGAACAATAAATTATACCATTTTTACTTGTTTTAAATCACTATAACCTTACTCATCCTGTTTCTTTTACCTAGGAACACGCCCTTCCTTCTAAAATTTGCCTATGAGCTCCTACTTTTCCTCTAAGATCTAGCTCATATTACCACTAACACAAAGTACAAAACTTTTTCTCATGATCACTCCTCTCTAGACAAAATTAATCATCCCTTTCTTTTTGTTGTAAAAGCATTTCATTAAAAATCCTATTCCTGCATCTATGCCACAGGATGCTAATCAATGTGTATCTCCTTCCCCATAAGAACATGGACCCTCAAGATCAGGGTTGGGCATAGGTCTTGTTCCTCTAGCATTCCTATAGCCTAGCAAATAGAGTATATGAAAAAGCGTTCAGCCAATGCTGGCTTGATGAGTAAAGGAATTCAAGCCAAGTTTTATGAGTGAAGCAGGGAAGAAGTAAGGATGGAACAGTGTTTTCTTTCCCTGTGATTTCCAAAGGTTCTCGTATACTAATTTGACCTAATAAAAGACTATTCTCAGTCTATATTTCATGACTCCAAATACTCAAAAATCTTTTTTTTTATTGTTGCCTTTCTTAAAACATAATAACTTATCCTGATAACTGACACAGGGTGGTATAATAGAAGAAAATATGAACTTGAGTCCAAAGCTCAGATTCTCCTGTGGACTATACCACCATAACCTTGAACAAATAATTTCACCACTTTGAACACAGAAAATGGGAATGATAATACATACACTGCCCCCATCTATTTTGCAGGGTTATTTTAAACATTGCATTAGAAAATGCATGTGAGAATATCTCAGAAAGGCAGCATCCAAGAGATATCATCATTTTTTTTTTCTGGTAAAGCTTTGCTTATTTAGAAGTTCCTATTTATTAATAGACATATTACAAATTTACAACAGTCTATAATTCTTTAAGAATATTAAGGACAATCTTTCCATATTTCCTTTTGCTTCATTTTATAGAGAAGTTGTTGGAAAGACGGAAATGTTTGAAATTATTTTACAGGTTCCTATGAAACACTGAAAATTGGGAAAGTGACTCACATTAATATTTAAATATACCAACACTCTTCATCATTCTATTTATAAAACGTCAATTAGCAATTATATTAAAATGCCCACATAATTCCAGTTTTGTTGACAGCATCCTTCTTCCATTTTACAGACAAGCTAAGACCCAGCTAGGTCTAAGTATGTTGATGCAGATTACAAGTATGATCTGGGAAAGGGATTGAGATTACTTTCTAACACGAAGTTGTCCAAAAGAACTTTCTGTCATAACAGAAATGTTCAATAATCTTCACAGTTCAAGACAGGAACCACAAGCCATGTATGACTTTTTAATGCTTTGAATGGGGTTTGTGAAACTAAAGAACTTAAATTTTAATTTAGTTTAATTTTAATAAATTTAATAACCACATTTTTAACTAGTCACAGTGTTTAGCGTGAAGATCCCTTCTACATGCAATTCAAATGTAAGCTGGATTTGCTCCTTAGCCAAATTAATACTTCAAAAAGCATGATACTTTATTATTTTATAATGGGAAAGAAAATTCCCACATAGACTGTTAGCATGACCACTATCTTTCTCCATGCCCCCAACCACGGGAAGAACATTGTGACCACAGGCTGCTTTAGGGAGCATAGAATCAGAACAAAGAAGGCAATCGGATGGTTCAAATGTATAATGACATCCAGTTACAATAACCTGACCAAAGAAATGAACTGGTACTAATGATGCAATACTTATTTCAGTAGGCATTTTCTTTCCTTAAATATCGCTGCCCTTGCTTTGGTGACCTCCTTTGCCTGGTCATCCCCTTATTTTTAGGCACATCCTTCCTTCTCCTTTCCTCCAATCCAAACTAGATGTGCACTAGCAGAAAGAAAAGTTTGTCTGATTTCTTTGGATTTCCTTCCCCATAACTCTCAGTCCAACACACACATCTCCCCTTTTATCAGCTAGAGAAATGCTAGGAAGGCACAGAAGGGAAAGAATATTTATTTTAACCCTTCTGATAAGGAAAGAACTCCACCTGTCTGGGAACAGCCGTTCCTTCTTTTCCTTCAGACATACCGTCAAGAACATCTTAAGGTCAGACTGTAAATCATGTAAAATATCTTTATCTTTTCAAGGCAGTTTTTCGCCTATATTATAATCAAGGACAAGAGAAGTCACAGAATTCTGGCAATATAAGTCCTTGCAGTAGCAAGTGGGAGTGAAACTTTTAGCTACTAAAACTGGCTACTGAGACTACTCCATAGAACTAAGCCAGCTTCTGGGAGGGGCTTGCTCTCAGTCAAGATGAAGTCCTTGGCTTCCCAATTCGGCGTATGGATGATTTTGATATTCATTAAAATGACAGGCTGATAGAGTGAGGCACAGGCAACCTTTACCCACTCATCAGCTGTCCAGTTCTGAAATGCTCTGGACTATTTCAATCCTCTAGGCTTTCTGTATATATAGCTTTTCAGATGTAAGCCTCAAATCTGCCCAGCAAGATTCCAGTTATTCTAGAACTGGCCTTTTAAGTTGTGATTCTATATTTACTGAATTATGAGGAAGTTTCCCAGTTAAAGAAAAATGCCTCAAGACATCTGAGTAGCTAAAACAGATGAGCCCCAGAGATACTAAATTCATGGATTTCCATGATATTAAGGTCACTTAGTCCAACTACCCATTGTACACATGGGGAAATTTGGGTTCAGAAAGGTGAAGTGACTTGACCAACAAATAAAAACAGTGTTTAAGTAAACTGTTGACAATTATAATCTAAAACAAAGATGATGATGATAAATTGCTTCCCTTTCGATGGGTATGGTAACTAGATTACTAGAACAAGTTAACTGAAAGGCCAGATGATCAAATAAAAATGTCAATGCAAGGATACTTTGAAACCTAAGTTCTGCTCAAATCAACAAGGGTTAAGTGTAATTTTTTTATAGAATTAGTAGTCGTCATTCCAAAGTTACTGACGATGATTTTTTTGAAATCATGATACCATTTCTGAGACTGGAATAAAATCATATAGATAACTTCAAACACAATTCCCCAACCCCAGTTTCTCTGGTTGAAATTATTTCACCCTTTCACATATCACTGCAGCTATGCAGGATTAACAGCAGCTCTTGAAGTTGCCTGGACTTCAGAAGCAGTAAAGAATTCACATTATTATTATTTTTCAAATCATAGATTCCTTGGTGCCATCCCACAGTTTCATGGTTACAGTCTGGAAGTCTGGTTTAGATAAATTCCCCAAATGATTCTGATACATTGTTTGAGAATCACTGTTCAAAATATTCAATACAATGTTCACCAATTAAAGTTATTTATACATGTGGCTTTTCATCCTCTAAATTTTAAAATAGAGGCAAGGTTTAATTTTATTCCTTTTTTTTATTGTTCAGGCTTCATCCCTATTCCACGCACAATGATCTGTATGAGAGTTTAGATTCAAACAAACAGACACATCTCAGTTTGAATTCCAGCCCTGCCACTACTAGCTACATGACCTGGAGGAAATTACAAAACTTCTGTGAGCCTAGATGCTCATATAATTGTGTATACTTCAAAGGTTTGTTGTAAAATATAAATAAGCTTATACTTCAAGCAGGCATCTGAAAACATGATGAGTTTTTTAAATTTTTTTTTTAGTTGTTGATTGACCTTTATTTATTCATTTTTTATATGCAGTGCTGAGGATCGAACCCAGTGCCTCCCACATGCGAGGCAGGCGCTCTACCACTGATCCACAATCCCAGCCCACGATGAGTTTTTGATAAATCAAGTGATTGCTGTATTAGAGATGGTAGTATTAACAGTGAAAGTAGTGGAAGTGGTAATTTTAATAGTGCTCATTCAATGAATACCTTTTGGTTTAACTAAGGAAGAATCTAAAATACTGGGTTAAACAATCTCCTACAAGGATCTAGAAAAAAATAGGCCCTGAGCAATAATGAATGCCTATATGAGGGAAAATCAGTGCCAAGTTAATTTAATTTTTACCTTAAAGTAGTAAGGCATTAAGGAAAGGGGAAAGCAATAAATGCAATCTATCAATCAATAATAATTTTTCAGTACCATTTAGCATTCTCATTAATAAGCAAAAAAGAAGAGTATAAATCTGTACAGCTAAACCATTTTGCTTACTCTAAATTCCTCTGTACATCCAGATTTTCCTCTCCTCGTCCCTCCAAAAACCAAATAAGTGGGAGGAAAGAAGCCACCCTAGCTGACTACACAGGATGTATATATGTAGAGAGATGGCAGCAAAAGAGGTAAATCAGGCCAAAGGGGGCTGCTTAGAAATGTTCTTCAGTAGCCCTCACTGTTGCTGGACTTCTTTTGGATCTCTCTAGAGGCCATGACATAAAATCTGAGCACCTGTCTACTAAAACTCTATCTGGGGACTCTTGACAGAGCCAGCTATTGCCAAGAGCTGGAGGTGACTGCTGGTGGCACGCTCATCTTCTCTTGCTACCTTTTCCACTCTGAATTCTTTACCCCTTCCCCCATCCTTGCATTTATTCCATATTCCATTTAACTTTTCCTTTTCTATGATTTCCTTCTATTTTCTCTCCTCACAACTTCACAAACATTTTTCCCTTACATCAGAGCACACAGGACTTGGCAGCTATCTATATGATTCTCAAGAAGAGGTATGAGCTGGCCTCATACACATACAGAGTATACCTTTCAGGAAGCTAAGGTCAGCTGAAGGTGTGCTATGGTCTGGATGTGGAGTGCCCCCCGAATGCCCATGTGTTAAGGGTTGAATCCCAGGGAGGTACTATTGGGAGGTGGTAGAAACTTTAGAAGATGGGGTCTACTGGAAGGTTGTTAGGTCACTGGGGATGTGGCCTTGAAAAGAATTGTAGGGGGGCTGGGATTGTGGCTCAGTGGTAGAGCGCCTGCCTCGCATGCGTGAGGCACTGGGTTCGATCCTCAGCACCACATAAAAATAAATAAAATAAAGATATTGTATTCATCTACAACTAAAAAAACATTAAAAAAAAAAAAAAGAATTGTAGGATCCCACCTGTCCCCTCTCTTCTCTGCTTCCTGACTTATGATGTGATTACTTGCCCAGTCATGTGCTCCTACCATAATATGGTGTCATACACTGCCCTTACCAGAACTGAGCTGCTCCAGGCAGGATTCATGCTTCCAAACCTCCAAAACCCTGAGCTAAATAAACCTTTTCTCGTCATGAGCTAGTTGCCTCAGGTGTCTCATTGTACTGATAAGATGTTGAGATCTGAAGGAAGCTGTGACAACCCAGCAATAGGATATTAATGAGGATTTTATTCAAATTATCTTTTTAGAAAAGTAATTCAGTGTTTCTTTTCAAGGGTGCATGTGTCTGATCAGTGGGCACATATCTAACAGACAGAATGCATGCATTCCACCCATGACATCACTCCCTGACAAATTTTTTTATCTGAAACATGATTTTTAGTGATACCCTTGACATCAAGGATGCAGTAACAAAAAATATTGACCTTCAACTCTTTGGAAGAAAAGCATATTCTGGTGAGAACCCAACAGTTAAAAACACCTGTGTGGGTATTTTCTTTCAGACAGTTTCAGATGTGCTCCTTGACCTCTTGCTTTGCTTCACCCATGGAGGCCTGACCGTGGGGACAACATATTACCCATGACTTTCTAACTTGTCCTTCAGTTAATCACCATGGCTTTGTAACACTCAGAGGTACTCTGCTGGAGTCATATGAAACAGAATGTGCCCTTCTGCTGATAAAACTTTGCTGTCTGTCGGTGGAGATATTTTAGCCCACTGCCTGGATAATCACATGTGTAACTCACATCAGCGGCACAAAGAGACCTGAGGAGAGCGCATCATCCAGCATGGCCACATGGAGCCTGTTTCTATGTGGTGGCCCTGCCATCTCAGGTCACTGAAGAGGCAGCTGAAATAACGCTCACCCAGTTCTGCCCTCTAAATACTCATCTGGTGTCACCTGTGTTTTCCCTCCTTCAAGTAAGGGCAAGCACCTTCTGGTCCATGGGGGTTGGACACAGCTTGAGGCTGGATGTCATATGCCTTAGAAAGGTCAAGGTTGCATCACAGGCCTCTGAGGGCAAAGAAGGGAAGGAAGAAAGGAAAACTAGCATTTAGTAAAAATAGTCTGCAGCAGGTCGTACTCTAAGCACTATCACACATGTCATAAAACTTAATTTCACAATGATCCTATGCAGGAGATTTCACAGTTGCTGTTTTACACATGAAGAAAGCAGGCACAGAGAATTTAATGGAATAGCTTAATACACCAAGCAGCTAGTTTGTAGCTAATCTAGAACTAGAGATCAGGTTTCTTAGCTTCTATTCCAAATGTGTTTATGAATTCAGGATCTACAATTAGCTTGAGTTCAAATCCTAGCTCCAATATCTCATTATATAATCTAGATAATTTTCTTATTATGCATCAGTTCCTTATTGGTAAGATGGGATTAATAATAGTGCCAACTTCATAGAAATATTATGAAGGTGAATAAATTATCCATGTAAAAGTCTTAGCACAATGCAAGAAACATAGCAAAGATTTCAAGAAACTCCTGGTAGAGTTCCTAAGTCAGTGGGAAAGGCAGATGCATAAATAGGAAAATTATAGTACCACATGTCAAGTACTAAATTTAAGTTAAAAAGAAAATGGTGTGGCATCTCAGAGGGGAATTCTTGCATAGTACCTCCCATTTCTGTAAAATAGGAAATAATAGAAGTAAAACAAAACTCATAATGGTGTCTAGGGAAGCTGGCTGTGGCAGTATACAGTTATGGGTTTAACTGGTAAAGAAAGATAAGATAGTTTCAGGAGCCAATTTTTGCTCAGAGTTATCCTGCCTGCTTTTGAAAGCCCTTTGGGGTTGATATACCCAGTGCTTAGCTTGACCATTAGTAGTGCTGTTTTTAGAACTGTCAACATTTATATAAAACTGAACTCATTCAAAAATGCCATATATTTAAAGGAACAATGAATTTTTTTCTTGAAGAGAAAAGAAGATCCCTACAATCCCCTGAAATTGGAAAGCAATATTGATTTTTGCTTTTTTGTTTATTTAATAAACAAAGATGATACTGAAACAATACAAATCAGATAAAAACATTACTGGCCCTTAAATATAATAACACTCAATCTCAAAATAGAATGTCCCTTGTGTTTGGTATAAATCCCAATTCTCTAGCAAGGTACAGTGGCAAATATGTGTAATTACAGTGGCTCAGGAGGTCAAGTTTGAGGCCAGCCTTGGCAAATTAGTGAGGCCCTGAGCAACTTAGTGAACCCCTATTTCAAAATAAAAAATAAAAAGTACTGGGGCTATAGCTCAGGGGCCACTGGGTTCAATCCCTAGTATCAAAAAAAAAAAAAAAATCAAAACAACAACAAAAAATACATCTCAATTTTCCAGTTTTCTTTCCAATAATGTGCCACAAGGATCACTGCTTTCCAGCTACACTGACTGACTTGCAATTTTCCTAAATACGCTTCTAGGCTTGCTGGCCTCCAGACTTTTGCTCATTTCATCCTCTGCATCTGTACGGATCCTCCTCATTTCTCAATATCTACCTCTCAGATTCTATTTGCTAAGCTCCCAAGACTCATGCAGAGGCCTACTTCTTCCTGAAGCTTCTGTAAGAAATCAAAATGTTCCCCAGATGTAACAGTGGCCCAGACTCATCTGCATTATCTTTTTCCAAATCCCAGTATTCCAATGCCAGTTGCGGGTATTCTCTTAAATTGAGACACACAGCTTGCACAACATTCTTTTTAAAAATAGTGAGAGAAATCCACATATCTGTGCTGGAAATGGGGATGAGTCATATAGAAGAAAAATAGCTGTTAAACACTTCAATCAGTTAATTTAGTATCTTTTATATGACAAGTACCCATAGTTCTCCATTGGCTACAGGGAAAACATAAGATAGCAGCTCTGCCTTTGAAGAATTTATGATTCAAGAAATGATACATATACCCAGAGAACCGTTATTTTCAAATATAAATATGAAATAATAATAGCATCTTACATTTTGTAGAGTATCTCTGCTATGTTTCAAGGACTATTATAAATTATAAAATGATATATGTACCTATCATCTACCTATTTATCTTCTCATTTTATTCTCTCAATTATTCTTGGAGGTGGGTACTATTATTACCTCCATTTTACCAAGAAGAAAATAGAAGCATGGGGCTATCATTCAATTGGTAAATGATGAACAGTGACTTCAGAATTCATTTCTTGAACATATTGTCTTTGGTATATGATATATAGCTAAATTTTGGAATTTGGATTACATATTCAGAAATTAATGGCACGCAGAGGGGGAAGAATCCCTACATTCAAATAAGAAGCCAAGCACTCAGAGCAAAGGGGATTCAAACAAAAAGTACAGCTTGACCAGTTAAAACAGATCAAGTGTGATATGTGTGATAGAGGAACAACTTTCAACAAAATCACAGAGGTCTCAACCATCTGTGTGAGAGACCTAGTGAGAAATAAGGACTGACAGGTGAAAAGAGGACATTTGATATAGGGCCATGAATAAACATTGGAGAGTTGAGATGTGATAACTCAAATAATCAGGAACCATCACAGGTTCTAGCGAGCAGTGGGATGCTGAAGTGAAACTACTAATCATGTGGAATTACTACTGAGCAGATTTCACCTGGTATCATTCAACCCTATATTCTCTACAGGGTTCTGTTCTCACTATGCTTTTTATGTTATTTTAGGAGTCATTTTTTGTTCATTAAGTTTCCCTCCATCCCTGAAAATTGTCTGGCAAATAGTAGATGATCATAAATGGTTGTTGAATGAATGAATATATGAAAAGAAAGTTGGGAGAAAATAGGATAGGGCAACGTGGAAAGGCAAAGAAAATAAGTGTGCTTGCAACTACGAGGTTGCAAGCACAGGGATTAAGACCAAAATGTAGTAAAGGAGGATGAAAGCTGAGATGAGGCCATTCACTGTGGCTCAAGGGATATTTAGGAGGTGTTCAAGAATGCTGTTCTATTTATATGGCAATAGTCCATTCTCGTCTGCATGATGTTAAGATGGAAACAGAAGGCAGTAGATAGCCATGATTTTCATTTTTAATTAGTAGCAGGAAAAGAGATTTGTATGTGAGGGATTGGATCAAGAATCCACTTATTTTTATATATCACAAGTCTTTTCATTTAACCTGTTAATACAAGTGTCTTCACCAAAATCATTAATAAAACATTCACTCTTAAAGATGCAAAAGGTGCCAAGTCCTTTAAGCCTCTTGTTCAACCTCCATCCCATTAATGGAAAGATGGGGGTCTTAATAATAGGCTGTGTGAGCCAGACATTGAGAAATTAAACTATTCATCTCAAGATTTGATGGCAAGGCATTGATAGTTGTAAAAACTTGTGCTCTATTCAGTCTCCACGCTAGAAGAGAAGGGGATCAGACCATCACTGACATTCTCCAACTCCACACATTGTGTACCCCCACTGCCATTCTTTACCCAGTAAGCCTCTCTTTTCCTAAGCCAACTGTCAGCCTGACCTTTACCAACTATCCTTGTCATTTAATTAGCTCCAAGAGAGGTTTCTATTTTCCCATGACTATAATTTAAACTAATTTAAAATTACAAGAAAAGGTAAATAACAAAAGAAATTAAACATAAGACAGTTACATATCTAATTAACGCTAATATCCACAAGAAGACAAAATTTATGAAAACAAAAATCAGTGCAATGTATTTTATTTGGATACTTTTACTAAGGCTTCCTTTTCTGAAGGCAAAGCGTTTTAGATGATAAAGATAATTAAATGCCATAAAAGCAGTGATCCATTTGACAGAATTAAACCTATAGAAGATTTTTAATAGAAATATGAATTTCCTACTTTTATTCTATCAGGCTGATAATCTGTCCACAAGAAGCAGGTGGAGTGAATGGGAAAAGTCAAAGGAGTAGAAGGCTTGAGTTCAAGGGGCTAAACATTTTATGCCTAAACTAGCTATGGGAGAGTTCCTTTGATAAAACAAAACAGCATAGAGAATTTTCAGTGGGGGAAGGTTGGGAGCTAATGCAAACAGTAATTAGTAAACCAAATTCATGGATCACAGACCATTTTTCTTTTAACAGTGGTATTCATTTAATGCCACAGGAATACACTTGTTTTATAGAAAAGTCAAATGCAAATTAGACTAAATTTACTATGCTTCCTTTCCTCCATAAAAAAAAAAAAAAGAATGAGATTTTTCTGCAATTTTGGTGTGCATATTTCCAGTTGCAAGCAGCATTTCATCAGCCATGTTGGAGGGATTAGTTTCACTATGTCAGGCATCACCCCAGATTTCCTGTTCAGAAGAATCTGGTATAAAAATGGTAGCATGGTTTCTTCTGTTCTACAACTTCTGTCAGTACCATATCCATGTGCATTCCACAGCAGCCTGTGCACCACTTGGGGGGACTCTTGTCTACCTTCCTAATCCATGAGATGCAAACATTAATGAATAAAAATTTTCCAAAAACCAAAGAACTTTTCCATTTAAACAAATATATTAGAAATAATATTAGCAAGAAGCAGAGAGTGTATATGAGAAAGAAGAGGATGTATGTTAAATTCCTCATCTCCCTCTGGATCGGCACCCTTCTAAAGGTCAGCCCACTAGCCTCAGGTTTAATTCCCTTTCTGGCTGCTACTGTTCAGAGGTAAATGCTCGCTTTTTATTAAAAATCAAAAGCACAGGCGCTTGTAATCCTCTAGACTCAAAGTTGTTTTTTTTTTAATAAAAATGGAAAGTTTATCTCAAAGCAATAGCAGCTAAAATTAGAGTAAAATCAGCAGCTGCTCCCCAGGGAAGATGGAAAACCAAACAACAGTTGGTTTTTTTTTTTTTACTACAATTTATGCTATAATTTTTCTACTTCGAATATGGAAAATTTTCCAAACATTTGCATATGTCATAAAATAATATGTTATGTGTGTAACACCCCTGCTCCTATCCCACTCAAATGATGTCAGACATGAGCCTTTCAGGTAAATGTAGAAGAAAACTGTTTACTGCATTTCCAGTGTCACAGCTTTTGGAAATAATGACAATAATTAATTGCATTAGTGAGGCATTAATCTGTGGCTTGAGATAAGCTTTTCTGTAACTCGCCCTTTGTCTAGTGATGTCAGTATACATGACAGTTGGCACAACCCAGAAGTATTGGATTTTCTTACAGTACTATGCCAGATCGTTGGTTGTGTTGCTCAAAAATAGTGGTCAGAAAATATCAGGAACCGAACACTAAGACAAAACTTAAATGTCACTGTTCTCACTTTTACCTGCCTCTCTCCATCCTGTGGCCTGCTTTATCTACTTCCTGCATTCGTAACATATTTGGGGATCTAAATTTTCTTTCCAGTCACCATGTATACAGAGTCCCCACCCTCATTCCAACTGCAGCACTAGTAGGCACATCAGAAGTCAGCACTGAATAGGATGCCACCCTGGAGGCAGATCCCTTCAACTACCCTCATAATTCTCTCTTCCAGCCATTAGGATCCTTGCAAGGGCATCAAGGCTGAGCATTTTCCTTCCAACTTAAAGTCATGCAAGAGATTCCTGCCCCAAACCTGTCCCTGACCCTTTAATGACATCTCTGTGAGAGTATCTTTGCATAGGAGACATAAAGGAGGAGATCCTTCTCACTTATTTGAGCAGGCTTAATCACTTTGGCTGAATAAAGAATAGTCATGACTGCTCTGTGGAGATACACTTTTGTATTTGTTAATTGTGTGCCAAGTACCACCTCATGGCCTTCTAGGCTATTTTTTTTAAAAATATTTTTAGTTGTGGATGGATCTCTATTTTATTCATTTATTATTTATATGTGGTGCTGAGGATCGAACCCAGCACCTCACGCATGTGAGGCAAGAGCTCTACCACTGAGCCACAGCCCCAACACCCTAGGCTATTTCTCACTTACTCCTCTCAATATCTGAGAAGATATACTATTAAACTTTTATTGCTGGGGAAACTGAGTTGAGGGGAATTAATTGGCCAGGATCAGACAGTTAATAATTTATGGAACCTGGGTTCAAAGTTAAGTACTTTGAGTTTACCTTGTTTTTTTCTATCAGTGCTAATATTTCAGAGATACTTTTTGACACACACATGTGCTTGTGTGTGTGTGTATACACACATACACACACATACCTACACACATACATACACACATTCTTTCTAACAGCTAAGAGAGAAGAAGGGATTCTTGATTTTCCCTTCTTTTTCAGTTCTCACCAACTGGGTAGGGTTTAGGACTAGTGTTGAGAGAAGTTTGGACTTTTGAGTTTGCTACTAATAATTTTCAACATGCTTCCCTGGTCTTCCCTGGTCTGATGTACGGGTCACTTTTAATAATTCTCCAAACTTCATTTATTTTATATACAATTTAGCTATGTTCAATATATGAAATGATGCTAGAAAATAACTTAAGAAAGACACATGATGAATACAATACCAGTTCAAGGAAAGACATGGTATTTACAGGGCAATAAAAGAGATCTGTAGTTACATTAGCCACTGAAGCAGAACTATGTTGTAAGGGTCATCAACTCATATGGTTTATAACATAAACTGATCAACAGAAAGGGTCATGAGACTACTTCCCTTGGGTGAATAGCTTGAGATAATTAGACACATTCCAGAGGTTTTACACCTTTCTCAGTGGCTTCCTATACTAGCCACTCTGAGAATTGATAAATTGTTGGTGACTTCTGGTATAGTAATTTTATGATCTAATATAAAAATAAATTTTATTATATTGTATTATTGAAGTGGCTATAACCATTCCATTGTGATGTTATATGTAAATAGGCCTCATTTACATGAACTGAACCAGGGAGTTGCAGACATTTTTCCGTAATGTATTTTTGGGTCTATAATCAAGCTTCTACATTTTTTAAAGTTATTTTTTAAAGAAAATGTCAGCAGTAGATGAATTCTTGGAACACAAGTCACATACAAACATCACCCCTTTCTTAACACTATTTGAATATGTTTATTTTATTTTACACTTAGAGGCATATTGTTTACCCAAAAGATTTAGGCCTTGTATATTTGGGTGTGCGGTATTATTGAAATTGACTAACATTTCTTTCGACAATAATTTTAAAAGAGTTATTATGAGTGAACAAACTTAGCACCAAGTTAAAGGCATTTGCTAACCACTTATTGAATCATATTCTTCCTGTCTAAATCTTTGAATCTTTGAATCTCTATTTCTTTCAGTCTTTTTTCCTCCTTTACTCCCTCTAGGCTTTTCTCATTCCTTATCTGCTTCTTTACCTTCCTTCCTCCTTCTTTCTTTTTCCCCAACTCCTTTTCTTTAAATTCTATTAAGCTAGCTAAAAGCATAGGATTCATATTTTCCAAACCACAAATAGAACCAAATTTACTAGATGTGTGAAAAGGAGGGGACAGAAGATCTACAATTGAGAATGTGCCAAGGAAAATTGGCTTAATTACCATACAGGTTTTAATCTGCTTACTTGAGCTTCAAAGTAGGTTTATCATAAAGAAGAGAAATTTCTTATGAAGATATACTTTCTAGTGAATATCGTACTCCACGGTCAATAAGAGCAGGAGCTATAACAGAATGAGAAGCGGGTTGCAGGAAGAGCAAGCACTGATTAGTGTTTCTCCATTCTAAATATGATGTAGCTATTCTCCATGAATCTCCACCTCTAAATGTCCATTTCTCTTCCTAATTCCAACTGGACTGTGAATTCTTTCCTCTACTTTTACATGTCCTTTTTTAACTTCATGGCTTCTAGTTATTCATGGCTTCTGTTTTTTCACAGTTTGAGTATCTTATGACTTTAACTTATGGGTTCTCTCCATGATTCCATTTCCGTTTCCTTTGCTAAAAGGAAATTGCTAACTAAGCAATTTTGTAGTAATACCTCCACTGGAAGTTCATAGAAAATTTCCTTTGCCCAATTTATTGTTTTACCTTGACTATTCTCTAGACCAGTTCATAGACTAGTTTTTTCTGTTGGCAAATGTTTGCTGTAATGTGATGAGATTGAGGTGAGATCCTTTGAACAGGAGGAGACCGATGGCAAAGGCCTGAAGGCTGAGATAGTTCTTGAGCAGAGGCTATCTAGCATTCTCTCAGCATCAACAAGCTTTTTCACTTCTGCTCTTGAAGATGTAAAATGTGAAGACCCAAAATGATCTTCAACTTTTCCTCTCATCAGGCTTAAGCTGCAACTGGTCAAAAAGGCATTGAATCACACTGATGTTGAGACTCTTTCTTTTCTCAGAACCCTAACATAGTTCCAATATATATAATATATATAGTATTATATATAGAATATATATGTTCATATATATGCATATATGTGTGTATATATATATATATACATATATTTTCTTTTCTTAATAGTGGTGACTTGATCCTTGTAAAACTAGGAGAATTCAACTGTTATATCTCACATTTGGAGACATGTTTTGATATTTTTTATCTTATTACTTTTTGTGTATGTTTATCTGGTTGGAAATTGCTATTGGACAGTAAACATAATTAGTAATGCTTCCTTCTGAAGTTATTTGTAAATAAAACAGTTTTCTTTGTAGGGATAGTGCAATGTTATTTATTCCAGAGGCACTAACAAATATGAGGATGTCATGACATCTAATGCAGTCCTTACATTCTCCAACTCTCTGTATACCACTGATTATAAAACACAATGCTATAATACTATTTCTTATCTCCCTGCAAATCTCACAAAATCATGCATAATGTCCATTCATTCACCCACTTGATACACATTTATTGAATGCCTATTCCTGAGAGCCAGGAATCATGAATATGATTTTTTTAATTGGTTCTTTTTAGTTATACTTGACAGCAGAATCCATTCTGATATAATTATACAAGCATGTAATATATCTTATTGTAGAGAGCCATCCATGGGCTGTGTGGACCACCACTCATTGTAGCCATTTGAATAGGAGAATCTAGTGTCTAGGACGTCATTCGACATTTCTTCTGGTTGACTGCCCAGATTTCTGGAGCCCTGTTCAAGCTCTGCCAAAAGTCCGACAGAGCCCTGGAGATAGGCTGACTTGCTGTAGCCGCACAGCCCTCTGAGATGGGTGTGACCTTCCAAGATGCCAATCAACCTCCTGACTGCAAGACACCAAGAAGCAAGTCTCCACCCTTGAAACCTTATCCCTCCCTTTGAGTTATCCCTTTAAATAAACAAAGGAGAGCCATTTTCTTTTGTCTAGCTCCAGCTCCCATGTGGACTAGACCTATCAGGGGCTTCAACTTGTGAAACTATAATTCTATCTTTGTTTTTGGTTCTTTACTAATTATTCTAGACTTTAATTTCTCAGGTGGCTTACATCCTTCTCCACAGGAAGAAGAATCACTCGAGGAGACGCTGAATGTCTCCCCACATCTTATTCTAGTTAGAATTCCATTCTTACGGATGTATATGATGGTGGGATTCACTGTTGTTTTCATATATGTACATGGGAAATTATGTCAGATTCATTCTACCATCTTTCCTTTGGAAAGACATTAGTCCCCACTCCTGACTTACAAAGACACTTAAATAGTTGTAGTCAATAAACCTTTTCATATTACTAGACTCTTAGACACCTGAACCACAACAACAAGGCTTTGGTTTCTCTGAATTCATCATTTTGGTACAAGTTATTCTGGGTGTCCATAACCTGTATGAATAGCATTTTCCAAGAGGTGAGAGAATTTATTGTTCTCTTCAATGGCTTATCTTATTTAAGACCATCTACAACAATATGTGTGCTTTAGCATTATCGATTAACATTTAACATTTACAGTCAATTACATTCTCTGCAAATTCTCCCTCTCTTCCTTTTCACAGGTCATAAGGACCAAGATGACAGTTTTAGCATTTCTTGGGTTAGACTGGCCTCTCAGCCCCTCCCATACCTTCCATGGCCCTCCATCACAGTCTTTCATGCTTCAACAGTTTTGGCAACATGGTCCTAGATGGAAACTTTTTAAAATTTTATGATTCTTGGTCATCTATAAGATCTGATCAAAGACATCTCTGTTGTCACATACTTTCTTTTTCAGCTTTCTCTGCACTGCTCCAATCTCACCCTAATCATGTACACTTATCTCCTTTTCTGGTATCCTTGTGATTATGAGGTAAACAGGGAGACTCACATAGTTCCCTTAAAAGCCAATACTCTTGATTTCAATGAGGGCACAGAGGTCCCTCAAGTCTTGAAATAAATGAAGATTTTATTTCTCACAGGAGGTAGAATTTCCAAAGCTGGAGGATACTTTATATATAGGAGCAAACAGAAGTCTCACCACCATATTTCCACCTTCTTAATCTCATCTCTTGAATATTTCCCTTCTCCTTCTGTGTTTTCTGTTCTCTAAATTTATAGCAGATATTTTTTCTCCCTATATATTTCAGATGGAGAGTTTCAGGGTATGATTAATACCATTTGCCTCTGAGCTGCTGGTGCTGACAAAGTGAGTATAGAACTATTTGGAACCCTCAATGATTGATGTATTATTTGAGGACCACCATGTACAACAGCATCTATATTTTGATGATGAAAAATCTTTGCATTCTCTCTACCAACCAAAGAGATGTTTAGTATCCCAAATGTTTTAAGGAAATAGAGCAAAAAGAAGACAAGCATGTCCAAAGACATTCAGGATTCCCCAACACCTCCTAGTGCCTTCTGTCCATTTTCAACTGATGATCAAAAACTGAATGATTTTACTTACCCACATTTGGGCATTCAGACATGTCTTAGTCAAATCTTTATTTCCAACTCAACTACTTAAGTAATGACTGATCTCAATTTAATCAAGTGGTCTACATAGACATTTCAATTTGATTGTTAAGATGAGTTAAAATCTTAGACTGACCATGTTTTAGTGGAATGCTTTTTGCCCTAAAGGCATGATCTATTGTGCTTCTGAGCAATGGAAAGAAAAATTAAGGCAACTTTCATCAGTATTTAATCTCTATTTTAATTATAATTAATCTAAAAATAATTTAATTATTTCCTGGCTGTTTTCTGCTTCACTTTATAATTGCTTAAGGCAAAAAAGAATCAAACTGCTTTACCATTTCATTGATTCCTTTGAATAGATTGAATTCAACCATACTCTAACTGACCTTTCCTCTGCGTCTCCCTCAATTCCCAGGAACCTTGGACCTTCTGTTCCATAAACATGCTAGAGTACATTGCAGTGACTGGAAACAGCTGGGCTAAAGCTAGGTAAGTACTAGAGCTAGGAGGGAAACTTTAGGAAAATGAAGCAGCATTTAACTTGATTTGAGAAGTTATCATATTTTGCTTATGTGACATAAATATATCCAGAAAACATTGATAATAATCATGCAGTGAGAGTATATTGATAATTAATATTAACCCTCAAGATTTTCTAAAATGTCTTTGCTACCTTGCTTTAATTTTTATACCCTAACTCTTTTTATGACAAGATATTATCAGTATGGGGAATAATTGTCATTGAAATCAGGAGGCAGATGGCAGGATGTCAAAGTCAAAACTGAATCTAACAGTATTTTGGGAAGTTCAATCTTGGTCGGGAAAAAAAGGAGAAAGGTGCAAACTGTAGTTGAGAAAAGCTTATGGCCTCCAAGTTTCTAGTTGTTTTCTGTAGATATGAAGGAAAATGCTGGTAGCTACTAAACCAGCATTTTTCACAATTTAATGTGCAAGTGAATTACCTGTGTATCTTGCTAAAATTCGGGTTTTGATGTAGTAATTCTTGCCTGATGATATGCCTTTCCAATAAGATCAAAGCCATGATTTGGATATGGCTTAAGTATGTCACTCAAAAGTTCACATGTTCAGAGTTTGTCCCCAGTGTGGTGGTATACAAGCCTGAGAAACCCTGAGGAGCTGAGTCTCAGTACAAGATGATTAGGACATTGTGGGTGCTGCCTGCTGAATGGAATACTAGTCTCCTGGAGTGAGTTCTCTAAAGAATATGTTGTTTTCTCTAAAGAATATGTTGTTATTAAAGCCTGAGCCTGATCCATGCATCTTTCTCTGTCTTCTTTTTTTTTTGATATGTGATCTCTTCTCCCTTTAAGCTCCCACCATTGTGATACCATCTGCCATGACGTCTATATCAGAGCCAAACCAATGCCAGTGCATTGCCCATGAATCTCCAGAATTGTGAGTCAAATCAGCCTCTTCTTTCTATAAAATTTTCCAGTTTCAGTTACTTTGCTATAACAATGAAAAAAAATACTGACTAATGTAGCTCATTAGAGGTCAATGCTGAAGGGTATAAATGACACTGAGTAACATGGACCTACATGACCCCCTACAGAACCTACCTATCATTCCCAGTACCTGTATTACTTGGGTTTCTTCATTTAATCTTTTAAACAGACCAAAGTATTCACAGTTATTAAGAACATTCAAGTATTTTTTTAGTTTATTCTAGTTTCTATTGTATGCAGCATTCTTTATACCTTTCCTTTAGACTCTGCTAAAATATTAACTTCTCCAGTATTTTATTATTCTCAACTTCTAATATTGGTACCCTGTTCTTTTTTCTATGACTCTTTCATTTATGTGATTACTTCACTTCACCAAACCCCAAAGCTATCATAGACAAAAACTCCATCCAGTTCTTCTCTACTTCCACATTAAAGTACCTTGTGAATATTTGTTTAACTTAGTAAAGAATAAAGAACACACTGAATTTTAGATCCATCCCTGACTGAAAAGTTGAGTATCAGGCAGAATGTCAGTCCCTAATGACATAATAGCTTATTATGTTTTCCACTAAGACATGACACTCAGTTGATAATGCAATGTGATTGTAAGAAAGGTTCAAGGAAAAACAAATGAATAGAAAATGAGTCTTTAAAAAATGTTAACAGAAAGAGTAGATTAGGCTGGAGTCTATCTGATATGCCTCGAGGACATCAGTGACTGTCTCTTGTACCCATCCTAGTCGTGTGGACACATTACAAGTGGTCCTTGTAATGGTCAGGACTCCTGATGGATGACTGTGTATCAAGCTTCCTCAGCTCCTTAGTTTTGTTCTTATTTCTGAGGCACTGATTCCCTTACTTCCTTTGCACTTGCATTTCTTTACCAGTGCTTTTTCCATGGTCATTTCATGCTCATTAGCTGAGATCCAAAGGGTTCAGGCTGATTCCCCTACTTTCATCCTCCTTTCCTAAAGCCAAAGAAAAGGAACAGTTTCAATCCATCATGCAAATAAAGTGATTTTTCTCCTATAGTCACTTGGGAACTAAAGAGATGCCAGGCCAAAAATATTTCCCTTCATTACCTCCTTCCCTTTCCATCATGAATTATAGCTATGCTACTCTTCTCTGGACCACAGAGATCTCTTCTGAAAGCCTGACATTAAAACTAGAAAATTGAATCCCAAATTCTTCACTGACTTAAATTAATAGGGATAAGATTGAAAAGGAGAGGTGTAGAAATGCAAGTGTGTTCCTACTGTGATCTCTAAATAGCATATTCTATTCCCAATATACAAAAGAAACTCAAATTAGTGATTAACATTACAGGTAATATGTTTTGGCATTATGTGCCTAATATGCTTCTATAATCATTAATTATTAGAATTGTCATGTAAAATGAGAACCATTTGTTAACATTTAATGCACTGAACTAGGGGGAATCAGTTGTTATAAATGAAGGTTGTTAGAAGCTAATGAGAAGAGCTGAAATGTAATAGGGGTGTAATCGTTACTGCCTCGTCAACAAAGAAGTCCCATTTGCATGATGCCTTACCAAAGTAAAGTGGGAGAGGGTTGCCACTGTCTTACATGACCAGTGCTCTGAAAATAAGATGTTTCTCATTCCTCAAATATGAGCAACTTTCATTAAGATTTTTTTCTTTTAAAATAAGCATACATTTTCTATATGCTTATTGCACAAAATTAGGAAAAAAATGAATAAATCTCCAATAACTCTAAAATATAGGACTATGGCATAATGGATGAAAAAAAAAAAAGCAAATGACTTTGCATTCTTAGATTTTTGTGTGTGTATGGTTACGGGGAATCAACCCTGAGCCACATGCATGTTAGGCAGGTGCTCCATCACTAAGCCATGCCCCCCAGCCCATGAATTTCTAGATCTTTGAAGTACAGAATTTCATTGTCATCAGGATGGTTTCATAATATTAATAATGTAAATGTCACATAGCTCAGAATAATTCAGGGTATGGTACTTTTGGTTTATATGAATTATAGAGTAGTTTTAAATAAGAACAGACTATTATACATAGGTAGAATTTAAAACATGTTATAAACTTACCTATTTAAGTAATAATTGGAAAGAAGTATTGAGCTTTAATAAGTTCTGTGCTAAGCATTGAATTTACATTTTCTCATCTATTTAATACAACAAATAAATGAACTTGAGCATCTTTTATTCCAGTTTTAGGATGAGAGTAAGCAGTGTTGTGGAAAGCATCTCCTGTGAGGATTTTTTCTATAAACATTTTCAATCAAAGGAATATCAGATGTTTCTGGCTTGATGAAAGCCTTTGAAAGTGAAGTAGATGCCTTTAATTAAGAATAAGAGTGAAAATTGTTAGCAGGGAAAATATTCTTTAATCAATATGAATTTTTGTTTCTTCACCCCAAAAGTAAGTATTTTAGCCAAATTTAAAATTCTCTAATATTAGATATGTCAATTATTTAACATAAAAAAATGTAAATGGAATGATATCCAAAATTTCAAGAGTCAGAGGTGATTCTTTTTTTTTTTTTGATATTGAAGTGTGGTTTATTTCAGTCAATTTCAGCCCTTTACAAAGTAACAGGTACATATCCCATATCCCTAGGCCTGTGGCAGTCAGCTGTGCTGGCATTCCTGGAGCAGACTATACACAGATCACGGGAAACAGGGGATCCTCTCCTACAAACATGGGGGATTAGTGGTTTGATCTCTGACTGATGCGTTTGATTACAGAGGCACTGAGAGACAGGTGGCCATTTAGTGGCATACACCCTCTGTCCTTAAAGCAAGTTCTGTCTCCTCCCACTCAAAAGAATCCCAGAGTTTTAAAGGACCAACATATATTCCCCCTCTCCATTTTTCTCATTTTCCCTTTTGAAAGCCAGGCAATGCAAACTAGACCATTCATAAATAACTGCATATATGACTAAAAAACTAAAAAGTGACCAAACATGCCTAAGGAAAGGTATAGGTTCAGAAAAAATATCTAAGACATTGAATTTATACCTTAGGCTGATCCCTGACACAGAAATAGTCCATAGCAATAAAAAATAACAAAAGCAATGAACAAAAACAATATCAAAAACAGCAAACTTTGTGAAAGAGGGAGAGGAGAATCTCTTTCACTATTACCACATTATGAGAGGCAAATGTCCAATTTTCAACAGCCACAAAAACAACAATGAAAAAACAAGAAGGGAAAAATTATATCTGGAGAAACTGTCTCTGAAAAAGAACTTATCACAGATCTACTAAACAAAGATTAAAAAATGTCTTCATATACTGATAAAACTAAGGAAAGATGTGAATAAAGTCAAGAAAATTATGTATGGATATTATTTAAATATCAAAAAGATAGAAAACCTAAAGAAAGGGGAAATTCCAGAGCTAGACAGTACAATAATTGAAATTAAAATTAAAACTTCACTACAGAAATTCAGAAATTCAGAGAGAGATTTGAGCAAAAGACAGAGTTAGAAGAATTGGTGTGCTTGAAGAAATTATAATGACAATTATTAAGCCTAATTAACAAAGAGAGGAGAAAATGTTTTAAATACCCAGAATCAAAGGGACCTGTGCAACAATACTAAGCAGACCAATATACACATTATGGGCATTCCAGATGTAGAGGGGATGGGAGAGAGAGGGAGAGAGGGAGAGGAGGGAGGAAGGGAGGGAGAAGAGAAGAAGGGAAGAGGGGGGAAAGGGAGTGAGTTGGAGGGAGAATACTTGAAGGAATAATGGCCAAAAACTTCCCAAACTGGCTACATGACAGGAATATAAATACTCAAGAAGCTTACTGAACTCCAAATAAGAGGAACTCAAAAAGATCCATAAAAAGACACATTATAACCAAAGATAGGAAATCCAAAGACAAAAGTTATCTTTTAAGGAACAAGAGAGAAGAAACTCATTCCAAAAGTAGATCCTCAATAAGGTTATTAACATACTTCTCATCAGACACCTTGGAGGCCAAATGTTACAAGCTGGAGAAATTGACATTCTCCAGATAAACAAAAGCTGAAAAAAATCATTCCACCAGGCCTGCCCTACAAGAAATGGCCAAGGGAATGCTGAAAATTGAAATTCAATACACTAGATAGTAACATGAAGTAAATGGAGAAATAAAGATCTCAATAAACACAGATCTATAGGAGATAATAAAAGCTATTATTATTAAAACAATGGAATGTAAATCTACTTTTTTCTATTGGATTTAGACGTATAACACATTTTAATAATATTATTAGTCTCAACACTGGAATCATTGTAACTTTGGTTTAAAACATCATAATTTATGTTATATATAATTTAAGAGAAAGTGCATTTTAAGTAATTATTAGATTACCTGTGGGGAAACACAATGTATAAAAATAGGACCATAAATTCAAGTTAAAGTGTTATAACTTTAGGATTTTACATATAGTTGCCATAAAGACAACAGCTGTAAAATATGCATAAAAAGAAATGAGAAAGGAATTTAAACAATTCACTACAGAAAATCAATTAATCATAAAAGAATAGTGCAATACAAGAAGAGTTAAAACACTATGACATATGAAAAAATAACAAAAAAAAAAAAAAGGAAATCTGTCTTCATCTATAATCACTTCAAATGTAAATGGATTAAATTCTCCAATCAAAAGATAGATATTACCAAAATCTGTAAAAATGTATGGCTGAACTATATGTTATCCACAAGAGGCTCACTCTAGATTGAAATACATACATAGCAAAAATTAAAGAATTAAAAGAAGAAATAGTTCTATAATAACAGTTGGAGACTCCAATAAGTCTTTTTTAAAAAATTTGTTCTAATCAGTTATACATGATAGCAGAATGCTCAATGATTCATTATATACAAATGAGGCAGTTTTTCACATCTCTGGTTGTACACAAAGTAGTAATCCCTTTATGAATTAGCATCCACTTCTGAAAGAAAACAGTTGGCCTTTGGTTTTTTGGGATTGGCTTGCTTCACTTAGCATGATATTCTCTAACTCCACCCATTTACCTGCAAATGCCATAATTTGATTCTCTTTTATTGCTGAGTAATATTCCATTATGTATATATACCACAGTTACTTTATCCAATCATCTATTGAAGGGCATCTGGGTTGTTCCACAGTTTGGCTATCTCATACATCTTGATGACTGCCATTCTGACTAGTGTGAGATGAAATCTCAGTGTAGTTTTGATTTGCATTTTGCTAATTGCTAACAATGTTGAACATTTTTTCATGTATTTGATCATTTGTATTTCCTCTTTTGAGAGGTGTCTGTTTAATTCATTTGCCCATTTATTTATTGGGTTATTTGATTTTTTTGGTATAAAGTTAATTGAGCTCTTTATATGTTCTAGATATTAATCTTCCGTTGGAAGAGTAGCTAGCAAAGATTTTCTCCCATTCTATATGATTTCTTTTCACATTTCTTATAATTTCTTTTGCTGTTCAGACCTCTTTAATTTAATGTCATCCTACTTATTAATTTTTGGCATTATTTCCTGAACTTTAGGGGTCCTATCAAGAAAGTTGCTACCTGTGCTAAAAGCTGAAGTGTTGACTCTATGTTTTCTTCTAGGAGTAGCATAGTTTCTGGTCTAATTCTGAGGCCTTTGCTCAGTTTTGAGTTGATTTTTGTGCAAAGTGAAAGATAAGGGTCAGGTTTCATTCTTCTACATATAGAAAACCAGTTGTCCCAGCACCATTTGTTAAAAGGTTGTCTTTTCTCCAATGTATATTTTTGGCACCTTTGTCAAGGATCAGATGACTGTAGGTAACATAGATTTGTCTCTGAGTCTTCTATTCTGTACCATTGGTCTATGTGATTGTTTTTATGATAGTGTGTTTGTAAATGATACAATCTTATAGGTAGTAAATTCTAAAGACAATTTTGAAAAAAGAATAAAAGAAACTATTAGGAAAAATAAAGAAATTAAACAAAGTAGCAAGAAAAAGTCAACCTGCAAGAGTCATTTGCATTAGTATACTCTAATAACAACCTGTCTAAAAAGAAATTTATGAAAATAATTCAATTGATTATAGCATAAATAAAATACTTAGAAATTAATTTAATGAAGGAGATGAAAAGGCTATACATTGAAAACTAAGAAAATACTGCTGAAATTGCAGGTGACATAAATGGAAACAC
This sequence comes from Geosciurus inauris, assembly GCA_004024805.1. Classification (NCBI taxonomy): domain Eukaryota; kingdom Metazoa; phylum Chordata; class Mammalia; order Rodentia; family Sciuridae; genus Geosciurus; species Geosciurus inauris. The sequence goes on from PVHX01000001.1 coordinate 915,094, forward strand.
ATCCCATATTCATGGAATGTAAGATTTAATATTGTTAAGATGTCAATACTATGAAAGTGATTTACAGGATCAACACAATCTTTACCAAAATCTCACTGCCTTTTTTTTTTTGTTTTCAGAAACAGAAACAAAGCATTCCTAAAATTCATATTTAGAGTCAAAATCCTACATTGCCAAGACAACCTTGAGTAAGAACAATAGCATTCAGATGTCATATTTCTTGATTTCAAAAATTACTACAAAACTACAGTAATTAACAGAGTGTGGCACTGGCATAAAGACAGATATGTAGACCAATGGAATATAATAAAAATCCCAGAAATTAACTGTTATGTAATAAGGTCAAATGATTTTTAATAAGTGTGCCTGTGCATATCGGTTTTGTTTTTGTTTTTTGTGGGTTTTTTTTTTTTTTTGGAGAGGGGAGTAAATGGCATTGAACTCAGAGGCCCTCAACCACTGAGCCACATCCCCCAGCCCTATTTTGTAATTTATTTAGAGACAGGGTCTCACTGAGTTGCTTAGTGCCTCGCTTTTGCTGAAGCTGGCTTTGAACTCATGATCCTCTTGTCTCAGCCTATGGAGTTGCTGGGATTATAGGTATGTGCCACCATGCCCAGAATCAGATTTTTATTGCTAACAAAATTGCTAACATAAACAATTTAAAGGAGGAAAGATTTATTTTGGCTCATGATTTCAGATGTCTCAGACCATGGTCGGTTGGCTCCATTGCTTTGGGCCCGAGATGAGGGGGAACATCACAGCAGAAGGGTATGATATGGGAAAGCTATTCACCTCATGGCAGCCAGAAAGTAGAAGGAGATGAAGAAAGTTGCTGATGACAAGATACAGTCACCAAGGGAATGCACCCATCGACCTAATTCCTCTAACCATGCTCCACCTGCCAACAGTTTGTTGGCCTTCTAGTAGTTCATTCAGCTATCAAAATATTAATCCACTGATGAGGTCTGAGCGCTCATGATCCAATCACTTCACCAACACCTACCTATGAACCTCGTTGCATTGGGAAGCAAGCTTTTAACACCTAAGACTCTGGAGGATACTCCAGATCCAAACCATGATCGTGTCATGACCATTATATGGGTAAAGAAGTCTCTTCAATAAACTGTTAGAAAACTGAACATTAACATAAAAAGAATAAGGTCAGACCCTTATCTAATAGTATATATAAAAATTAACTCAAAATGGAAAAATGACCTAAAATTATAAAAATCTTAGAAGAAAGCATAGGCCAAAAGCTTCACAACATTGGATTTGACAATGATTTCTTGGCAAAGACATAAGCAACAAAGGAAACAAATAGATAAATTGGACAGGGATGTTTTAGAAAAAACAAATGCACATAAGAAGAAATTATCAACAAAGTAAAAAGGTAACACACAGAATGATAGAAAATATTTGAAAATTACATATCTGATCAAAGATTGATATCCAGAAAATATAGAGAACCATTTCATCTCAAGAATAAGACAAATAACACAAATCAAAAATGGTACAAGGACTTGGATAGATATTTATCCAAAAAGATATACAAATGACTAATAACCATATGAAAATATACCCAACATTGTTTATCATTAAGGAAAAGAAAAGCAGAACTATAAGAAAATACTAATTTTTACTTAATAGGATGGCTACTAATACATACAAGAAAAAGAAGAAAACAAATGTCAGTGACAATACAGAGAAATAGGAACGCTTGTGCACTGGTAGTAGAAATGAAATATGGGAAAAACTATGCAATTCATTAACAATTTAAAAATAAAATAACCACGTGATCCAACAATTAAAATTTTAGGTATATATTCCAAAGAATTGAAAGCAGGACCTCAAAGAGATACTTGTCCACTTAAGTTCATAGTGAGGTAGAATAGAAACAAAAATAAATAGGTAAAAAGTAGATGCAAAGAAAGGACAAGAAAAATAGATTCCACATACTTTTGCCAGCATGGCACTCCCAAACTTGTTACTCTCAAACTCCTGGGAAATCTGTAAGTCTACCTGTGTACTATTAATTAATTAATCCTCCACCCAATAAACAGAATAAGCAAAGAGAGAGATTGAGGAACTTATAAGTTGGAGGACTTTGTAGCACTATTTAAGATTGGATAATGAAGACCACCTTAGCCTCAGGTTCCCAAGACTGACCAGACCAACAGAACCCACATGTCATCACTGGACTAATATCATTCCTTCATACCATTCTATACCCATCCCTCACCAAGATTCCTCTAAAAGTAGAACTGGGAATCCCCAAACTGTATCACTCACTCTTCTGATGGCCCACATGTCCCCTTAATTGTGTATTCTTTGCTTTACCCTCAAAGGCATCTCTCTCTTGAAATTATTGGTATTCTTCCTTGAATGTGTATCTACTTTCCTAAATAAACCTCTGAGGCATACCTGTCACTGGTGCGTACTGAAATTCCTTTCCATCACATATGCCAAGAATCCTGCCAGTCCTGTGTATAGTCCCCCTTTCTCTCCCTGAATTCCTGGGACCCTTCTTCAGACACTATACTACACACTCATATGTGAGTAAGTTAGTAAATTCTGTTGTTTTTATTTTAACACCATAGAAAATTAGAAAAAGAAACACAATAAAATTGCTATCATTTTGGACTCCACATTGATTAGAATCTTACAGTCTCCATTGCCTCTTCCAGGGCTAGAGAAATTTAAGTCATTTGGACTAGCAATTTTACTGTGTTGAAAGTACAGCATGTAATCTCTAACATTTATCCAAAGAGCAAAGAGGTATTTTCACTATATCTTGCACTCCAGGTAGCTCTGTCCTTTAGAATGTTTGCTGACCTAACAACTAATTAATATCAAAGAAGACTCTAAGTGCCTTATAAAGGTCAACCATTTAACACTATGCAACTTCAAATGACCCTTTTAGTGCCCCTGGGTCCCCTTGTGGAGCAAGGACAGAGAAAAGGTGTGTGTATGTTAATAGAAACCTTTAGCAAGACCCTTCCCAGCTCCCCCAACATGGGCAATAGCACAGTCAGGGATAATGCTTCTTAAATCTGAGTGTTTGTGAGTCATTGAGAAACATTTTGTTACAAATTCTGATTCCAGGCCCATACGCCCACAGTAGCTGATTCAGTAGATAAAAGGTGGTTTCCAGACATCTTCATTTTCCATAAAACTCTTCAAGGAATTTGACCCATATTAATTACAGTTTTATTGATTTATTTTTGGGTCCAGGGGATTGAACTCAGGGGCACTCAACCACTGAGCCACATCCCCAGCCCTATTTTGTATTTTATTTAGACATAGGGTCCCACTGAATTACTTAGCGCCTCACTCTTGCTGAGGCTGGCTTTGAACTCAAGATCCTCTGCCTCAGCCTCCTGATCCACTGGGATTGCAGGTGTGAGCTGCCATGCCGGCAAGATTTACATTTTCAAAGAACCAGAAAGCTGGACCTAGTCTGAGATCACCCTAGAGGAAAGAAGGAAAGAGAAAATGCTACCTATTTGCCTTCTGCCCTCTACAACCCTGCCTCCGTCCTACAAATAATGTGACTTAGCTTTCATTGGTTTTTGCTTTTATACTTTTGTTTCTGTTTTATACTTTTTCCCAAGCCTTTCAACTTGAAGTAAGATTTGGGGAACATCATTCTTAATTATCATCACCTCTTATCCTCCTTCAGATATAGTTATGAGGAAGTGGCTATAGTTTAGAAGGATGCTGGGCCAGTACGCTGAGCAAGCCAAGTTTAATTTTCTTGTCTCATGGATAAATGCAGTAAGGTTCCCATCAGAGCTTTTTCTACTGAATGCTAGGGCAATCTCCTTAGTGACCTGCTCCTTGCTCAAGACAACTACCAGATTCCCAACTCAAGGTTATAGAAATCTCTTTTCATAAGCACTCTATCCTCAAAATTCTTCTTCCTTCCCAGCTGTCAATTTGTAGTTTCTTCTCTTCCATTCCATGTATGAAGTCTAGACTATTCCACATGCAATCTGACTGTGAACTTCCTGATAATATCAAGACTGAAAATCAGACATGTAAAATAGAAGTATCCTTCCTGTTTTATTTTCAATTCAAGTAATGCTCAAATTTTCACTGAGGGGAGCAGCTTGGAGATGAACATCTAAGAGGAGAAAGAGTTAATGGATTTCATTAGGGTTCCTCCTGAGCTGTGGACTGCCACCCTCCTCTGGTTCCAAACCTGAGAAGAATGCTGAAGGAAGCTGACAAGTCTCTTTGAAGATGTTTTCACTGGAGTGAAACTGCTGCAGTGGCACCCTTAAGAGGCAGTTCTGTGAACACATCAAGTTATAAATATGCAAATTGAATCACTGGGTGCTACTAGCAGACCATTTACAGTAGAGTGATTGTCAGCCAACAGCTTTAAGCTGGTATACCCCCTGCTGTGACAGCTTCAGCAGTCTTTGCTTAAAATCCTGTCATCCCATACCAAGGAGATGGGGAAGGAGCCTCTCAGGAGTCCTCCTGCAAAAGGTAGAGGGGATGTTTTGTGGTTTCAAGTGTTCCTCCTAGGCAGAGGGAAAAGGCAGAAAAACCAAGACAAGCAACGTTGATAGCAGAGGCCAGAGAGTTTACTAGGCAGGCTTTTGAGAACTTCCCTATTTGTAGGGTATACTATAAATAAACTCAGTGGCTAGGTCATGCTGCTGTCTAAGGAACACCTGGAGTTTAGTAAAACTACAGATTTCCATGTCCCCCTTCTATGTATTTTGTTTCAGTAAGTTTGGAGTAGATTCCAGGACAGTTAGGTCTATCGTGCTTCTTCAGAGAGGAAGACTTGTAGCCATGGTTGACAACCACAATAAATAAACCAAACCACAAGTGATAGGGTTCTTCAAGAACAAATATCAAAATTTCCAAACAATAAGCAGCACTGAATGACCATCACAGCCACTAAGCGGTGTTTTTGATATTGAATTAAAAGGATTTTAAACATGTCTGAAAATTGTTTGGCACTTTCCCATGGAGCAGCGTGATCAACAACTCCTCCCCTTGAACATGAGTAAACTTGGGAATGGCTGACTAATAGAGTACAGAGGATGTGACACTATATGACTTCCAAGGTAAGGTCATAACAGTGAATTGAACTTCAACCTGATTCCTTTAAGACACTTGTCTTCAAGGGTCCTGAGTCATCAGCTAAATCTCAGGCTCCCATGCTTCACATGAAGAGGTTCCTTAAGTGTTCTGGCGGACTCCCCCAGTGAGGTCACAGCCAGCAGCTGGCATAATCTAAGTGGAGATGCCTCCAGATATTACCAGTTCTTACTCCCTATTAATTGAGTCTAAATCCTCAAGCCATCCCCAGATTTGAGTCTTCCCAGATGAATTCCAGATATCATGGAATGGAAACAAGCTGCCCTCACAGTGCTTTGCCCATGTTCCTGACTTATAGTGTTTAGAGCATAATAACACAGTTATTGTACAGCTCCAAGTTATGGGGTGGGACATGCAACATGGCCAGAAAGCCTAAAAGGCATCAGGGACTGAGCAAGGATTGTAGAATGTAACAGTTGTAGCTTTGCCTCTCAATTATCCTGTCAATCAACAAAATCCTGAATGATTTTGGGCAATTTAACCCTCATATCTCAGAAAACCAAGTGTTTGGTTTTTATTTGTTTGTTTGCTTCCCTGTTTTGATACTGAGGATTGAACTCAGGGTCACTTAACCACTGAGCCACATCTCTAGCTGTTTTAAATTTTTATTTGAGACAGGCTTTCCCTAAGTTGTTTAGGACTCCCTAAGTTGCTTAGGCTGCCTCAAACTTTGGTCCTCCTGCTTCAGCCTCCCAAGTTACTGGGATTACAGGCATGTGCCATGGTACCTGGCAGACCAGTTTTCTAATGTATAAAATGGAGAGAAATGTGGTAAAGAGTAAGAGGCAATGTGTAAGAATATGCCTGGTAAAGGGCCTGTGGCATAGTTAGCAGATAATAATTATAGCTATTTTCTTTGTTGTTGCCTACTAAATTTAAAAAAAAATCCTAAGATTTTCCAGTGGAGAAAAAAAAAAAACTATTCTCTTATAATTAAGAAAAATCAAAAGAATGCATCCAAATAACATGAAACAAATATCATGATGAGAAGGAGGACTCCAGATTCTGTTCTTACCAACATACTCCTTACACAGAAACAGACTTTACTGAAATATCTATTCCAGAACGGTGAACCTAACATTTGCCCATATGAGGATTTTTTTTTTTAAATACTAAAGTAATCACTGTACATTCACACGATAGTAGTATTTGTTAGGAGAAAATACACATGCTGTTATTAACTATATCTTCTACATACTTATAAAAATAGTAGGGAATATCTGTCACACAGCCTGCAGACAATACTCTGTACACAGATTCAAGCCTCTATTAGAATAGAATTAGACTTCTATAGAGTAAAATTAAACTACTTCTATAGGATTAGACAGCTTAATAAGTCTCAGAATGTAGGAATTTTTAGGATAAATCAATGCCCTTTTCTATTTCTCCATGCCTGGATTTCCACATTAGACACATCCTTTGTAATTTTCTCTGGCTCTTTGAACTTAGGAGAAAGGAGAGATTTCTGATAAGCTATACATGCACCAGCATCAGTCCTCCTGCAGGAGAGGTTGATGTGATTTCTTGTGTAGCATATGGAGGAAAGAGAATCTAAATGATCCTTTTAGAGATCCAGATGGCCTCCACATAACTAAGATAATAACATTAAAACACTTGCGGCACTGATTTTGTTTTAACCACTCCAAGTCATGCATAGGTAAATGGATCCTCTATGGAAATATGGAAATATTAGCAAATTTTCCAAACTGCTATTAAGTAAGTAATTCAAATGAATTCAGCTAATTTAAAGTGAAAAGGAATAAAAAGAATGGTCTTTTTAGGTATAAAAATAGTGTTAAAAAGTGGGGTTTTGTTTGGTTACTGAAGTGTTAGTGGAGGCCCTATTTAAATTTCTTTTTAAAACACATAAACAACAACAGTTAGCTTCATTATTTTAATGATTTCCTGGATAAGGAAACAGTGGAAATAATTCAATAATGAACTTTTTAGGTGATAATTGAAGATGTATGGCAGGCACCATTGAAGCTCTTAAGATGTCACATAAATGGACCAAAAAGGGTAGTGAATCAAAAATAACAAAATGAGATTCAGCTTAGAAAAATGAAAACCAATACATCTTGAGCAAAATAATTCAATGGACAGTTGAGATGTGGACGGTGGTAATGCTGGAAGGAGACCTGGAGCTGATAATGGGGGACAAATTAGATACCAGTTTACAATGTGATGTGGCTGCCAAAGGGGCTGCTGCTATTCTGAACTAAATACAATGATCCATTATGTTGGAGCAGAGCAAAAATATAGAAAAATGACTTCTACCTTCCTTGACTCTGATGAGGCTAAAGTACAGCATCAGGCCCCTTGACACCCAAAATATGTTGAGAAATGGGACAGAGTTCAGAGAATAGCGCCAAAATGATGAAAGAAATGGAATGATGCATTTATGGGAAAAGATTAAAGGAGTTAAATATGTATTGGCTGTATAAGTATCGACAAGCAGGGCCTAGAGAGCACTAAGTTAGCATTTGAAGAATGCAATTTTCCTCACCGGAAAGGGTTGTATAAATGTAAAATAATAGCAATGATATGAAAATGTCATGAGAAAGTGTCTAAGAAGGGATGAGGTGGACTTAGTATATGGTTTTTTAAAACAACTCCTGACATCAGCCACACTAACCACATCCTTTGTTTGCACACTGTCACTGGTAAGCAATAGTTAGGTCCTCTTCTCACTCTCAAGGTGGAGAAACTAGAGCAGTTGGGAATTGTAACCAGAAAACACCATGGTTTGTGTGCTGTGGTTTCAGGGTCTTTCTTAATACTTTTTTTTTACCACCCCACTCTTTAGTTTTAGTTTAATTTCTCCATCTCTGCTTTCAAAATCCACATCAAATCTTCCTTTTGATTATCCATCACTAGTAACTTTCTCCTTCAAAGTAAAACAAGATCATAAAAGTAGATCATAAAAGTAGAACCACAAGATGCTATTGTGTGAGATAGTTTAATACACACTAATATTTGCCAATATGTGAGATAGTTTAATACATAAGTGATAATATATTTTTCTCCACAAAGAGTTCTCTGTGTAGTAGATAAGAAATATGTTCTGATATATGTCATCTCTGTGCCCTTTGAATCACATTTTCTAAGCTTTCTGGTAGAAAAGGCCTATATTTGGAAATGCCCCTCTGCACCTCTTATAGCTGCCAAAATAGCTGCAGTATATTCTTAGAGATTGAATGGGGTCAATTTAATAGATGTTTGGGGCTTTGCATTAAAATCCTAAACGTCAAGAGCACATGACATGCTTTATAACATATGAGGCTGTGTAGGGAAAATTTTCATGCAGTTACAATAAGCCAAGACATGCTCTAGTGGAAGTATGGATGCAAGAGAAATATAACTCAGCTCCTTTCCAGCTCTAACATTCTATGACTCTATAATTCATGACTGTAGGATCATTTTCATGATTCAAGAGTCAATATTGATGGATTCTTTCCAAAGTGAAAATGTGAGAAAGGGAAAGAGAGAAGAAAAGTCATCTTGTTTTATGTTAAGTATTTACAATACCAGGGAGATACAATTTGGAACAAAGTGAGAGATGAAGTATGAAGGATTATTAAACAAAATAACAAAATGGGAAAATATTAAAAAAAAGAAAAGAAAAAGAAGAAATAACTTCACTGACCATTCATCACTGATCCCTGGGGTGGAAGGGAGAAAAATATGAAATTCTTGCACCTTACTAGTGATATATTTGGAAAGACAGGATATCATGCTCAGAAGGAACTTTAAAGAGTCAGACATCTGCTGTAGAGCACACACAGTGAAACATAGGTCAATGAAAGGCCCCTAAGTTACAGAAAGGACAGGTTTGTGACCCTGAAAATAGGCAATGCAAACAGAGCAAAAATCTCACTCTAGAGCCACTATAGCCTAGCCTGAGGGATTGCTGGGGAATGTAGAGCAACATAATAATCACCAACATCCACTTGTTATTTGTATTTTAATGGTAAAGAAAATAAGTTCTTGGGTTTAAGGTAATTTCCTAATACACGTGTTTTAATGGAAACAAGATAGTCACCTAGGGCAGCCAGTCTAGCCAACATGGTCAGTAAAATGCATCATAGCATGTATGAAATGACCTGGACTGCTGCCCATAGGCAGTCTTTATGATAGATTCAGGTCACTAGGGGTTTACTGATGGTGTGGTTCTGTGTTGATTATTAGTGACTGAGCCTAATGAAAAAAACTGTTTTATCCATGTTTCATAAATTCCTTGAGCTTCAAAGAAGCAGTCTCGGTAAACACAGCGTACCTAAACACACAATGCAGGCCAGCTGAACTGCCTGGATACATAGGATGAGCCAGACTACATATTCTGGCTTCTTTTCAATTATATACAAGTAGATATTCTTTAGCTACTTCATTTTCTTCAACTAAACCTGGTAGTTGGTCATTTTCAAATTACAGCATGATTCTATGGACATGACAAGTAAATTTATTATTCGTGAACAAGAAAGATGCTAGATAATATGGGGGAATTTGTGTGCCACAGTTTTAGGGTAATAGTCATGACTATAGAGCGATAAGCTCATCATGTACATCAAAAGCAAGCAAACAAAAAGTAAAACAACAACAACAACGACAAGGAACAAAAAAACCTTGGCCAGTTCCTTTGCTAAATAGGTTTCCATAAAACCTATTGAAACCTTGGTGTAGTAGCACATGCCTGTAATTCCAGCTACTCCAGAGGCTAAGGAAGAAAAGCTGCAGTTCAAGGCCAGCCTGGGCAACCTGAGACTTTTTCTCAAAATAGAATAACAAAAAGGGATGAAGGTGTAGCTCTGCTGTACATTGTCCCTGTATTCAATCCCTAAAAAGAAAAGAAAAAGCATTTAAATTCTGCTCTCTGATTTCTGTATCATTTTCTGCAGGCATTACTTAGAACTTGATCTAATTTCTTTTAGGCTATAAGCAAATATATTGTGATTGTGTGTGTGTGCACGTGTGTGCGTGTGTGTGTGCATATTGCATATTTATTTAAATGTAAATACAAATATTTATTGATTTGCACAATTCTGCTCTGGCTGCTGTATCAAGTACTGTGGATTAAACAGCTTGGTCTCTGATCTCATGAAATTGTGGTTTTATCTGCCTGCTCTGCTTGATGAGGGAAAGATCTTTAAAACAAAATACCAGCTAATGTATTTCAAAATAAAGAAGTTTCGATTTCTCATAATTTATAGATGGACATGTATGGCCATATGAACCGTATGTGATATCAATCTGCTCATACCATTGTCATAATTATTACTACTATAGTTATAAAGCAACTTTAATATTGTAAAAAATGAAAAAATTAGAATTCCATGCAGCTGTCAACCTCAGAGGAGGGGTCACCTGGAGAAATGAGAGGGGCTACATCCCCACTCCAGGGTTCAAGACTCAGGATATGTCAATCTTCTTTTTTCTGTAAAAAGAACAGGGAAATAACTACCTCATTCACATGACAATCATTGGGATAGGATGTCTCTAGTGATTTCCAGGAACTGTAAAGTGGATGAATATTGGATTATATTCAGTAGTAAAATAATACAAATTCATTGGTTTTCATAATTTTATTTTTTCCAAATTTCCAAATTCTGTAATGTTTTTTTTTAGAACTTTTGATTTGTGTGTGTGTGTGTGTGTGTGTGTGTGTGCACGCATGTGTGTTTTAATGATCTAATGGAAAAAATGTTATGTTACTATTTAGCCCAGGAAGACAATCAAGTTGTGTCTAAAATTATGTATGCATTATCAGTTGTCGGTTCAGCTACTGAGCCTAGAGAAGCCTTGACTCTCATGTGATATAAACAAACAAACATAAAAAGCAGAAAAAAAAGATTTAGGGATAGCAGTAACTACTGATTACTTCTTATCAGCGTGTTCTTTTACTATAAATACCGTATTTGGTGAATAAATAAATATGATGTGCCATGCACATACACCTAAAGGAAGAATGTATTTTGAAATAAGATGAAATAAAAAAACAAAAATCAAAAACTATTCAATTCATTAAAACACCAGGGTTATAAATTGTTAAAATTAGTATGCATCTGAATATGTTAGACTCTGAAACCTCAACTAAAACCTATGAAAGGGAAACTGACCTTTAAATTGTAAATAACCATACCTCTATTGATAAGCATTCCAAGGAGTTCAGTGCTACTTTGTATTATTATGTATTCCTATTAATGAGATTTTAAATTTTTATGTACACATATATACATGATGAGGTTCCTCTCTGCTGAACTTCAAGATGTGATTTATTTTATAAAGGTTAGTGTTATCATATTAACAAGAGTTCTAATATCTGTCCCTGCTTCCTCTAGTATATGTGGACCTTTGCAATTAATTCCTGTCATCATTCTCATTGCTATCGATTGTCATTAAGACTCACAGAGATTTACAGAGGAAACAATCCTTTTCAAATAGGGTCTCATTTCTCATTCACAATTTGTTGTTTATCCTGTAAACCCCTTAGAGAGCCTTGTCCAATGCTTTCAATTGGCAAATAATCCTGAGAACCAGAGGAGACATCATGTTGCTACATGTCATGAAGTTATGTTCTGCAGTTCTGGAAATTCATTCACTCAACAAACTTTCATATGAACTTACTATGCATCAGTTTGGCTTCTAACATGTCCAAAAACGCTGGTCTTCTGAAGAAGTAGCTCCTTTCCTCACTCAATGCTTTTAATTCCATATGCAGATTTACCCACCATCATAGGATTAAATAATATAATTCATTCCTCTACTCCTAAAATCAGTATCTAAACTTGGTAAATAAACTATCAAAATTATTTAATTATATTTTGGAAAATAGCCAAGTGATGCTCTCAATTTATGATGAAACAATAACACAGAAAACCAACTTTCCCTAAAAGTAGGAAAAACTCAGAATTATGGCCAGAACATCTAATCTTTCTTATGCCTGCACCTTGAACACTAAACTGCTGATAATTTTATATTTAAAAATAAAACAAAGTCCTAATAATAACACACCCTCCTTCTATTCACACTCCATGAGATGAGTTCTGATGGCAAGGGTCAATTTTTTGCTGTGTATACAGAGCTTGCCTCTTTTCCCCCCTCCAACTGGTAATGTGAAGAGGAATTTTCACAGTTGGTAGGTCAGTCAAATAATTGCTTCAGAAAACAAATATTGGCTCTCTTCAGACTTATAGGCAAATTAATTTAGGTCTCATTTAACATGGTCAGGCAGTAACTTAATGTGTGCATGGAGAATTGATATTCCTGTGGTTGACAGATTTGATCACTTGTATCAGGAAAGCTTTCTCATTCTTTTTTCCTTTTAGTATCTGATTCAGTCTCTCCCACCCTCTCTCTGGTTGTCATCCTCTCTCCCTGCCTTTCCCTTTAAAAAAATTTCAGATATGATTGATTGTTTTCATGAATTTCAGGAGTTTGTATTTTATTTATCTCTTTTTGTTGATGTTGTTTGGGTTTTAGTACTGGAGGTTAAACCCAGAGGTGTTTAATCACTGAATCACTTCCCCAGTCCTTTTTATTTTTTATTGTGAGATAGGATCTCACTAAGTTGCTCAGGGGCTTGCTAAGTTACAGAGCCTGTTCTTGAAATGGCGATCCTCCTGCTTCAGCTTTCCAAGTTGTTGGGATTATAGGTGTGTGCCACCATGCCCAGCATGGAGTTTGTGTTTTAGTAATAACACATGCAACGGATTTTATTTTTTTTTATTTTTTTTAAATATTTTTTTTAGTTGTAGATGGACACAATGTATTTTATTGCTTTGTATGTGGTGCTGAGGATCGAACCAAGGGCTTCACACATGCGAGGCAAGCGCTCTACCGCTGAGCTACAATCCCAGCCCTTATCTTTATTTTATTTTTATGTGGTGCTGAGGATCGAACCCAGTGCCTTATGCGTGCTAGGCAAGCACGCTACCACTGCGCCATAATCCCAGCCCCTATGCAACGGATTTTAATAGGACAAAGTAGAAGTAATGAGAATAGTGAAAAGAGATCACACAGGAAAAACCAACAGGTCAAGGTCATTATTCCATGGTCCATCCCACTAGAACCCAAGAAATGCATAGTAGACTTCAGGTTGTCTTTTTCTATAGTTTATGATCTTAATAACTAGAAGTAGAAATAACATATTTTGGGGCTGAAGAAATATGGCAGTGCAGAAAAATATCAGATGAGAGAGGGGAAGAGAGACAAGAAAAGACAAGAAAAGAAATGAGTGAGATGGAATATACTATTGTCAATCACTTATCCAATATTTGTTTACAAGTAGACTTTGTTTTAGTCAGGTTTTGTTTCAGACAAATTCAATATACAAATATCAGAAAAGAACACCTCAGAGAAGGGAAAGTTTACTTGGGGCTCATGGATTCAGATCATGGATAGCAGATTCCCATGCTCTGGGCCCAAGGTGACATACAACGTCTTGAGGGATGGGCCCAGCAGAAGAAAGCAGGTCTGCTCAAGGCAACAAGGGAGCAGAGCAAGGGAGATGAGAGGGGCCACTGGGGAAACAAATCCTTCCAGTGATCCCCCTCCTCCAGTCATACCCTTCCTGCCTACAGTTACCAGTCCATTCAAACCAGGTTAGATTGATTAGGTCACATCCCTCAAAATCCAATCACTTTAACTCCAAATATTTCTGCATTAACACAGGAACTTTTGGGAGACACCTCATATCCAGAGTATAACAGACTGAGCATGTGTGTAGAAAAAGTAGAAATGAATGTTTAGGATATGTAGAGGAATCATACATCTCACTTTCTTGGAAATGTGTCTATATATGGTACCCCAGAATAATTACTGGTAGCAGTCCTTTTACTCAAAGTTTCACTTTGTTAGAACAATGATGGTCACTCTAAGGGTAGAAATTATTCACAATAGTTTGGCAATTTTTCTGAATATATTATGCCTCCTTTCTTATTCATAACTTGTTCATTATGTAGACCCCTTTGCATGTAGATCTCATGCTTTTCATGTTTGACACAATTTGAATCCAGTCAAAATAAATTGAGCTTCTAAAATTTTGTTCTTGGAAACCTTTAGTATAGTTGACAAAGCAAATTTCTAACCCAATACTAAAATACCAACAGCTCAGGACTTCTTGGCAGTGTAATTTTACTGTCACCCATGCACCTTCCTGGCATTCAAGGCTAATCCATTCTTTTTATGTAAAGGCAAAGACAATGGCAGCTAGAAACAGCTTCATTGCTAGAAATATGCATTTCTTTATCTCTGTATCCTTAGCTGTAATTTAGAGGCACAGGACTGCACCTATAGCAATTAGCCTTCATTCCTATTTCACCGTAGTTACTATGACAGGCATTTTCTACTAGTGAAGCAATACACTAGTATGAATTTTCAACTACAGGATTAATCTTCACTAGAAGCTGTATTCAAAACAACTTTTCTTTTAACTTGTTACTTCTGCAAAATTCTAAAAACTAATAAAATGAATAAAAACAGCAAAAGTTGCTTGAAGAGGATAAAGGGAAACACATGTATTTATTAATAACAGGATAAACTCTAAAATCTTTAGTGGCAGCAGCTATTACACTTAAAATATATGCTACCTTTAACCAGCAAATCCCAGTTTTGTAATCAGTATAATCGATAAGAAAGCAGTCTCAGGATGCAAATGCTGGAGTATGAATCCTGGCTTAGCCTTTTAGCAGACATAGAAATTTGGGCAAATTCTTTAAACTCCCTATGCCTCTCAGTATCCTCTGTGGTATCCCGTTGAATAAGGATAAAAACCATACCTCTTGCACAGGGCTATTGGGAAAATTAAATGAGTTAATGGATATTAAATGTTTAGAAAAGTCCTGGGATAAATGTAATCAATAACTTAGCTATTAATACTGTATTTTAGAAATAAAAGCAGCAAAATATAAGAAGAATATTGTAATTATTTGATATACAAATATGCCACAATGAATCCTGTGTATATATAATCCACATGTATATATAATTATATTATGCTAACTAAAATAACAATAATAATTATAGAAGGGAAATCAGAAGAGTAGAGTAAGCAGATAGGGCAGGAGAATGTGAGGGAAAGAAAAGGTACTTGGGGAATGAGATCAATCAAATTTTGTTATGTGCACATACAAATATGGCATAATGAATTCCATTATTATGCATAATTATAATGTGCCAATGAAATTTTTCAAAAGTATATTATAGTTTTTCAATGGCAAATATGGAAACTCTTTTACTATCAGAATAGTAAAACATAACATGAAATCTATATTATGGAATATTATATGCCATTTTTGTGGTGCTAGAGATTGAACCTAGGGCTTACACATGCAGAGCACTGTATCACTAAACTACATGCCCAGCCCCATATACGTGTAATTTAAAAAAATAAGTTAGATACATGAATATTCTCCCTGTGGAATTATTTTGCATGAAAAGCACCAATAAATTTATTTACTCAATATCATCCCACTTTTTAAAAAATTGAAATAATTACCCCAAAATACATATATACATATATGTAATATAACTCATATATTATATCTTACATATAATATTATTTGTAATATAACTCATATATTACATATATATAAATATTACATAGGAATACATGAGCATACATTCTATATACTTTTATATTCATTTTACAAAAAATTTTTGAGCACTTTCTGGTTATAACATAGCTATAACAGCAAACCAAAAAGATGTCATATTGGCTTTCATGAAATTTATATTCTAGTGGGCAGGGAAACACACACACACCAAGTAAATAAAACATATAGTATGTCTAGTAATGGTAAATGTTATATGAAAAAAATAAAGCAATGTATGTGCACATGGAAAATTCCTGATGAGGCATGGTGGTTGGGTAAAGAGTGGGGGAAAAATATTTTAGCATGGCTGGGGTGGAGCTCAGTTGTTGAGTGCTTAGCATGGAGGAGACCCTAGCTTCAGTGCCCAGCTCCACAAAGCAACCAAATCAAAAATATTTGAGTAGAATCCTGAAAGAGATGATGAAGAAAAATATGTTTGTATGTTTTCTGACCACAAGCATATGCTCATATATTTTGAATGAACTTGAAGAAAACATGAAAAAGAATATCCCAAGCTATTGCATTTAATTATTTTAAGAAGTCTAATAATTGGGAAGGGGTGACTGGAGTAGGTTATAAATATGTTCTTTATACATTTCTTATTGGTTCAAATGTTACTTTTGATATTAAAATGATCAATTAAGAAAATTAGTACAAATTAAAAAGAAAAAAAATAAATGATGAATGGAAGCTAACCAAAAAATCAGATTAATTTTCTGTGACAGCATAGAATAAGCACTCAGTAAACACTGGTCAGACTGATCTTATATGTATCCTTTTACCATTCAAGTTCTCTCCTGGGGTAGCAGATAAGACAACTGAGGCCTACAAAGATGAAAATGTTGGTTAAGGACAAACAAATCCTAATTGCTGGCGCTGTGTCCTCTATGCCACTTCATGTCAGGGGATTTACTTGTAAAACATCCTGAGTATTTTCTTTGAAGAAGTTGCATCTTGCAGCCCTGAATAATGCCTGAGAATTTGTTGAAACAGTCTGTGTGAAGGAAGGATGATTTTGAAGTTGAAGTTTGGGGAAAAAGAATAGGAAGAAAGTGCTGCGTTGCATTTCTAAGCATGAAGGCAGTGCACCTGCTGTCCCCTACACACAATACAAGTGATTTGTCTGAATTTTACCTTTCTTTCTTTCCTGTACCCAGCCTTCTGGTGAAGGTGCTACTAAGCAGGAAAAGGATCAAAAGCTAGACATCTGAAGAGAGGAGAAAGAGAAAAGGACACTCCAGCAGGATGCAGCAAGATGTGTCTTTCGATAATGGAAAAGTATCTTCAGGACCTGACACAGGAAATGCAGGGAAGGCTGACCTTGTCTATGTGGGGAAGGCATTCGGAGGAATTTTGCAGAGATGGCAGGACATTTTGGTATACATCCATCCATCCTTAGCTCTCATGTCACTTGTAATTATGTTACTTCTCCACCAAAAGCAGTCAGAGCTCATCAGCCAGGACTAGACAGACTCTTTCCAATAACTGTAAGAATATTCCACGTGAAACCACAGAATAAATGGCATTGGAAAACTATATAAATAAATAAAATAGCCCTGGAAGCTGTTTTCTGTTTATCTGGACTGCTGTTAAAATGCAAAAGACGTTTTCTCTATCTAGTATCATTTCCTTCAAACTGGCTATTCTGACTTACACATGACTTGTGTAAATAAATATGGAGTTCTTGAAATGTTCCAGAAATTTCAAGAAAATATTCAAGTCAAAGCCTTGCTAAGACATATCTCCTTTCTTCCCAGGGGTGGACGACAATGAGCACCCTACATATCAATATCAGAACATGTGGGTATAATGCTTTTTCCAGTAACCCAGTGTGAAGAATATCAAAAAGGATGTGAAGTGGAATTTCAGCTAATCTTTCAGACATCATAGCATGATCTTTCATTAACTCTGTTATTTGGCTAAATGGTTCATCAGTCTTCGTTACTGGTCTGTGTAGTGGAAACAGACATCAACCCTAGATATTTAAGCGGAAAGTTCCACTTATTTTAAAAATACTCCTTGACTTCTCTGACTTTTCCACAATTAGGATAAGTGGTCAACACACTGGGATCCTTTAAAATCTACATACACTCATTAATATTTGCTTAACATTAATGTGGGGCTAGTTTATCATTCTAGAAAGCAGGATTCTGATGTGCAAACAATGAAAGAGCTGAGTTGAAGAATGTGAGATCCAGAGTGTGAGGACTTGCCTAGTCCTGACCTGCACAGGAACTAGGGACCTAACTGGGTGCAAAGAGAAACCCAAGGGCAGCAAGTCTCAGAGATGGAGGCAGCAAGGCAGAGATGGAAGAAAAGGGGAAAGGAAATCAACCTTGTTTATAGTTCAGTGTCAGCTAGGGACAGCACTGAGATTGATGATGGGTCACTAAATAAATCTCCTTTGAAGTTTATAGCTCTAATATGGAAATAGTCTCTGTTAGATACACAGTCATAGCTCCAGAGAATATGATGTGCCTCAAAGTAAAACATTCAATATTTAAAGTTATGTATTCAGTCTCTAAATATGCTTTCATTTTAAGTTTTTCTTGAGACTAATTATAAAATATATCAATTATTGTCTCCAATTTACATGTATTTCATTCCAACAAGTGTCATTGTTTTGCTGCATTCTATAATAATGACTTCCTCAGAAATCTTCTAATAGAGATATTTACATTTACATAGAGATATTTGCCCCAAAATGGAAGGGCTCAAACAGTGTCCTAAATTTCTAGCTGTTTGGTTTCTTTACTTAGTCATTAGTTGCCGGTACATAGAGATACCTGCTTCTTTTTATAGGATTTGGAATTTCATATCCAACCTGGTTAAGATTCCAAATATAGGTCACCTTTTTCTACATCTCATTCAGCTGGCCTCTACACTTTCAGAGTTTTCTCCATTTGTTCTTATGATCCATGGTACATTCTGGATAATAGTGCTTAGTTATATTGTCTGACCTCGGGTTAATCAGGGAGCTATACCTAAGCAAAAATAACAAGGACCATGAGACAGAAATATAGCTGTAGGGAAACTAAGAGTAAATGAGGGTTAATCATGCCACATGCGTAGGAATGGGACTAAGTAATAAAAATGGTTGGTAATCTAAGTGGGAAAATTAAAGATAAATTACATTCCTCTACTCTTTTAGTGAATTATTCAAAATGATCAATTAACTCTGGCTAGTTCTGCCCAAAGGAATTACAGTTTGAAATATATAATTACAGTTCTTGATAATATTTAATACCTTATTTGAAATTGTCTTGATATTATTACTTAATTACTTCATAAAATAAGTTTTATTTTTAACACGACTCTACACTCCTTGAAGGCAGTGATTGTGTCTTCCCACCTAATTTAGATTTCTCTATATATCCTCACATATACTAATTTAGATTCATCTAAATATCCTCTACATAAACCACACTGCAAGATATACTTATAACATACATATATATGTACATATATTATATATATGTATTATATATATAATACATTTGTATTATATATATTATATATATGTATTATGTATATATCTACAGTGTAAGCAGAGAGTACAACAAATAAGTAGTTACATATGAATCTATAAAATTAAACTGAAATTAGCATAATATTAATCTTCCACTATGTCTAGTGTAAAGATGATACAAAAAAATGGGGGAAGAGGAGAAGTAAAGTGTGAATATTGGAATATTATGTAATGAATGTCATATAATCCATTTTCCACCCCAGAATTTAACATAGTGAATGCATTAATTATATAAATTCCCACTAAAAGTTTACATATATGAGTGTTATGGTTTTGATCTCAGATCTCCCCCCAAAAACTTGTGTTTTGTAAACATGATCTCCAATGCAGAAAGGTTTAGGGGGTTTATAGTTCAGTGTCAGCTAGGGACAGCACTGAGATTGATTAGGGTATTTAAGCATTGATTAGAGCTCTGACCTCATCATTAGATTAATCCATTTGCTGGATAAATCCATTGACTGCTGAATGAACGATTGGATGGTAATTTTAGGCAAGTGTGGTATGGAAAAAGAAAATTGGGCACTGGGGGCATGGCCTTAGACTACATCTGTCCCTTCTCATACACCTCTCTCTCTGCTTCCTGGATGCCGTGGGCTAAGCAGCCATCTTCCACTCGTGGCCTTCTGCCATTCTGCCATGTTGTTCTACCTTGCCTCAGTCCTGGAGCAATGGAGTAGGCTGACTATAAACTGAGACCTTTGAAACTGGGAGTCCTAAATAAAGTTTTATCCTACTAAGTTGTTCTTCTCCAGTATTTGGTCACAGCAACAAATTTTGACTAAGAAAATGAGAATATTCACACCAACATGGAATTATACATTATTAGATCCACTTCAGGAAATAATCATTTGACTCTATTAAAGATTCAGTTGAGAGAAATTTCATAAAAACCATTGTAAGAGGACTTCTAAGATTTCTCAAATGCATAGTAATTCAATATTATTTTTTTAAAAAAATTTAATCCTGAACTTGACAACCAGAGTATCACTAATAAATCAAGTTTGATTCAAGAAATTTTTATCAGGATTGCCAGAAGCCTTTCTTTACTTTCATTTTCACCAGTGAAACCAGAGCCACCCAATACCAACATTTGCCTATAATCTCAGTTGAGATTTAGAGAGCTGTAAACTAATAGCATGTTCAGCCCTGCTTTACCTTCATACACAAGTCCTCAAATTATGTGATTGTCCTATCCCTTCCAGTACTCCAGGCATACATTCCTGATTTCTTCCAGGACTGTCCCTGAATTAAAATCCAAAGCAGGTATTCCCAAATTCAGACAGTTCTATGCAAACTCTAGATCATAAAACTTTTGAACACAGAGGGACTGAATAGATCCTTTCAGTTTAAAGCTGACTTCAGTGTTGCATGTAAATGCAGTGTTTCATGGTAACTTGCCTTAGAGTCTGCCAAGGGAAGGACCAAACATATCTAATAATGCACTGTCAAAGAAAGGGAACAGAGCTGAGATAAATGCTGGTCATCATCATTGGTTTTGTAATTCCAGGAAGAAATATAGAGAAAGTCATAAAAGACTTCAGAGCTGCAGAAGAAGCTCTCACTGTGTGTATGTGTGTGTGTACGTGTGTGTGTTTGTGTGTGTGTGCCTGTGTGCACACAGGTACTATAATTTTAGAGTTAGAGGGGAATCAGAAAACTGAGTACATGTATGCACTAATGTCAAAATGAGTAAGTGATTCTCCAGCATGCCACTATAAATGTTGTTTGTTTCTTATTTAATAATATGCAATTTGGCTTCAATATTGATTCAAATAAGTAGCTGATACTATTAGCTATTGATTCCTTAAAATGGAATCCACTACATAAAAAATGATTTGGTCTTAGGAATATATATTTGTTTTCCACATTTATATATGCATAAGTATTCTGAATCTTAAGAATCTACAGCAAAATTTATTTAGAATGCTTTGCATTTTCTTTTAAAATAATTATCTTTTCTAAACAAATAAGCTCTCCTACTAACTAGAAATTACTACCATATGAAAATATCTAAATTTAAAATTTTTCCATAGGAAGTTGATTTCTTATAACTAGACTCAAACAAGATTTTAGGTCCCACTCTACCTGACAAGACAAACAGGTCTTACTACCACAATTATACTTTTTAAAGTCAGTGCTGAGAACTACAGCTTTAAAACAAGAGAAAAACAGAGTTCATTCATAACTATGTAATTAAATAAAAAATAGGTTATAATGTACTAAAAAGTAATTATTTTTAACATTTGTCCTGTAAATTATCATAATGTTCTAATACCTATCTTTTTGAAATTACAGAAGACTATGGAAACTGACTCTTCATGTTCAAAAAAGACAATGAGTATCTTGTTGAGATGAGTCCAAATATTGATGAGATGATACTTTCATTTTTAAAAATTAATTAAATAAGATACTTCTAAATCATGCACATAATTAATTATTGCCAGAAGAGTGGATTTAGGTCTCAAAGTATAATTAACCTGGTACATTACAAGATCATAAAACAAATATTCATATATAGATTACACTTCTCAAAATGATAGTCCAGCATGCAACTGAAAGTTGCATTTTAAGAGAAATTTGTGTATATGCTTTATGGATTTGAGGAAAGGTTTGCAACCATGTGCCCAATTATCTGTTTCCAAAATTAACAATCAATAATACATAAACCCTGAAAACAAGAGTCTAAAAATAATTTGTATCAGTTTTTTCTACATTAAAATCAACAAAAAATTTTCACTGAGGCAAATGTAAGGGAAATAGTGGAACTGATTGGTTTAAAATGTAACACACATAGAAAGAAAAAAGAAAGAAAGAAAAGAAAAGAGAAGGAAGGAAGGAAGGAAGGAAGGAAGGAAGGAAGGAAGGAAGGAAGGAAGGAAGGAAGGAAGGAAGGAGGGAGGGAGGAAAGAAAGTTGAATATCCATTCTTTAGGAAAGTAAAACACCAGGAAGCTTTAGAGGCTTAGAGGCAAGGACTAATGGAGGGTCTCTCCAGGTTTGTTGTTTAGGATGCAAGAGTTCCAATCACTTCCCATCCTTTCACAGGAGTGCTCCATATTCAAACTGCATGGAAAGAATTGTGTAATGCAGTTGCCTAATATGAGTGGAGAAGGCTTCATGGTTGACACTCTGAAAGACACTAAGTAGCATGCTGTATGAAAATTCCCTAAAGGAAAACATTGCTTACATGGGAATGAGAGTAAGGGATTCTGACAGGTCAAGATATGAAAGTCCTCTTAGAAATACACTCTATATATGTACTATGACTTGAAATGCAACTAAATAAACTAATTAAAAAATACACAAATATTTATTTTTTTAAACATTTTTTTAGTTGTTGATGGATCTTTATTTTATTCATTTATTATTTATATGTGTACCTCACGCATGCTAGGCAAGCGCTCTACCATTGAGCTACAGCCCCAGCCCCCAAGTATTTATCCTTCATCTTCTCTCAGTGTAGTCATTTGCTGGTCTTTGGGGGTGAAGATATGTGAACATAAGAGAATTGTTGGATTATGACAATCTAGAGGCTTTGAGAACAAGGCACTAGCCTCACCTCCGAGGGCATACAAGACTGAAGGGTGTAGAAGCTTAACCTACCTCTCATTTGGAAAGTAGAAACACTTTTGTTACACTAGGATACATCTGACAGGAGAATTAAAGAACAAGACAAAACAGAACAGAATCCCATTAGATAGAATCATTATCAGAATTCAATAATAAATTCATTGTTTGGAATCTTTTTGTTTGGGTACAAATGATATATTATATGAAAGGCATTCTATCTTTAGGCCACTTGTTTCTATACAAAAAATGTTGTCTGAGTCCAAGTCTTTACTACAAAATATAAAATGTGAGACATTGAAATATTCTATCTTAATGACAGGTGCTACTGGTTTTAATAACATTTCAAAATAAGTAATATAATATGTACAAATAAAAAGCTAAGATGACTGCATATATGATGTGATTCTATACAACTTACAACCAGAGAATTGATATGTTATCCTCTATCTATGTACAATGAGTCAATTTACACTGTCAACATGTAAGCCTAAATAAAACAAGAATAAAAATTAAAAATAAATAAATAAATAAATAAATAAATAAAAAGCTAAGATTGCTAATAAAGGAAATATGGATATAAATACATACTTGATAATTATTCTTATCCATTAAAAAGCATTTTGTGGATAATGTAGGGTATAAATAAGTGGTTATTTCTAGTATGAATTTAGAATTGCATTTAAATATCTTTCTCTCTGAATTTAATATGTTAAGCACATATAAAATCTCTAGTTTATTTTTGTCTTACTAAACTAAAAGAAGGAAAACCTTGTTTCCTTGAAAGTTTGTTTATTTTAGCCTTCTAAATGTTGTACTCAAATATATTATAAATTATATATTGAACTTATTGAGAAACTATGATATATATCCCTTTTGTGTTGAGCTGTCTTCTAAGTTGAGATACATTTATATGCTATGTGTATAATATATTTATTATTAAAGAATTAATCCATCAATGTGGAAAGATTATTCTCCCATGAATTAGCAGGTGCTGAAAAAATGGAAATTTTTGTGTGATACAAACCCAAACCCCCAAATTGCCCCAAAAAGATTGAGAAGCTTAAGCTTTTTAAGTTAAGAGGATAAAAAATGCATAGACTGTGCCTCTGTTTGGCAAAGCACTGTAGAATCTTTCTGTATCCGACCAATCATGGTTGTCTTGGTAAAGCAGACAAGGTGTCAAAAGCCTAGCTTCTGGCAGTGTAAATGCTGCATGGCCTATGCCCTTCAGCAGCTTTTCAGGGAATTGACTCTTGTTATCCTGGACAGAAAATTACAGTTTAATTGAAATAAACTTTTTTCTGTTTGTTTTCCTGGTGAAGTGGGCGTGGAGAGAATAGATTGCCTGAGGCCAATATCCAACTTCCATCAAAACCACCTCTAAGACTCATCAACTTTTCATGAAGTTCAAGACCAGGAAGGATAGGCAAGGAGAGTCAGTGAGTCAGTGTATTTTCCACCTACAGAAGTCATCTTCTGCCACTGATCATTCAGATTATTTTTCACTATTTATGCCTTTCAATGGCTAACCATATTTATCTTGAGTGACAGAACTGTCATTCAGGGTCCTCTTCAAACCTATTTCTATGTAAGTGAATAAAAGGTCTCAAGGAATATAAGGGAAAACTCTAGATTCAAAAAAGTCCTGGTATATGATCACCAAGGAGGTTTAGAGAAAGAATCTGAGAAGTACTGCATTTATTGATTTATAAAATAATCTGTTAAGTAGTTATTTTGTGCTAGGCAGTAGAAATTCATAAAAGGTAGATAAGTCTGAGCTCCTTAGGGTCATCATCTGTTTTGACTCAATAATATGACCAAAGATTAGAGAATGATTCCAAATACAAAAGCCAAAAGACATTTGTGATTTAATAATCTCTTCTAATATTCCTTATCTCTTTCTCTCTCTCTGTCTCTCTCTCTCTCTCACACACATACACACACACTAAAAGCACCTTGTCTTCCTGAGCTACTTCCAACTATCTGCGTTGTCTAGTCCTTTGAATGTGGGTGGTATGGAGGAGTAGATAGATTTGATATGCCACACTTTGAGAATAAGACAGCTGACATATCTAATATGTGAAATAATTACTTCTATGCTCTAACTAAAGTCTTTCCAATTGGCATGTTAGACATGACCAAACAGATTAACAACCTGATCGATGGCAACTGATGAGATTACTGCTAAAGATAATTGAATCCTTTCATCACAAGAGTCAAAGTTATGGACATAGCCCAATAAGATCCTATATTTCTTGAATATATGTATATGAGGTATTAAATTAGAGAAATCACAGCCACCATCATCTTCAAAATAGTGTCATTGTTCTGTTTCTTAATGTGGGTCAAAGAGTATATGTATGCTCAATACTTAGTAAAATGTAAAAAGAGAAATGAGGCAGCCATCCATTACAGAGACAGTAAGATTTAAAATCTCATAAAATGTTGGTGTTTATGCATCCCTTTTATTTCCTTATCTCCTGTGAAGTGTACTCCTTTCCTCACCTATGCATCTTCATTTCTTAATAGGGTATGTCACCTTCTCTTCTTTGCATTGATTTTTTTCCTATCCTTTCCTTTTATTTCACATAAAATCCACAGCTTAA
This sequence comes from Geosciurus inauris, assembly GCA_004024805.1. NCBI lineage: Eukaryota > Metazoa > Chordata > Mammalia > Rodentia > Sciuridae > Geosciurus > Geosciurus inauris. The sequence goes on from PVHX01000001.1 coordinate 940,508, forward strand.
AAAGTGAGAGTAATTATTCACTGCTTCTCTTATCTTCGTTTCTCCACACATTTCTTTCAGGTCTAATGACTGTGACTATGTGCCATCTCAGAATATGCTGGTCTGCAAGTACAAATGAACATTCTCTTAACCTAAGGATATGAGTGGCAGGTGGGTGAGTGGGAGCAAAATTGCTTCTGCTAAATGTGGGTGGGCGGAAAATGTTAGCTGCCTGATAGGTTTTTTAAAATGCTGTAATAATATTTCTCATTTAATTATTAGTGTGAGAAGAGCACTGGTAAAGGCTCAGGGGGAGGCCCACAGAGCTCCTCTGCAGTCGTGCACAGAGGAGGTGGAGAATGTTCCCTGACAGGTGAAAACTAGGCTAACATACAGGGACTTGGGACTGAAAGTAAGCTTGTACTCACAGCTCCAAAAGAGGCAATTACCAAAAGTGGGGCAGGACTCATGTTGACTCTTGAGCAAACCCACCAAAACAATTTTGTTATTATCTATGTAGCCTACCTGTACCTCTGCAGACATACAGTTTTTTAAAAATACAGAAGAAGTGGGAATTAATAAATCTCTATTACTGACAGTGATTGTCTACATTCTAGAAAAAGTAAAGGACCAATTGAAGAAAAAAGAACTTAGATTTATTTTGTAAAATATTCTCAAAGTTACATGGATAGTATTTGGTTGGAGAAGCCTGGATCTGAATATACTTCATAAGTTTCCTCTAAAAGATGACTAGTTTGAACAAACTGCTCTAGTCAAATAGGCTTCTTAGCCCCCAAACCCAAGAAAAAACAGTGCTAACAGTCATGCCAGTCTTTTTTGATGGATTCATTCTGTGAATGTATGATGATGAGGGCATACTTAGTGACTGCATGGTGTATTAAGACAGGCTATATTGGGAGGCTGAGACAGGAGAATCGCAAGTTCAAAGCCAGCCTTAGCAACAGCAAGGCACTAAGCAATTTAGTGAGACCCTGTCTCTACATAAAACACAAAATAGGGCTGGGGATGTGGCCCAGTGGTTCAGTACCTCTGAGTTCAATCCCTAGTACCAAAAGAAAAAGACAGGATATAGTACAGTAATATGATTTAACAACAGATATCTTATGCAAAGTTGGTTGTGAATTTTTCACCTTCTGAAAACATTTTAAAAGATGGAACATAAACTCATGAGCAATAAAATAGAATTTCGCCTCTCTGAAAGAGAAAGCTTATTTATTTTTATGTGTTTTTACAGGGTGGGGATGGATTACAGAACCTTGTGCATGCATGCTAGGCAAGCCCTCTACCTCTGAGCTATAGCTCCAGCCTCAGAAAGCTTATTTTTGATAAGGAGCAATGAGATTAACAAACATTATAGAACAAGTATGAGGTAATTTGTGCTATATGAAGGACATAAGTAGGTTTTAAGGATAATTAATGAACAATTACAAAGAATTAATATGTAATAATATAGCCTGAAAATTTAAAAAAATAATAATTTCATTAAGTACATTGAAGGAAGTTCAGTTTTCCATAAACATAAAAAAGAAAGCAACAAATAGAAGGATGTGGATCTTATGATATGAAGGTTTTCAACTAAGGCTTGTAAGAATGTAACAATAAATAAGACATACCCTCTGCTTGCAAAGACCTTACAATCTATTAGTTGAGGCTGACAGATACAGCAAATAATTTTAATAAAAGGCCAAATGTCATACACATAGAACTTTCAGAAGAAGAAAAGTGTTATTTGCAATACTGAATGTGGTTTGAACCACAATAACAGAAGTACTGGTTCCAAGTAGAACATTGTTCTTACTTTTCAGAAAATGTCTGCAGGTAACTCTCTTGGCTGTGGCTCTTCCCTCTACTATGTTGGGTCTATCAAAGACAAGGGATACCAAGATCTAAAAAGTAAGGAAATATGGGTTTGCTCTAGAAGAAAGAAGTTAAGGGAGTGACACAGGGATATGGAAAAAAAAGGTGAAGAGTCACTTGAGAAATATAAGTTAGGAGAAATAGAGGTTGTAGGTGAAAATGCATGTTACAGATTGATTTAAGCCTCTTCCACAAAATCCATACATTAAAGTTTCAACCACTTAATCATATTTAGAAGAAAGGTCTCTAGAGAGGTGATTACATTCAAATGAGTGTAATCTTTGGTATTGAACCATAATCCAACATGACTGGCATCCTTAAGAGAACAGGAAAACACATGGAATGGGACAGGGGTGTATGCACAGAGAGCCAAGTGAAGAGGCAGTAGGAATGCAGCCATCTGCGAGTAAACTAAGGGAGGTCTAGGGAAATTCCATCCCTACTGATGCCTTTATTTTAGAATTGCTAGCATGCACAGAAACGTGAGAAAATAATTTTCTCTTGTTTAAATCATCAGATCTAAGCCACAATCCTAGCAAACTAATACACAGAACTGGCAATGTTAGGATGAAAACAAAATAATAAAATGGACAAAATGTTATTCTAATTTATTATGTGTTATATTCTATGTTCCTTTATTATCATCAAGCCTTTAAAATCTTCACTCACATGCTAATTTTGTCATTATATGTTTGGTAGAATAGAAGATAGAAGTATATGAAGAAACACAAGGCAGAGAGAAGACATCAGCTATAAAAAAGGAGTCCATAAATGCACAATTAAGAATTCAGCAAGATCAAGAACTTAGTATAAAAGTTATCACAAGTATTGGAAGATTCTGAGGAGACAGTAGAGAAAGAAGCACCAGAAATCTGCCCTTCTACCTAGATAACAATTGTACTGGCAAAATCTATCTGTTTAACTATGTTGGAACTCTTGAGTCTATGGAAGGCTTATAACATCCAGGAAAAGACTTAGAAAGTAAACTGTGGCTAATTTTGGCCAATATTAGTATTTAGAGAATAGCTACCTAACATATACTCCTTAACATCTTGGCAGGCAGATGTCCATGTGTTATTAGACCAGTTTGCGTGTAGGTTGGGGGTGTGAAGGGACAAAAGTAACCCTGTTCTTTAAATATTGGGGATCAGAGATCTGATTACCTGTTACTAGTTTTGATCACAGATATGCAAATAAAGAGATGCTATGCCTTATTTTTTCTCCTCCCATTAGAGCAAATTAAAATAAAGAATAGAAAAAGTGGACTGTGGTTGCAGTTCAGTAATAGAGCACTGAACTAGCATACATGTGGCCCTATTTCCAACCATTAGAATGGCAAAAGAAAGAAAAAAAGAAATAGTATACAAAATTTACAATGTTGATTTTTTGAGAAGATCATCAACATTGACAAATTTTAGCTATTGGTGGATTAAGAAAAAAGAAAAAACAAAAAATACTGAACTCGGAAACAGAAGTAAGAACATTATTTCAGATCCTATATAAATAAGAATTTTAAGAGAGTAATATGAGTAATTGTACTCCAACAAATGGAATAATCTAGATGAAATGTATTAATCCTTAGAAACGCAAAACCTATAAATATGAAGCCATCAATAAATAAGAAATATGAACAGATCTGAACAGAAAGGATATTGAATCATTAATTTAAAAACACACAAACAAAAACTTCTAAAAAGAAAAATCTTGGGCTTTGTAGCTTTACTATTAAACTCTATAAAAAATTTACATAAAAATAACATCAAACCTTTTCAAACTGTTCCCAAAAAAATAAAAACAAGAAATAACCTATAATACAATTATGAGGTCAGCTGATATCAGGGACAAAGGCAGTACACTACAAGAAAATTATCTCTATGAACACTGATGCAAAATATTATAAAATCAAAATCAGCAGCAATTGAAAAGATTTTACATCATGATAAAGTGGTATTTATTCCTGAAGTACAGGATCTTTCAACACAAAAGCCTGTCAATATAATACACATTCATAGAACACAGTGGAGAAAAGTACATGATCATCTCAATTGATGTAAAAGTGTAATTTAACATTTAACATCTGTTTATAACAAAAACAATCAACAAACTAGTACCAGAAGTTAAGAACAAACACATATGAAAGATTAACAGGAAATATAATTAGTGGTAAAAAACTGAAACTTTTTCTTTCAATATTAAGAAGACAAAACACCTGCTTTAACTATTTCCAATTTGACATAGTACTGGAAGTCCCAGCCAAGAGCAATTAAGCAAGAGAAAGAAATTAAAGCCACCCAAATCTGAGAGGAAAAAATAGAATCATCTTTTTGTAGATGATATGATCCTAATCTGTAGAATATCCTAATGATTTCACAAACATACACATACCCACAAACTTTGAGCATGAATAAAGAAATCCAGCAAAATATAAACATACACATTAAACACATAAAATCATTTGCATTTTATACCTTAACAATGAACAATCTGAAAAGAAAATTAAGAAAAAATCCAATTTACAACAGTATCAAAACTATTACAACACTTATAAATTAAACTAAACCAAGGAGAAAAAGAGAACCGTATAACAAAAACTATAAAACATTGTTGAAAGAAATGAAAGAGACATAAGAAATGGAAACATATCAAATGTTCATGGATAAGAAGACAATCTTTTTTAAGATGTTATACTGCTTAAAATGACCTACAGATCAATGCAATCTCTATCAAAATACTGATTAACCTTGGCAGAAATAGAAAATTCCATTTAGAATTTCACATGGAATATCCAGGAATCCCTGAGTAGCCAAAATAATTTTAACAATAGGAAAGCTGCAGAAACTCACACTACCTGATTTAAAAAAATTATCACAAAACTTCCATAATCAATGGTGTATTACTGGTATAACAACAGATATTTTGATGAATGAAGTAGAAGAAAAGCCCAGAAATCAACCTTCACACATCTGATCAAATTATTTTTGCCTGATGTGAGTTCCAAGACATTCCAAGATCATTGTATTTCTCAGTAAATTAAAAATAGAAATACAATGTAGAATTGCATGCAAAAATACATTAAAAAGTTAGTGCATATGATCAAGCGGGTTTCATTCTAAGATGCAAGTTTGGTTTAATATATGGAAATCAATAAATGTAATTCACCACATCAATAGACTTAAAGAAAAGAATCATATGATTATCTAAATAGATGCAGAAAAAGCATTCGACAAAATTCAGCATCCATTCATGTTCAAAACACTAGAAAAACTAGGCATAGTAAGAGCATACCTCTACTTTGTAAAAGCTGTATACATTAAATCCAATGCCAACATCATTCTAAATGGGGAAAAACTGAAAGCACTCCCTCTAAAAATTGGAACAAGACAGAGATGCCCTTTTTAACCACTTCTATTCAACACAGTCCTTGAAACTCTAGCCAGAGCAATTAGGCAAAAGAATGAAATTAAAGTAGGATAGCAGTTGTTTCAAAAGCCATTTTTAATACTACCACATTCAGTTATAATATAGTAAGAAACTGTACTGCATTCAAGAGAAGACTTAACTTTTTGCACAGGAACATTCAGTTTTCATGAAAGGTTTTTTGGAAACTGGTGGGCATTTACCACTGCATGACTACAGTGACATTTAAGACCTTTCTTCTGTGAGTTTTAATGAGATTAGCAAGTATCATTACAACATTAAGTGCATTTAACTAGAGATGAATTGAGGAACTAAAAAGTTAAATGTCTGGCCCCAAGTCAACCACACAGATAAAAACCAAAGTCTGGTTATCTGCACCTTAGTTACAACATTCCTAGTTATATTTTACTTTTATTCCTGAGTTATACAAAATTTCAATTAAAAAAACACAACATAGGATGATCAGAAAATTCTTACTATTAGAACTCATTCTTTTCCAAAGTGACTATAACTTTAATACTTTATTTCCAAATATGCTTTGATGTCACTCAAACTCTACAACCAGCCTACAAATTTCTCTATAGGCTACTCATCTGACTGTAGACTAGAGAACAGAAAGGTTATAAATTGAGCTTTCCTGGACCAAAAGTATGAACTTCTAACCATGAAGTTTCTGAGGATGAGGAGGTGGTACTAAATAAGCTCCCTTAGGTGAGTAAACAGAGTTCAGCCAAGAGTTAAGATGTCTTCCCTGCCAGCTGTCTATCTCCTTTAATCCTTCTCCTGTCTTGGGCCAGCCACAGGAAAGAACTGATTCTCTTTTGTACATGTGACATCTACTTCACAGAATTGATATTACGAGGAACAAATGAGTAAACATACATGAAAAATGCTTTGAAATGCATGTCTCCTCCTCAAATGCATGTTACTTTCTTCTCTATAGTCACAATTATGATCATCATTGTACTATTAGAGAAGAAAGGGAGGCTATTTTAACCATTGTTTTGGACATGGACTCTGGGTTCCATGCTGAACATTTTTGGGCTATTGTTTGTTACAGGGAGAGTATTTTTAAAAAATCAACATTGGAAAACAACAACAAAAAATGCTTTTAAAGTAAAACAAGCATTTTGTTAAAGCTAGAAAATCTATAAAACAACTAAAAATAAAAATTGTAAAAATAAAACTCATAATTCCATTATCAAATGCCAAACAGTCATAAAATTTAGAAAATTTTTCTATTATGACTTTTTTTTATGTATATGGGTTTGTTTGTTTTTATACTATATATATATCATAGTATATATAAAATGTTGCATTTTCATTTTTTTCTCTTAATTTTTAAAAATAAGTGGGATTTTTTGGTTTTAATAATAAAACATATCTTGGTAAATTTTCTTTGTAAGATCAGATAAAGCACTGTCTTAACTTTTACAGTTGAGGATCATAAAAATCATCCTGAGATCAAGTGTTGAATAGAAACATGACAAAATCAATAAATTTGAATAATTCTAGATTAGTACATTAGTCATTGAATTCTTTTCAGCATTTTCAATATTAAAATCCTAATAAACTTTCCTATGCACTAAAGTTTTGTTTTATATAAAAATACTTCAAAATGTAGACTTGTATGTGAACTGCTTATCATTTATGACAACTTTCTTTGTAGAGTAATTATTGTGCATATTTTTACAATGTATATAATTAACTTTTTATAATTTTTATTTGACTTCAACAATACACTAAGCTCATTAATATTCAGGGAGGCTTGCTACTAATATAGCATGATTGACTATTCAGAACTTTAAAATAATTAGCTAGAATAATACCTGCCAACAAACTTCCAGAACACAATCTATTTGCAAGTTGGAGAGGTGCTGCAATTAAATGTTGTGTATCTTATCAATTCCTTATAAGGAATATTATTTGAGTTCTGACAAATACAACCATAATAAGTTAAAACACCCACTGGGTGGATTAATTTTAAACACTGATGATGAGGTATTTTTGCATCTAATTACCTATTTCTCAAATACAAAAGCTTTCCGTCTCTTATTTTGTATTAAATATGTGATGAAAAGAGGTTTATTCATATTACAATAACAGCACATTTTATTTTTAAAAGCCACACCAATGCTTGACATGATGTTTCAAAAACAAAAGACAAAAACAAACAATATACCTCTTAATATCATAGGATGATATATAGTAGGATTGAGGTTTATCCTTGAAGCTCTAAAATACTTTAAGAAAGATAGATTTTAATTTTTGCTATTGATGGTATTTTGGATTCATCTAAAGAAATAATATTTCTGTACTACTAATCAATCCTTCTTCAAGCATTTTTTAGTGCACAATTTACATTTAATTAGTAAGAGCAGTTTTTGGTTTATGTATCTGGCTATATCCTAGTTAGGTATTTTTACTGATGCCAAAACAAAACTTAAAGGAAGCTGAAGAAGGAGAAGACATTTCAAAGGCACCCCTGTGGGGTCAATTAGCACCTATAAATATTTATATAAGCTGTCACTTAATGCCAGGTTAATCTTTCTAAAATATTATTTGTCAAATAAATTCCTTGTTCAACAACCTGCCCACAGATATTAATATCTGATAATGTTAAATAAAGCACAACTTTTTAGCTTTCCATTTTAAAACAGTCATCAATATAATCTGTCGTATTTATATTAAGACAAAAAAATTCAATTCTTTTACCTTTTGTTCTCAGCTTTCTTCAGTCTACCAGTTCAAATACTACTTCTTTGACTATGTACAGTCTCACTGTTGAACTTGTTGCCCAATATTTGACATTTTCTTCAAAGTATGTCCATTCATTTATTTTATTGTCATGCTTTTTATGATTTTTGATCATACTGCAATTCCACAGTCTTTTATATTTTATAAATTATACTTTTGTTTATAACACACAAACACACATAGAAAATACTGATAGTTTTATTAGAAAAACATTGTTGGGCTCCTTTAACCAACAGAGAGACAGGGAAATTAGTTGGGCCTGAAAATAACCAATGAATTGAAAGCCAGCCCCTAACACCATGCTCCAGGCCTCACCTCTGTGCCTCCTGGGAGGCAGGTGTTGGAGTTGGGGATTGATTTTTGGTAAGATTTTATCTAACTTTTTGTCTCCCCCTTGGGCTTAAAGCCAGCCAAAGCTGTCTTCTCCCCTCTGCAGTTGAAACCTTTAGGCTTAAAGCACCTGTAGGCTGATAGATGTTCACAGGTGTTATAAGGCTCAGGCCTATGGAGAAAACCTGGGATTTGGTGACATATACTTAGTCTGCTCATTTTTTTATTAGTAATTGCTCAAAACAACAGAAATTGAATCCTATTATAATAGAAACAATCATGTTCTCATTGAGAAGAGCATTTGTGTGTTCAAATGCATTCTGAATGCTGTTGCCACATAGGTCGATTTGAAATATCCTAACAGTCACCATAAGTGACCAATTTAATTATATCACTGACTATAAATTTTATTGCTGTGGTAATTATAAACAAAGATGACCATTTTTAATTGATCTAAACAAGGATATATCCTCATATGTTCTCAGTATCATGCTGAGAATTAAAATAGGCCACAGGGAAAAAGGTGATTGGATAGCGAGAGCAGTCTCTCTCAGAAGATGAGAATAAGAAGGAGGACTGAGACTTTTACAAATGCAGAGATAGGCATTTCAACAAGAAAGGCAGTATTTTGAGACATGGAGAATATAGTTTATGTTATTGGAAATTAGGAAAAGGACCAGATCATGTGTGATCAGGCTGGAGAAGAAATTTGGATGTTACTTAAAAAGCCACAGGAAGACTTTGAAGAGTTCTAAGCAGTGCAGGGACTGACCTGATCTAACTCACATTGTTAGAGTGTTCAGATCGAAGTCATTTATGATCAAGTGGGCATGTGGAATGGAAATAACAGGCCAATTGCAAGTGATAACTGAAGATCCTTTACAGGAAGTCAGGGGTTATACAGAGGAAAATGTATGTATTTAACAGGTCAGAGGTGGAAACCAGTATCAGACTCACAAAGATTGTAGTAAACAGGAAACTAGGGATCATAAGAAGTGTTTTAATAAGCAAGGAAATAGCCATTCATGGGCAGCCTGATGCAGTGTCATTAAGAAGGCACTCATTTGTAGGCAAATGTGGGACTGAACAATAGAAACAGTCACTGTCATAAATCCTGGGTCTCAGCCAGATTCTTGCTGTATAGAATCATCAACTCACCAATCTAGGATCACTGGCTTTCTTAAATTTAAAACTCTATATTCCCAAAGTCTTCTTAGGGCACTACCAAAAACTTCATTAATGGCAGCACTTTGTTGAGAGGGTGTCAAATTTCATGCTAACTCTTTCAAGCCATATGAAGGAGAAACTGATTCAACCTCACTGACCTATGATCTTCTCATTGGTAACATAGGGTTATTAATAGAACATACCTCCTCAGTTTGCTGTGGATAGTTAAAGATAAAACCCAGATAATGTGATGAGCATATTATTTGGAACATATAAAGTTTGTCAACTATTCTGAATATCATCATTAGTTATATGTCAGATAAAAACCTGTAACTATTAAAACTAATGCATCTTCCATGTTGTTTGGCGTATAATTGATTTATAGCTTATGAACAGGTATCATTCTTTTTAAGATCAATGGTATATTTATGTAATTGTGCTCTATATCTTATATGCTTTTCTCTACCTTTACTGTCCTTGTTAATTTGATGAATAAAGAAAAGTTTCATAATTTCTGTCCATCCTTGCCTGCTCTTCCCACACCCTCCCACCACTGATACCCTCCTGAGGCAATCAATTTTAGTGGCCTGAGTATATGTTTGTTTGCAAATTTCTCCATGTTTATATTTGTAGCAATCTGTACAAATATACTGTGGGGGTTGTAATTACAAAATGGGGATCACACTATATAAATGACTCAGTGACAATGTAGTCTGCACTTTCTTTCACTTCAATAGATTACTGTCTTATGTTTACCAATATGGTATAATATGAATATGCCACCTCCCCAAGCATACTTCTACTGATGGATACTTCAATAGGTTAAAGCTTTGTGGTTGTTCTTGTTTTTGTTTTTATGTTTGTTTAGTTTTGTTTTTTGCTGTTATAATATTTTTTAAGTTAAAGACAACATGGACTTATATTCTTGTAACTGAAAAGATTAATTTATCAAAATGTATTTTTGGCTGTGGGCGTAGCTCAGTGAAAGTGTGAATGTTTAGCCCTGAGTTCAAATACAGTACAAAAATTAATAAATAAATATATACACATATATTCTTCATTGTATAAAAGTATACTTTATGCATATTGAACTGCAATGTAACAAAATAATGCAGTTGTCCTTCTTTATCCACTGATTTGTTACAAGATGTTCTACAAATGCTATAAACCATGAGTAGTATCAAACCCTATAGATAGAGTGCTGTTTTTTCCTATGCATACATACCTATGATAAAGTTTAATTTATAAACTAAGTATAATAAGACATTAATAATAATAACTAATAATAAAATATAATAATTATAACAATATACTCTAACAAAAGTTATACATATGTGGTGTTTCTCTCTCCATGTATCTTTTTTGTAATTTAATGTATTTTCAAACCACAGTTGACCAATGGTAACTGAACTTATAAAAGTGAAATAGTATCCTTATATGAGATGTTTGCTTTGTTTTCAAAAAGATATTTACTTCTTTTTTGTTTGTTATTCCCAGTTGGTTTCATCACAGATCAGTGAGTTATAGATTTAGATTTAATTAAGATTTAATAAATTGGTAGGCTCTGTTCTAGAAAGCATTTCCATTTGTCTCCCTCAAGTAAGAATTCTTTACTACATGATGAAGCAAGTACTAACTGCTTGACATTTAGAATTGTGTATTTGTACGTGTCCACATATGCCCACATATGCACATGTGTACATTGTAATATGCATGAAAGAACATTCAGATTATCTCTTGAAATTTCTCATTAAGGGATTAAGGGTTGTATAGGGTATAAAGTCAGGGCAGATTATTAATTGCTAAAAATTAAGGGGCTATGGATATTACAAAGGGCACACCATACTCTACCATGTCTTACAATAAGATTTTTATTTTCAGGGGAAGATATCCCTGAATTTATATTGGAATGACAAGAGAAAAAGGATTTATGCAGCAAATATTCAATTTTATAATTCTTTTCAATGGTATAAACTGGAGATATTCTACACAAAAACCTGTATCTTGAGCCCTAATGAACTTTTGAGAGAATTTAGAACTCTATTATTCAGGATTTTATGTTAGTCATCCAAGAGTTTGAAGCTTCTCCAGAACAGATTTGTTTTCAATACTTATCAGGTTGACTGTATAGAGACAACCTCTTAGATGTGCATGTTATGCATTGGGATATATTAATGTCCTCTGTTATAAGCAAGATGCTCATAAACTTCAGTCTTCCAATTGGCCAAATTTCTTAGGACCATGAAAGACCGTCTTGACACTCAGGGAGGGGTTGGCAAACTATGGCCCAGGAGTTAAATCTGGCAGATGGCCTGTTTTTGTACAGTTTGAGATAATGATTTTTACATTTGTAAAGTGTTGCCAAAAATATACTTACACTATGTTGAGTTCCATTTACTGAAAATAGTAAACAGAGGAAAAAGAACAATCTACAGGAGAGGATTATTTAGACAGAAATGTGCAATGTGAATCTATTCTGTTGATAATTTTAAACCACCCTTTACCTGCTGTCCATCAATGAAGTGAGGATAATTATTATCTGCCCCAGTTATCTCACAGGAACATTATAAACAGATGAGAAGGGGCCTGAGCCTTTCACTGGTTGGTTGATCCAAAACAGGGCTATGGTAATTTATTAAGAGATTCTAAATAAGAAATCTTCTGCAAGAATAACTACCCTAACAAAGTTTGGAGGTAGCAGTGTTAACTTGCTATGTATTTGGAAGTAGAGATCAAATCTAAAGGTCCTATTTTATCCCTTTTCTCAATCTCCCCAGCACTTGAGCTCCATTTCCTGTTCCATTGACTAATAGTAGGCACCTGGCCTGCTTGTTCCCTTTCTTGCTGTATGTCCCCTGGATAAAAAATAAGTTTCTATCCTAATAAACTTGAGGGAAAAATTGTACTATGGATACATTGAGCAGATGCTCAATGGAAATGGAGAGTTCTATTATTTTAAAGCAAAAGAAACCTTATGACTTATCTAATTTCCTTATTCACAAAAGGAAAGAGACACAGAAAGAGGAAATAACATGCCCTCACAATAGAATGAGACTAGATACTCTAGGGCTTTAGAGTTCCCACCCACTATTCTCATCATGACCTTTACTAATAAAAATAAAAAGCAAATAGTGAGAAAAGATGCAGCATAAGGTTGGAAAACAAAATAATAAAAGGAAAATGTAGTACATAAGTTCATATTTAAAAGTATACAGAAAATGACACATATGCTCCCCAGGTGAGGAGAAAGAGGAAAGAAAAATCAAGGTGACAACCCGGCAGTGCATGTTATTGCTCACCAATGCTGGGATTATCCCAGTGAACCTGGGTCAACTTGCTTTGCCAGCCATTAGCTCTAGTACGTTGACAGATCATTATGAGAACATTAACGGGGCATTAGTGAGAACTGCCCATTTTTCACACATTGATTAGATGCCATAGTTGGCTTATTAGCGTATTGGTGTCTAATAGCTGCATTCTAGCACTTTCCTCCTTCAGATGAGATCTAAGCCTGTTAAATTCACTCAAACCAAGGCATATAAAGGTATTTTGTTAAACTAAGTAAGTGTAAACCCATTTCACTTATGTAGAAAGAGATTCATTAATCATGCCAGAGAATTATTTGGCCCATTTTTGGTCACAATGTGCGGTAATCTACCATCTCTGATTAAAATGCAATGTTAAGTAATTTAGTAAAAAGAAAGCAGAAGTATCCTTCAGACTTTTTCAGTTGCTTCCTAGTCTGCTGCTGCCTCACATCTCTACCCAGAATGAAGTTACCTTTCCTTTTATCATCTTTGTTGTGAAGAGAACTCTTCTATTTCATTCATCTTATTATGAATTGCCATGGGTTATGGAAACACTAGATCAGTTTTTCTCAAGTCTTTACATTAGAGTCACTTCAAAAGACACACCAACTCATAGGCCACATTCTGGACCACTTGAATTAGTATTTCTAGAAGTTGGACTTGGGCATCTGTGTTGGTTTGTCTTGAGCTCATAAGATGAGTTAGATACACAGTGATAATTTGGGATTTATGGCATTCTCCAACATATACTCAATACCATTAATGTAATGAGCAGAGTAAGGTGAAATATATTTTTTTCACCATACATATGGTGAAAAAATTAACAAATCAGTTGGATTACTCCCAATATTGATGACAGATGGTGCATTGTTCTCAGTACATGTGAACAACCTAAAATTCCTAACCAGAGAAAAGGTAACTTTGAGGAGGTGTTTTGTGATTTTCCCCCTTTTCTTGCATATCACCACCTGTCCACCCACACAGAAAACACATTTAATTTTGAGTCACATATTTTAGAAGGTACAATTCTCTCACACAATTTTATGAATGCTTACATTTTCCTAATCCAAAGAGGTCCAGCATGAATACTCCTCCTATCTAAAGGGGTCCGGCATGAATATCCCTCCTATCCTTTACTTTCACTTTCAAAAGCTATATGTCAAAACACCACCAACTAGAATATGGGAAGTGAATTACAGATATGCTGGGCTAAGCAGTCATAGGCTGATTGGATTTTAGAATAAAGCAAGGGTGAGTGTAAGTCACTGAGCTATCCTCAGCCACACAGTCAGAATCTAGCTCCTGTTACTTCCATGGGTTAACTCATGAAGAAGGAATAAAAAAAGAAAAACAGAGACAGTGAATGGGAAATACCATGTTCATATATCTGTCCCTGAGTTTTAAAGGGAAGATTGAAATTAGAAAAAAATGAAATTAGCTGTAAAAGCTTGGCCACAATATTTACTCTCTTGCAGATTTGGTTTCAACAACTGTCACATGAGAATGTTTGTTAAAATCCTTTAAATTTTCTGCCAGGTGGAAAGTGTTATGATTCTATGAGACAGTTTTATGGTATGCACAGTAAGGTGCACATAAATTGATTTTAGCAATGTAGGAGAGATTCTTGCCATTAAGGATTTTTTTTAATTATCACTACTTGAGAACACTCAAAGATGCAAGAATATAGTAAATTGTAACTTCACCAAGCTTAGGTCGAACCTCAGGGCCATGAAGGCTGCAATGTAAGGAACTCTTAGACTGCCCAGCCTCTGCCTCAGTGGGATGTTACCATTTCCTGTTCTTCCTTGCAAATTAAAGGATTCATAAAAATCTGTGGCTATGTCTCTCATGATTGTTAAAAGACTCTTATATAATTATCCCTGAATTTTATAGGAATGTATTTCTTTAATATGACTGTGTGTCTATCTATATATATCCACACTATGTAGTTATTTGGAAAACCAAATATAGCAAGTAATTTTAAAAATAATGAATGCCTTGGGTACTGTTTAGGTTAGTGTTTTATATTAAAAAAGGAAGATTAGCTTGGTGGTTTTAATGGGTATATGTCACTAAAACTTTTGAAATGTGAATAAAAATGAAGTAAAGAATAGTTACTATTATTGATATTACTACTAGTAGTATAAATAGTCATCATTTACTGAGCACTTACCATGAGCCAGAGTCTGTGATAACTACCTGCCGTATATTAACTTAATTAAACTTAAAAAGAATTTTGGGAAATTCTTACCATTATTACCTCATTTTACATACAAAGAAACTAACTTTGAAAGAGGCCCAAGAGTGCATGATTAGTAAAGCAGTTACAAATTTGAAGATTTGTAACTCAAATCTGTTTGGACAACTAGCATACATTATCTGCCAATAACATAGTAGGTAATATGACAAACTGGTTAGGATCCTGGGATATGGATCCCAAGAGTCAGAGTGGTATATGAGAAGCTTTTTTTCTAATAGATCCTATATGCAGCGACAGAGCTAATTTCCCTATAATACAGGTCTAATTAAAGAAAAGAAAAACTTCAAGCTTTTATATCTCTTACCTTTTACATTCAGCTCCCTCAGACAAACATTCAAGTTACCCAACCATCTGGTCATAATCTATGTTGCCAGTCTTATTGCCCACTAATCCTCTACAGTATTCTCAGCACAGTCATATGGCACACATTCTTTTTCATTTAATGCTATTTTCCATCCTGGAGCCTCCAGCTAATGTGATCAGGGTACTCTTAATGGAAGAAGTGACATTTAAACTGGATCCTGAAAGATGACTAGACATTTGACAGGCAGAGCTTGGAACTTTGGAGGAGAGGTGAGTTTATAAGAAGATTTGTGTGGTCAAATAAAGCCCTGGGACAAAATAAAGAAGAACTAGAGTATATCTAGGACACAATACTTATCTGATATGTAGAATAGTGAAGGAAAGGAGTGACAAAGATTCAGAAAGGAAATTTGGGGACACATGATGGAGGATATGACACCAGAATAAGGAGAATTATCTTTCTACTGTGAGTTTACATAATTATTGAAGGTTTCTAAAAAAGCCATGACAGGAATATCATTAAGATAGAAAAATTAGTCAGGGAATGGCAGCAAACTAGAGAGGTGAAAATCTGGAGGCAGAGTGACTCTTCAAGGGACTCAGGAAAATTACCAGGAATAAAGGTGTAGGAACAGGAAGTCACTGAGCAGGTGACATTATAAATAAGGCATTATAATTAAATAAATAATTAGATATTTAAGTTTAGATAGAGAAGATCCCAAAGTATGCTGTACACACAGAAATGCTCAGTAAATACTGTTTGGGTAAATGAGTACACATTCAAGAACTAGAATCCAAAAATTCCAAACATAAAACACAGAAGTTACAACAGAGAAGCAGCCTTTTATTTCCCCCCATCCATCATTGGGAAAAAAGACAGTAAGTTGACTATTAAATGTGAGCATCTAAATGAGAAGGCAAACAACACTGGGATTTCTTATTGGAAATATAAAAATAACATAGAAACCGAGACTGAATACTGACACATTATAAATAGATATAGCTGTAGATATGGAAATATATATAGGCTTGATGTGTTTGAAAATAGTATCTACTTTCATAATTTGGAGTAAAAATAACAGACAAAACACAGGAAAACCCACAGGGACATACTCACATTTGGACTGGTAAGGGGAGTGTGAGAATGAGAAGCATGGTAGCCAAGGAGGAAATAGGTATGACATAGAGTATGTACTATTGAAGCAAATATTGCAGAAGTGTGGAGAAAAAACGTTGAAGCCACTTGACCAAGAAATTAGGGCATCATTAGGAAGAAACTTACATTCACTCTATTTTTTCAAGATTTTAAGAAGCCTTTTGATCAGCTCACCCAAAGATAAAGGTGAAGACACCAGTGTTCAGTATTTTTTCATTTAGTTTTTGATTCTCAATTACTTCCACCATGTGATAGTTCTGGATAATTTATACCAACAGCTGCTTCCATAACTCAAAGGGACATTGCTCTGCAATTGGCTAAAACTAACTAAAGGACTTTTCTACTGTTATAAATCTTTTTTTTTTTAATAAAAATAAGTGCTCTAAAACATACCAAAAAATTTTTACTAGATCTCAACAGAAAACTTTGGAGAAGGAGAGGCACATAGCTTATACATGACATCTTCTCTTTACCTGTCTTCCAAAGTGGTCACCCAACAATTTGGGAAGAATTTTAATTTTCAACTTCACTATATTCTCTCTTCCTCTACTCCTGATCCCCAGTAAACAAAGCAAAGAGTCTGAAATATCCAAAACTTTCCTTTGAAGATGATGCCAATGTAATCTGCCAAAGGACAACAATAGCCCTTTCCACTAGCCCTTATGTATATTGGGACCACAGTTCTGAGAGTTCTGAGTACAAGCAAATGTAAAGGTAAGTTGAGATTGGGAGCACACTACTTCTCCTTTTTCTTAGTTTCCCTCTCCTCCTATTTCTTTCTTTCTTTTTTTTTTAAAGAAGAGATGCAGCCAACAGAAAATACTTTGAGATGAAGAAATAGAAGGCCAATCCAGAGAAAGAAGGGTTCATTTGCAAATTTCCAGTAGAGGGTCATTAATTAAAAGCAAAAGAAGATAGTTGAAGGACTCAGGCTCTAATTGCAGATGTTATATATGTATCTTTGAGGGATGGGAAAAAGGATTTTAGTAGTCAGACAGAATTCTGTGACTTCTCCCCCAACCTCGGGTCAATATAGTCTGCTTTTTAACTAGAGGCAACAGTAATCCATTCTGTGAACAGATGGCTTTGAGGAAAACATGCAAACACAGGCTCTTGAGTGTCTCTTCCAAAATCTACCCAATTTCCAGCTGTGGTAGGATAAGCAAGGGATGGTACAAGTTCCAATAAATGTGAGAGAATTGGAATAAGAGCAGAAAAGACACTTACTAATAGATAGGCTAATGAGCAGAGAGGAAGACTGCTTTGATTACAGTGATGCTGGATAATTTTGCATTGCAATAACTTTTATATAAGTTCTATGTTTTAACTCTCCTATATCATTCATGATTTCTCCCCTCTGAAACAGACCTGTACCTTGTCCAAATCGTACATACATCATTCCTCCAATGATAACAAAATGCTTTGGAATTATTTATTTCCTGTTCTTCCTTATAAGGACTACTTGAAAGCCAGAACTGCATTGATAAATTTGGTCACATGATGAACTAATGCATGGCAGAGTTACAGAAAAAAAGAAAAAAAAAACTTAGCAGGAGGAAACTCTTTTCTGTACATAAACCATGGGGAAACATATACACAAGCATGAATGCCCACGAAATGTCTAGCAGTGGATAGTGTCAGCTTTGAACATGATATTAATTTATCTTCTATGTTGGTATTCTCTACTGACTTCTCAAACTAGAAAGCATTGACTGTTGATAGGACTAATTATGGGAAATTTCTATTTAAAATACTGAAAAGGAATTTTAGGTAAAATACAAGCTCTAATTACTAAGAGTAGA
The DNA here is from genome assembly GCA_004024805.1 of Geosciurus inauris. Classification (NCBI taxonomy): domain Eukaryota; kingdom Metazoa; phylum Chordata; class Mammalia; order Rodentia; family Sciuridae; genus Geosciurus; species Geosciurus inauris. The sequence continues at coordinate 958,865 of PVHX01000001.1, forward strand.
GCGTGGAGCTTTTGGCCCAAGGAGCAAGCTACCAAACCTGGTTATTACTACCACATCCTGTCTAATTAAACCAAAGGTGACAGTTTAAACTGGACCATTATTTCAACTACACAGAATAAATATCAAGTATTTGTGGAAGCTACAGATAGAGCTTTCTACACTGGGTGGGAACTTGTATCTGATTACTTTCAAAGGAATCTTCAAGTGAAAAATTCAATGTGTTTTCTACCTTCAAATTTTAAAGATATACATTCATTTACATCCAGTAACACTCATTGATCTAAACCTTGTGTCATAGTTTGATGATATGGGGTTTTAAAAAATAAATCATAGACTCTATAACCAAAGGAAAAAGTCACAGAAATAAAAATTTACAATATAATGGGATACATTTTGTGCTGGAGATGAAAATATTCCATATTTCCATAAAGAAAAGAATGTTAATTCTTCCTGGTGCAGCCAGAGAAGACCTCACATAGGAAGCAGAGCTTGAGTAAGGCCTTCAAGTATAGAACGAGAGTTTATCCATCAAAGAACAAGAGTTTATCCTCTCAGTTAAGAGCATTCTTGAGAGAGAAAGCCATAGGTAAAGGCAAAGAGACCTAACAAAATGTGCATTTGAGAGAGTGGAAGCAGTTCTGTAAAGCTGGAAGGAAACTGGTGAGAGCAACAGAAGGTAAAGCAAAGACCACACTAAGAAGCAGTACATTTAGCAGTTTGGGAGCCAGTTAAGGGCTATTCCTCTGTAGCACATTTTGTATTTGGTCTGTTCAGATCTTCTCCAGTCCCCTATCATTATCTTGAATATTGTTTCTTGTAAGGTTCACTCAGAACAGCAGTACATGAAGGTCTTCATCAGAGGATTGTCTACGGCCTGCTAGTTTGTTTTGCCTATAATATGGCACTCTTGAAGTGCCTAGGCATTTCACTGCCTGTAGAACTTGCTGGGAGGATGAGCCAGTATTACCCACAATGCAGTTTGGCATGATATAGCACTCTCTTCTCTCACTCAGATTCTTCTCCTCCCATAATTATTTACTTGCTTCTCTAGTGGTTTTTCATAGGAATGATGCCTGATAAATCATTTTGACACAATTCTCCATGTCAATGTCTAATTTCCAGTCTAAGGTATCTTTTTGACTTACATCTGTGAACTGTTAAAGTGAGTCTGTGGAGATAATGTTTTGTTGATAAACTAAATATAAATCTGTGATTAAATGGAAAATCTCTTTCTAATTAGATTTTGTTATATTTCAAGGTTGGTGGCATTAAGAATAGATGAGATTATGCATTTGTACATTTGTATGCAATGGCAAGGGAATGAGGCTTTTGTTTACCATTTGCACAGGAGTCCTGTTTCATGAACATGTCTTGGGTTGGAACCCATTATAGACAGAGAACTGGGAAATCTGGTCCTCTAACTCTAGTACTACAAACTCCTTCATGTGTCTAAGGCACCAGTTATGCAAATTTTTTTGTTTTCTTTCCATGTTTCTCTTTTTATTGGAGAATGTTTATTTTAATCCTATATATGTCAGATTGGAGACAAATGAAATAATGAGACCCTTCCCTTATTACATTGGCTGACATCCAGATTATGTATATAGCAACATTACCGCAGTCCCAACCCAAACTGTATCTTATGGTATTTTGCTATAAACAAGAAGTCCCAAATTCCTCAAAGAGGGAAAGGCAACTAAATGATTAGTTTTTGATATATGTACATAACATTATCCACAATTATAGTAATAACATGGAGACTAACATTCACAGAGGCCACTTACTAATGGTCCTAATGGTCCCTTTGCTACTACTAGCATAGGCCCATGAAGAATTCTGTCAATAAACCTTGAGCCAGAGGAAATCTTCAGTAATGTTCGCCCCTGAAAAAATGACACCTTGTCCTCCCACTCCATACAAACTAGTGCTTCCATGTAACAGATGCCAGCCTGCTGCAATTTTGACTCATTAAATCATGACTCAGACCAGCCCCCTCATTATGCTCACTTCCTAATTACCAGGAGTGGACAATTTTAGACAGAAAGAAAAAAACATACTGGGCTCTTTGATGCTTGATGTCCAGTGACTCTTTATTCTGTGATTCTTTTTTCCTCCCAACTTTACTCCATTCACACTCCCCTGATTTATTGACCTAATATGTATTTTTCTTCCCAAAGCCATTGCAAGAGGACACAATCTCTCAGAAAGTTTTAATATGTAATCTTCCCCCTTCCTTCCTTACCCTTCCCTTGACCATTATCTTTTATAAGCCCAGTCACTGCCAACATACAGGTGCATTTATATCCACTGACAATGACTTAGTGAAGACATTTCAAACCCACCCATTTTCAAGTGTTATCAAGAGTTGTGCACCAGCTTCCCACTGGGCAGGACACCCCAGTCTTTTGTTCTCACTTTCTACAGTTCCTTTCCTCTCTGTAATCACTATTCCCCTCCATTTCCCATTTCTCCTATCATTCTGCTCTTTTTTTTTTCTTTTTACCCTCTCTATCTACTCTGCTTCACATGCAGCAACCTGTACATTCGTTCCCTGAAAATAAAATAAGAACTTCAAAGAGGCAGGAATGATCTCTTCTGTTTTAATAATTAAAGATGAATCCAACACAAAGATCACTCTGGCATTGACAATGTTCACATTAGATCAGAAATGGCATTTGTAGCTCCAAAAGAAAAATATCAGAGTAGTTCCCAACCTGAAATATGTGGCATACAGCCTGCTCTTCTCTGGAACCAGCACGTTACCAATGGGTCTCTTTCAAAGGAAGTATAGCCAGAATATAGGAAGGGAGGATTTGATAGTGTTTGATAATTCACAATTTAACAGCCAAGGAAAGACGGCTTATTATTAAATGCAAATAAAATGAAATGAAGTCCGGCTGTCTGGGTGCAGATAGAAATTACACAAAGCCCATAAGCCACTCCGGAGATCTTAACTACTAGACAGAACAGAGCTCTAGGAGCTGCCAGCAAGCACAAATCCCTTCTTTGAAGAGGCTTGCACCCTGTATTATCTCTAGAGAAAGATTCAGATTATACAGTCAGCTTGGAAGACTAAGGTAGGACTAGAAACAGAGCAAGTACAACCACTTCGTGGAAGGGGAACATGTTTTGATTTTTAAAGTATTTTCAAGCACATTAGTTACTATTGTTACTTTCCTCTTCTGCAGGGTGACTTTTACTGGCCACAGAAAAATTACCTATTTTCTTATAGGGTTTGATAGACAATCTGCCTAGAACAAAAAGATATAAACTGCGTTGGACTGTCCGAATCCATAACATTAATATTACTGCTTCATAATGGTCACAAGAATGAATTCAAGAACACATTAGTCATTTTATATCAACAGTATTTATGTATCTTTTTTAGGTCTACTTATATTTTTAAAAAATAAATTGTTTTCAAAATCAAATTCTTTTCTTTTTTAATTAATTAGGCCCCAGGGCTCCCTGATGGACCATATTTTAGAGGAAGTACTAAAGCTGGATTTACAAAACTGGATCTGTAAAATGTTGCTACCAAATTCATTTACTGAATGTGTGTTAATTATCTTGACTCAAAAATCACTAGTGATACCCTTTACCAAGTCAAGTTCATAAAGCTTCTTGTGCAATTTTATCCTTAATAACCTAATTTGAGGCTTCCATACACATATTTAGACGGATAGAAAGACCTATTCTGTATTTTAAGAGTTTTGTGTTGCTCTCATTCACCACCTTCCAGGTTTGGGATTTTTCTTGCCTTTGTAATTATTGAAATTCAACAGAGCTTTAATGCCACTTCAAATCTTGTCTTCACTATGAAACTCTCCTTGAGGGTACATCATCTTTCTATGAAGTGTCTTATCTATCATCCTCAACATTCTTTGATACTCACATACTTAGTAAAAATATTGCATCTACTGTTTTGCATTGCTTGCTAATCACTTTCATGTATCTATCAAGATCAGTCAGTTGATTATACATTTCTGGAAAGCAGAAGTGATATTTTAGAGCAACTTTTTATTTCCTGTGAAACCTAACATATCCATTCTATCTCAATTCTGACATTTCTCTTGGTTGCTAGATTGTTCATCCATTGGTTTCCTCAAAGTCTTCCCTTGGGATTATAATAGACATATTACACATCTTTTTTTCTGAAACATAATTCCCAATTTCCTCACATATGCCCAATGTTTTCTGTGTATCACTTTTTCAAAGCTCCATCCTTCCAATTGCTCATGCCAAAATGCCTTGGATTCACCTTCCTATCATAGTCTGTCTCATATGTCATGAAATAATCTTATTTCTATCATCAAAAATTCCAAAATATGATAATTTCTTCCATTGTTATCACTTTTGTCCAAACCACAATCATCACAATACCATTACAATACCCTTCTGTTGGTCTTCATGCTTCTGCCCTGCACCCTGTAATCTATTTTTAACATAGCAGTCAGCTGGCTCTTGGAAAACATAAGTCAAACCATGTCACTCCCTTTCTCAAATGTCACCAATAGCAAAATAAAGTGAGCGTTAGTTTAACAGTGACCTATAAATCCCTGTAGGCCTGACATTCCATTCTCTAATTGACCTTACCTTCTTTCTTCACCACTCATTCCACTCCACTCTAGTTTCCTGCTAGTCTTTGAATCTCTGTGCAAGCTCCTACCTCTGGGCCTTTTCACTTGCTATTTCTTTAATCTAGAATGCTTTTCTGTCTGGCTACCCATTTGAAAATGCACTCTCGCTCTCTCTATACACACACACACTCACTCTCTCTTTTTCTCTCCTCTTTGGGAACTATTCCTCTAGTACTTAATTTTTGTTCTTCATAGTATTTATTACCATTTAATATACTACAATTTTCACCTATTTATTTCTATTATTGTCTGACTGTTTCCCTAACCTACAACATAGACCTTAAGGATAAGAATTTCTCTATATTTTGGTCACTAATCTAGGGTCCAGTGCTAGGATGTTATTAGGCAAAAAGTAGATGCTCAACAATTATTTTGATGAATGCAAAAATGAATGAATGATTGAACACACAGACAGTATATTCTTGCTAAAGTCCTTGTTGAGTTTATATAACAAAAAAATATGTAGGCAAAAGTACATTTCTCTTGTGACATAGCTAGCTATATATGTCCTATATGGCTGGGGTGATAGGCTCCAGGCCCAGCTTAGTGGCTGGTTACTATATAACCCCAGGGAAGGCCTGAAACTTTTTGTGTTAGGCACACATCTGTAAATTTATTAGAACTGACCCCAGAGTCTCTTGCAAGCTGAGAAAATATTCTGCCACTGAGCTATAGTGCAGCCCTTTTTAAAACTTAATTTTGAGACAGGTTCTTGCTAAATTACCCAGACCAAACTGTACCTTGCTATCTAGTCCTCCTGCCTCAGCTGAGATTATAGGTGTGGGCTATAGAGCCTGGATGCTTTGAAAATTTTTTATATCATATTGTAATTTTTTTCTCATGCTGTCTTCTATGTGACTATTTAACTTCTGAAGCAGAGCAGAATATCTTTTACAAAGCATTATGTATCCAGTAGTAGACTTATGATATAGGACTGATAAATAAGATGATTTCCACCATTCCAAAGTTTACACTGTTGCAGAAAAACAAATGAAAAATTGTGAATCATGAATTTAAAACACAGGACAAAGACATAATTAGGCTTTATAATATACCATAATCCTGAGCAGCACAGTCCTCAATATGGAACACTGATTTGTTCATACTATCTGCTCAATAAATGCTCACTGAGTGAACATTTTAGTAAATAATGTAAAATACACATAAAATTTATGGTTGAGAGTGAATCCTTCTTGAGGAAGGGACAAATGAGAGGGGAAATTCTGAGATGATCATGTGTGATCAGACATCTCTCTTACTGATAACACCCCAGACCCTAGGAGAATGTCTAGCTTGGCAGGCATCCAAATAGTTGTGAATCAACAGATAATTTCTTTAAAGGTTGACTTTTTTATTATGACTTTTATTTTTATTTATTAAATTGTATGTGGTGCTAAGGATCAAACCCAGTGCCTCACCAGCGAAAGGTGAGTGCTCTGCCACTGAACCACAACTCCAGCCCCTCAATGGATAAGAATTTTTGTTTATTTTAATGCAAAAAGAAAACAATGGCCTGAACTACATGGAAAATCATCCAAAGAATGAATGTTTGGGGAATATTTAGGAAAGTATGTTCAAGAAGGGTGAAGTTTTGGGAGTATAGCTGAGTGCAATAGCACATTCTCAGTATGGGTACGTTCCTAGGTTTGATCCCCAGTACCAAAAAAAGAAAACATGGAAGAGGTATTCAATTTAGAAGATAAGTGTTTTGAATATTATCTCAGTATAAAGAAACCATTTATATTCAAAGTACCTGTACATCTGTACTAGATGCTGAAAATGAGTAAGATGCCAGAGTTCTCAAGGAGTTAGTAGTTTTGTGAGGCAGAAGCATAGCAAAATCATCATCATCATCATCATCATCATCATCATCATCATCATCCAACAATATGGTTTGAACAGGAAAGGGATTCTTAACCAAGAGATCCTGGTGAGTTAGCAAGTGTTCCCAATGGAGGTGAAAACTGAGATAAGAATCAAAGGAGAAGGTGGAGTCAGGGCTGGAAGAATTGGGAAAGAGAATCACACAGTGGAAGATGTGCACATTCCCTGTGGTTACATTTCAAATAGACTGGAAAATAAGAGGAAGGTAAAGTAGGAAAAGAAGGTAGGCAGAAAATCATTTAAATTTTATTTTTAAGAATAGTGGGGAGCAATTGAATCATTATAAGAAAGGCAGTAATATTATTAGAGTAGAATCAGCATTTAGAAAGCTCAGCCTACAATGTGTTGAATAGATTAAAGGGCAACACATAACACTGAAGCAGGCTGCAGGCTCTTTCAAAGATCCAAGCCAGAAACAATAATGGCCTTAGTAGGGACGATGGGGTGGGCAGGCTCAGAGATGCTGAAGAAGAGAGATGTTAAGTAAGTGAACTAAGCTAAAAGGCACTGTAGAAAACACTGGAAAAAAGAGAAAAGGTAATCTTGCAAAGCAGTTAAGATCAAACAGAGGGGCAGTGCTAGAAATGAGCAATCCTGAAGCAGGATTGACTGGTGACAGAGACTTTGTGGTTAAGCAGTGGGAATGTTGGTGGGGACAACGGGGCAGATGGTGAGAATCTGGGTCTTCCCTTCTGACCCTGCAGGTTGAAGTCATATGCTCTGTGGAGACACGGAGAGAGAGACTTCCTTTTGATCCACAAGTTTATAACATACTGAGCAAAAGCTACTGCCCAGCCGTCCAGAGCCTATTTGAACTACCAACTCTGGCATCTTATTGTACAGCTATAAACATCCATGTCCAAACTGTGCCTTGGGCTCACTTATATATAAATTACTAGTAAAAGACTGTACGTTTGGAGTGTTGTGTGTTTGTGTTCCTTGAGCTTGATGTTCAGAAGTGAAGAAAGAAAATAGAAGAGCAAAAAAAAAAAGCTGCAAAGTTAGAGCTGAATTCTGGCTTAAATTGTCTCTTTACTTCATTCCTTCTGAACTACTCAGGGAAATCTGCAGACAAAGATCAAAGCTAGACTAATACCCTCTACAAATTTCAAAAAAGCTTCTGGATTTTTTTTGCTTCCCTCATATATTACTGGAGAAACTAGCTGGCCAATTTCTTTTGCTGCTAATTTGCATTTCTAGGGTACAGTCTTCTGATGAGGTTTTCCTTTGCTCTAACAGCTTTTGTCCACCAGATGCGCAGATATGTCAACATTTGGCATTGTCATTAAGTTTTCCAGAAGTCAGGTGCCTTCCATGGCTGGCTTTCCAACATCAGCACCACCTTCAGTCACTTCAGATCTTGTTCTTCTTAGACACCACACTATCTTACACAGCACATCTTTTCTTATTCTGCTTTTGATTTCTTCTTTAGTATTAACTTTTCTTTATATCTCTGCACTGGTTTGATCACACAAGTATAGTCACCTGGACATATGCAACAAATGCCATGGGATGGATCCACTAGCAAATAGTACATTATCCTTTCACTCCGACCTTTGGAATGGAATTGCTAAGTGCAGACATTCACAAGGGAAGACCCACAGATAGCATGATGTTGAATTGCTTTACCCATGTATTTTCCTTAGAAAATTCTGTCCTCAAAGACATCTGAGACATCAGCAAGGTAAAGACTTACAGTAAATTATTGGTCACTCAATATCCACTTGTACTTTATTACATAGTGATAGCTCAAAGCTTCCACATAACACCCAGCAGAGTCTAGCAAGGAAAAACCTTGTTGCCCAGGATCTAATCCACCTCCGGTGTGATTTACTGATATCACCCTACCTATTCCCTTGCTTACCCAATCATCCTTTCTAAACCTCTAAGACTCATGTCAAATTTTCTCTCTCAATTCATGTATAACCAACCCATGAATTATTCTCTATGAGGAATAGTTTATCTCAATTCCCACAGAAAATCACTCCAAAACTTAGTTCACTATCTATGCGCTATAGACCAAATTAAAGCTACAAATGTCTTGTCATAAAGCACCATTGAATGTGCATGTATAGCTACATAAACACATTTAGTAAATTGTCCAAGTTTGTTCAATCTTCAGATTGTGATCTCTTTGAGATCAGAGGCTTGGTCTTGATATTTTTTTTTGTCCTCACTACCTAGTAGTTTATGATAGTATAGTAATATACCTAATATATGGTATACTTGTTTATGTTACTCCATAAACAAGTGTTTCACAAGTCCATTGCTTAACATAGCAACCCAAAATAGAAAATTCAACCACTGTCAACATTTTAGTAATATACTTCACTATAACATAGTAAAAGACATTTGTTGATGAACATCCTAAATATACTATAAACAGCTGATATGATGATATTCTAAAATGATAATTATATATTTTCATTGTGACTTTACATGTTAAGGCTAAAGACGAAATTTAAGCTAATACATCTCTAAATATTGAACAGACATTAGCGAATCACTTCATTAAGGTACCATTTGCAATTCTGTTGTGATGAATAATCACTTTTCACTTCAGAAAGATCTTGACTCTTCCTGAAAACTGTCATACTGTGAAACTGCTGACTGAGGATCGGCCTAGCTAGGAAAGCAAAGTGTATACATGTTACTTACACTGCTCTAATTTAAACATAACTCCGTGTCTAGTAGGAAAAAAAAATTTCTTTAAAAACACAATCAAAATCAACCCTAAGATCTTTGCTGAAGCAAAGAAATGTCATTTTGCTTCCAAATACGAACATAATCATGACCCTATGTTAGTCTTCTGATAATTAATTTGCTATTTATTGACATTGAGCCAAATTTAGGCTATGTGTGAGTATACATACATTCATATAGATTACATGTATGTTTATATACACACATATGTCATGAACCATACTCATGTGAATATATGAGCTTCATTGAATGTGTTGGCTTACTCATAGTATGTGCTATGACTATTTTCAGTTTTAAGGTCAATGTCCTGTGCTTAATACTCAATGATACATATTCCATCCAATGTTGGCAGTGCCTCTGTCAGTATTCCTTATACATACCTTATACAAATAGTGGACAAATGTGTGTTTAACCTTGTCAAAAAGTATACTTTTACTCTTTTTGTCTGGTGGAAAATGCTTTTGCCCTTGGAGATTGCACCTTTCTAATCTCTTTATGTTTCAGAGGCCCCAAATCTTTGGCCTCAAGTGTTAGATATAGCCAATCACTATATTCAATTCCCCTGATCAAAGTAATTATCCCAGAAAGGGTACCAAATCTAAGCCAAAATAATCAGTTGCTTGCCAGGTATGGTGATAAAATAATTCAACATACAAAGTGGATTTTTTAGATAAAAGGGAAAGTTATTAATAATTATACTGGGAGAAAAGGCTTGCAAACAGGATCTTGGATAATAAAGAGAAACAAATGAGCAAGTTCCCATGAGTTAGGAAACCTTAGGTTCAACTGTATCCTAAGGACATTTTTATTCATAATCTTAGAGACAATTATATTTTTCCACAACTTATAAGAGGTGGTTTTGCACAGCCTGCAGAACTCTGAAGAGAAGAGTTTTTTCATATCATCTAATTTAATTTGCTCATTTTAAAGATAAGGAGACTGAATGCTCCAAAGGTTAAAAGGCCTATCACAGTTTCCAAAATATTTACAAGTAGGTAAATAATTCATAATGTCATTATGCCTTCCACTTGTATTTATATTATGCATTTATCTATCCTTAATTATGTTTTTGTTGTTTCATATCATGCATACACTCATTATTCTTAGGAATATCTGTATCTTCTTTAAGGAAAATATTTTAAATATTATGATGATTTAAATATAAAATGTCCCACAAAATTTTCAAGTGTGAGACAATGCAAAAATGTCTAGAGGTGAAATATTAAATCGTGACAGTTGTAACCTAATCAGTGGATTAATCTACTGACATGGATTAGGTGGTAACTCTAGGTAGGGTATAGCTGGAGCAAGTAGGTCACTGGGAGTATGATTTTGGGGTTTATATTTTGTCCTTCTCTCTCTCTTTCTCTTTCCCCCTCTCTCTCTCTCTCTCTCTCAGTTGTCATGTCCTGAGCTGCTTTCCTTTGCCATGCCCTTCCGCCATGATATTATGCCTCACGGGGGCTCCTGAGCTATGGATTTGGCTTAGCATGGACTGAACCTCTGAAACTACAAGCCAAAATAAACTTTTCCTACTCTACATTGTTCTTGTCAGGTATTTCAGTCAACAGTGATGAAAAGTAACTAAAACAAATACACTTCCTACATATCTCACTCAAATGAAAATTTAATAAATTCTTTTAGAATTAATAATAGGTAAATGGAATTTAATATTCATCATTTGCCTCTAATGAGCTTTCTCTTTAATGACAACAAAATTAACAGAAAAAAATAATTTCTATACTTGTGTATCAAAAGGTAAACTTTCATTGCAAAATATTTAATGCCTGTAAGTACCCATTTTCTTTTAAATAATAAGAATGTGTGCATGTGAGTGATTACAAAAATATTGCAAGGATAATCAGTTTCCATAGGGGTAATGTACTCATTTGAGAAATGAAATTTTTTCTAAGGGACACCAAGAAAGTTTTAGTGACTTAAAACATGTAGTAGAACGAAAACTCCATGAGGATAGACACCATTTACATTGCTATTACTGAGGCAGGCAAGGTAGAAAATGAAACTGGAGAGCTATCCATGTAAGAATGAAAACAATGAGAGCAAGAAAATGAGTTATTTGGAAGGTGAAAATGAAAAAAAAATAACTCACTAAACAGGGTGGTCACTGGGGGAGAGTGGGCAGTGGAGTGGAGGTGGGGAACTAGTAAAAAAGATACTGAAGTGTTGGAAACAATTAACGATGGATTTATAGTTCCATAAGAGTGACTACAAATTTGTTTAGATTCCTGGAAAAGAATCTTAGAATTCATTTTTACATTTTCTATTTATTGAACACTTAAATATCCACCATTGATGGTAGATAAATCCTTTTGTTTGCTTTCCAAAGGCTATTCTAAAAAAAAAAGAAAAAAGAAATAAACCTTGATGCAATCTAATCAATTCACAACATGGAAAGCATGCATGGAACAATCCACATAAATAAAAATTAACTAAAACTCGAACTGAAATGATTGTATGTGCTCTCAAAACTGTATGGATTGAAATACATAAAGGTTTACTACTTTGCATATTTTTTTTCAAAATTGATGTGGTAAATACCTCTCACAAACAATTGATTAAGGAAATGGAAAGTTGCAAAATACAGGCTTAGAATCTTGTACAGGTCAAAAATAAGATATTTAAGGGAGAAGTATTTTTCCCAAAGTTTTAATCACAGTTAAAGGGAAAAATGAGAAGAAATTATGTTAAAAGAGTTCACCATTTGAAATGTTGCTGTGGATTTTTAATAACAAGAATGGATATTAATATTCTAGTTGTTCCATGATTATATTGATTGCAAGTTTTTGATTCAGCTTCAAATACAAAATCAAGTTTAAGTGTCTAGTTCTTATGATCTAATGGTGGAAGCTGGGATTTTTCATTGTTTTTAATGCCTCAGGAAATGTGGATTTCTGTCTGCTTTGGGGAGTTTCTAATAAAAAATAAAAGTAAAAATATACTATGTTAGCACTAGATGTAATTGCCTAGAATAGATGGACATTGTAAACTCCATGAAGGTAGTTTCTAGTTCTTTGCTCTTGCATAGTGCCTTACACAGTATATACACAAAAACAAATGTGATATTAATGAATGGATTGCTGGATGGGTAGATGGGTAGATGGATGGGTACATGGGAGGATGGGTGAATACATGGGAGGCTGGTTGGATGTAATGGAGGGATAGAATGATGAATGGATTAGGATGAGACAATGAGGGGATGATTATAAAAACATTGTATAGTTAGAAGATGTACTCTCACTATTATTACAAATAAAATTGTGTTTACTGGGGAAAATATCAAAAGCAATGCTCAGAACATACTAGAGAAATATGAGTCATTTTTTCTTCTCCAGAAATTTTCTTGTCTTCTACATAGGTACTTATATGTATAGCAATTCTGCTTCTCTTCCTCTAAACATCTAATTTTACAGTGCAGGAAGTAGGTGTAATTATCTAATTCAGCACTTTAGATATGTTAACATTGCACAAAACAATAAGATTTAGTGAAAAGAAGCAAATCACTGAGATGTGGGAATAGAAAGAGCACCAAGTCTTTGAATTCAGAGGCTAAGAGTTTCCATTCAAATTTCAGTGTGTAGCAGATAGGTAGTCCAAAACTAATCTATTTCTTTCCTAGAGGTAAATGGCTTAAAAAGACTCAAATAACAAGCAGAGTTGAGAAGTACCAACCACAGTATTTCAGTGAGTAGGAGACCAGAGTAATTTACCACTCTTAACAACAGGGCTGTCTGGGTTGCACTTTGGGGTGCCTCATGTCATATTATATTACACCGTTAAAGCTGCATTGCAGGAATTGCGGATGCTATGCCATTACCCTCTAGACAGACAAACTACTAAATTATTTGTATGGGGAATATGAGCCACTTACTTATCTTCCTGATAAGGACAGAAGACAGGTGGGGAATGTCTGGGAGATAGACAGTGGTGGGGACTCCTCTGTCTGGGTTGCAAAAATGCCATTCTTTGACATGTTCTGGCTGACTGACACACTGATAGTAACAGACACATCTAAAATACGAAATGTTCCTCATATGATAAATAGTTGGAGAGGGGGTGTTGCATCCTGACTTTAAATGAACAAGTAAACAACATGCAAAACTCCATGCAAATGAGGGCATTCTGTGATCAATAGGAGAAGTATAAAATAACAAAGAAAAAACGACTTTAATAAATATTCAGATATATAAGATTTATTAGAGAAAGTATAAACCAATTTTTGCAGGTTAATATAATGAATCAACAAAGGTTGAAACCTACCCAAGACCATGCAATTAGTTAATAATGGAGGAGAAGAATTCATTCTTTTGATCTATTGGGAAGAATGTATATGTGAACCTCAGCAGGCAAACAAGAAACAAAGAACACACGAAGTTGAATAAACTAGAAACAAGCAAAAATTTTATCACTGGTGCATGAGCCTAGGAAATTATTGGATTTTATGTATTGCAAGAAGCAGTATAGACCACAAATATCAATGCTGAATAGATTAATGTACAGAGATATATCCAAATACAAACTCTTCCTATGCCTTAGAATTATACTTTAGATATAAGTTAAGGTTTATAATATGAACTATGTCCTGTAATTGACAAATAGAATCTAAAAGTTATTATCAAAGAGCTTAAATTCCTGGAGACACTGTTCTTTTTCAAGAGGAACACTATTATTATGAGTTCTTTCTTTGTGATTTTCCTCTTAATTATGTCTCTCTCAGGCTCATTTTCTTTCACTCTGTTATGCATTTGCTTCCTGGCTTTCCTATTTTTAATTGACACCTAAATAACTTTAACCTCCAAACTCCAAATTCTATTTACATCTTTCTCTCATTCTTTGATTAAGACCTGGGTTGAAAACGATGGCTATTGCAATATAGGAAAATGGCCAATTCAGAGCAGCACCCATATTTCTTCTTGAAAGACCTATCTCCTCTTGATCTCCTTCTGCTTTGAGCCTTCATAATACAAAGCAAAACCTACACTAAATGCTTGGTCATTTTTGACAGAAGGTAGATGGAACAATAAAGAGAAAAATAGGGCGATTGTGAACAAAGATTTGCAAATAGAATGGTGGAAAATATAAATGTAAAGAAAAGAAAGATGAAGCCTAGAAAGAGGTAAAAAGAAGAAATGCAAAGGAAGAAATTATGACACAAAAAGGAGGTAGAAAATGAAAAAGACAAGTGATGGCTCTTTTTAGTACTTCTTAAGCCACCTGTCTTTGATTCTCAAGGCATCTGCTGTGAGAGGATGAAAAAAATTTAACTTTCTGCTTTCACTAATTGAATTTTTAAAATTTAAATTTCAGGTTCTTTTGGAAGAGTGATTAAAAAAATAACCAAGTATAACTGTCTATGAAGGGAACACAGCATACATTATACTCAGTTCATCATACCTTCACGTATCCCTCTATCTTCTATTGATGTATCTATACCAGTATGTTATTTATGCATGTGTCTTTCTAACCAGGCATCCATCAAACACCTCTGTAAAGCAGATACACAGGGAAATTTAAAAGATTCTTTGTAATAAAGCAGAAATATTTTTCTGTATTAAGTGTAGAAATGTTAAGGTAATTAAATAAAAGTCAAATTTAAATGATGACCTTTAGTTGATTGTTAATATTATTGCAAATCTTAAATCATATTGATTCCCAAAAGTAGTAAGCCTTTGAGGAATCTTTATACCATCTTTCAACCTCAGAAAGCATACTGTAAGACTGTATTTCCTATCTTCATGCCTTTATAATAATTGCTTATTTTAGGAGAAAGGTCCAAGTATAGCCTAAGAATTTGCACAAAGGCAAATGGTAACTTACGCAGGCAAGCTTGGGCTTGTTCAATCTTAGGATATTGTTGTTTATTGTTTCATATAGTACTTTTCATGACTATAGTGCATAATGTGCATGCTTGATTTACACTGTCCTGTAAAATGATGAATTTGCATGCTAGGGTTTATAAATTGAGCATGACAGGAGCTATCCAGAGGCCAGTGCCTGCCCAAGCCCAGATTCCCAGGTGGTCACTGATGATGTTGGTTCTTATCTCCAGGCCCAGCTATCACTGGGCAGGGTAACCCATTATACTGACAGTCTGCCAAGTTTATAGGTGTTCCTATAAACACCATTTGGCTCCAGTTTCATTTAATTTTTATACAGTATTCAGATACATTATTATATACAAACCATTGTTGGTAAGAAGGTGCATAAAAGCCTAAAGTAAATAAATTTAGGAGTAGCCCTTGAGATGACCATCACACAAACTTTTGTGATAATATTGCCTATAAAATAATTATGTGTGAAACATGGACTCTAAGAAAAACATTCTTAGAAAAAGTCTTAAACACAACCCAAACTATTTTTTTCTTCTTTACAAATATCTGTGTCATTAAAATTTTATGTAATGAGTATACACTGCTTACAATTGGAAAATGTGACTTAAGGTCACAATTGTAAAGTGATGGATGGTATTGTAAGTAAATAAACAGATACCTGCGTCATTTATCTACCATGTGTTTATTCCACATGTATAGGAAGAATTTTTCTTTCTTCAGAGAAATTCCTGAAAAGAGAGTTTATTTGATAACAGTGAATCTGCAGTATGTAACTTCTGAAAATGAAATCTGGATGTAGAATGATCTTAAGCATTCTTCTACTTTAAGCATTTTATTTGGGGAGGAAGCAGTGCATATTAAATTGAGCTTTCCTGCCTAGAAATATGATCATATCTGAACAACTGGTACAAACTTTCCATTTATGTTCAACAAACTGAGAAACATCCAGTCCTGACCATGGCCCTAGTAAAAATGTGCATGTAATCCTCTTAGGCACCTTGCATGAGAGACGTCATTTCCCCCATTTTCAGGATCAAAGAAGCTGGAGACTGCACGACATCTCACAGCCAGTTAAATGGTCAAGCCTATCTGATTTCAGTCAATGATCTGTCATACCAAGAACATAATAACTACATAAGAGCATAACAATTGGTAATTTGAAATTAGTTAGCTTGCTGATCCTCAGATACACAATGACTATAAAGTATGAATCCTTCTTTCCTTTAATCGTAGTCTTTCTCATGGAGGATTCCTCATTAAATATGTGACCCAGTGCCTACCCAGCTGGACTGTCATCAGAAGACATAACATTTTATTCCCAGGGTTGCTGCTGAGTCTTTGTATAGTAATGGAAAAAGAGATTTGCCCTTCTTCTACACTGGTTTTCCCATCTGTATACCAGTGTTCACATTTGCCTCCTGGTTACCTGGGAGGTATGTTGGGAGTGCTAATGAGTTATCCTGTATAAAGCTCTTCAAGTTTCTTGGATGAGAGATGCTTTTAAGTACAAAGTGTTAGGTTATCATTGACATTGTTATGAAACACAGTAAAAGCTTAACCACCAGCTGTTTGTTCAAGCATTTTCCCCCTGGATCCCTCAGGCACAGTGTAAGTGAGGTGTGGACAAAGCATAATTTTCAGGCCAAATTTGGTGCAGAGGCACTTTAAGATGACATGGGCTGTCTTCCTCTTTACTGCTAAGGAGACTTCTCAGGGAGATGAAACATCTCTTTATGTAAAGTCTTTTTCTGATCAGCCATTCGAAGTTGCTTTGCAAGCTGGAATCTGTAGTTTTCAATCATCACACCTTCCTTTTAAAGATGAAAGTAAAGTAATCTTTCCCAATTTATACCAATGGGAATCTGCCCCAGTGACCCAAGGAAGTCAGGACAACTGGTGGAATCAGCCCCCTCCATTCTTTCTTTAGAAATAGCACTAACGTAGACTGGAAAGGTGAGCAACAGATCCATTGTAATGCAGATGACAGGAGCCAGCCCTGATGCACTTCTCCTGCCATCACTTAATTGCTCCATATTAATATATAAATACAGGGAGACACAACAGAAGATGAGGTAAGTAGAGAAGGAGCTGTGCTTATTTAGTTAATAATTAATTACCAGGAATTTTCAACAGTGGGACATTAACCACTTGCCCTTTTAAATGGTAATAAATAGCATACATATGTCTAATTAAGGAGCTGTAAATGCTTTGGAGGAGCTAAATGGAAGGAGAAAGATGCATATTTATGGAGCTATACTGAAGGAAAAGAAAGAATCATTGGCACATTTAAAGCAGGCTCTCCCAGTGGGAGTCTGCTCAGATTCCAAACTCCCTACCTCTTTTGCCAGGGCATTTCACAGAGGCTGGTGCCAGGGAAAGGGAGACTCAGATTCCTTCAGTGATTTCTTTCAAAAATAGTCCCTTAATGGACCTCCAAAGAACCTCACACTCCTATCCTTCCTGAGTTTTCATTATTAAGGTACAATTTCTATCACATTAGGACCATCTCTGTGCTTTTGCAAGATCTCTATGTAAAACCTAAATCATAACTCTAATAAGATCCTCAGCACTCTTAATAGACAGTTACATTGAATAGGAAAAATAGAATTTTGTTTCTAAGACCCAATTCTTTGCCCCTAACATTGGAGGTTTAGTTAAACATTGAAATACCAAGGATTTTGAATGTTCAAAAAAGAGTTTTGAACAATGACCTCCAGTGCAGGGTTATTCTAAAGTACTCCAGTGAAGCTCAAGGACAAAGAAAGGGGAAAGATTGGCATTGGAGGAAACTCAGAATTTTCCTCCATCATCTGCTGGAATCCACCTCTAAAAGTAGCTGCTGATTTATAAACTCTGTGTAGGATTACCAAATCAGTCATTTCTTTTTGATTTTTTCTTGATCTTGGCACAAAGTGCTTTTGCTTCTATTGCTAGCTTGTGTTTTGAAACACTCGCTAACTGCTTTCCTTTCCAAAATTTTCATAGGAAAATTCATGTCACAGAGAATGACACTTCATCAGACTGGTACATAGCTACTGTCATTTGGTCCTTCCTGGGAATTCTATGCCAACTCCCATCCATGTCCCTTCTCCTCTCATCCTCAAGCCCCCCTGTTTGGTAATCTGGTGGAAGAGATGTGTTTCCTCTACCCTTCTTTTCTCAGGCCTAACTTAGGCTTCTAAAGCATGGGTAGCAAATGTTTTTTAATTACTTCCTTAATTTATCATCAGGTTTTCCTTCTTGCAGGGATTATGCCTCTCTTATAGCAATTCTATTTCTCCAAGTCTCAGGTGGCTGTCTGTAAGACTGTACTATTACAGTGACCATTATGTAACCTCTCCCCAATCTCCAAAAGCTACTCTCACTGAGGAATTTGGAGGGCACAGCTAGAAGTTCTAAGTGTTCATACACGATTATGTTACCCAACCATCTAGAATGAAGTTGGAAACATAAAATGAACAGGGAGACAAAGAAATTGACAAGGCTGAATTATAAACATGACTCTGCAAAAAGTCACGGAGGATTCTCTCAGCTGCCTGCCTGAAACTCCCTAAGAACACATAGTACTAATATTGCAGGTTTCCACATCAAGGGTTTCAAATGCTTATTTAACTGAAGAGTGTTTTTACATCTTTGGCAACTCATTAGAACTCTCCTCCTCCTTGATAATGTTTTGAGAAACCAAGGATCTAGATCAATGAGAAACAGGCTTTTAATGAGAACATGAGCTATCTACCAAGCAAGAATTAAACAAGCACCGCCAGCAAGTTCCTAGTTCAGAAGCAACTTCCAAAATCACTAATTACATAGTAAAGTGAGCTTGGGTCAAAAGAAGCAATCACGTCAACAATCTAAGGAAAAAACATCCCAAAATTTAAAAATAAAGTGCATAGGAGATTTTATTATTTCATGTTATTATTTAACATTGTTATAGTTTAGGACTTTCTAAACATCACAGAAAGTAACATAAACTTAATCACAGAAAAAATGAAAGTCTAGTATTTTTTTCCTATGTGAAGAAACAAATCTGAGGTGTAGGCAGTTAAATATGATATTTTGCTCATATGAAGTAAAATTTTGCTCCTTGAAGTTAGTATTTTCCCCTTCTTTAACTAGATAGGAAAAATTAAAGACAAAGAGGCACAGTTGTTCACCATCAGTACTTGACTTCAAAAGTGATTCTCAAAATGTGTCTCTAGACCAACCACACCAGCTTCACCTGGGAATGTAGTGGACACACTACTTGTTGAGCTCCACCCAGAAATACATGTTTGAATATACCCTCTACATAAGATTTCAACGCAGTGTGTGGGCACAGGACCACCGGGAGACAAGGGAGCCGCGGGCAGCGTGACTTCGGTGCCTACCTGCGGAGCGCAGTTGAGGCGGGGGCTCCGGCCCAGGGCTCCAGCCCGGAGTTTGCCCCGGGCGTGCCAGGCCTGCTTCCACACAGGGTGCCTGGCCCCAGCGCCTACCCAGCCTCGCGAGACCCCTAGCAGTTGCTACTGTGGATGAACCATCTCCTGAGCGGATCCCCGGCTATTGTTCTTTGTGGACCGCCTTCTAACACAGCAGAACTTCCTACACATCAGGGGGCGCAGGTGAACACCTGGGAGCAAACTGTGGCCACGGTGCAGCGCACTGGTGGAACAACAACTTCACCAGAGGCTCATAGTTTCACCCTACTATGGGACCAGCACTCAGGACACCAGCGGGGAAAGTCCAGCAAACAATGGACAACGCCACCTACTGGAGGTGAAAGGAACCATACCTGTTTATTTACACTGAGACTTTTTACATTTTTTTTATATTTATTTTTTAGTTGTAGGTGGACAGAATATCTTTATTTTATTTCTATGTGGTGCTGAGGATCGAACCCAGTGCCTCACGCGTGCTGGGCGAGCACGTTACCACTGCGCCATAACCCCAGCCCCACTTTTTACATTTTTTTATGCTTATTTTTAATTCTATCCTTTATCTTTTTCTCCTAATAGTTCTATTGCTTAATCATTTTTTATCTCTCTGCTCTCTTCTTCTTTCCCTTCTTTCTTTTTCCCTCCCTCTTTTCTCTCTCGCTCTTCTCCTACCCTCTAATCCCCAACAGTTGTGACATCAAATATCTGCTATACAGCAGGATATGGTAGGTTGGGATTTTGGAACTATATACTAGAGTGGTACTATATACTCTTATAAATTCCAAGTGCATATGTTTTATCTGTCTTGCTATCATCTCTCCTCACCATATTCTTTTCTTCCTCCATACTGGTCTTCCCCAACACTATGTTGCTCTCTCTAGTAACAGCCAACTCCTCTTGGATTCCTTTCTTATGCTCTCTAAGATTTAATAAACATATCCTCACTTCCTACTAACCCAACATTATGTCCTACACCCCACCCTCAAGTTTCCCTAGCCCACCAAAAAATACTATAGACCCCTGTGCAAGTTTATTGGTTACATAATAGATTGTAAAGGAACACATAATTGTTGTATATCATGACTAAACTGTAAATGTATTTGGGAGCTGTTAGGAGCTACTTGGTTTGAAATTATATATTGTTTGTATTGAGATCAATCAATATTGATCTCCCCTTTAAAGGAGAGGTAACAAAACCCTGCAGGGAAAATTTACCCATATAGGAATAAAAACTGTAACAACTCAGATCAGCAGAGCTACAAGGAGAGACACACAAACATCATGAGAAAGCAAGGGAAGAAAGTGACTCAAATAAACCAAGATACTACACTCCCAGAATCCATAGGCTGTACAGCAGGAGGAATGACAGAACAGGAATTCAGGATGTACATAATTAAAATGTTCGGTGACTTAAAGAATGATATAAGAGAGTAAGCCCAGTCAGCAAAAGACCATTTCGATAAAGAGGTACAAAGACAAATACAAGAAGTAAAAGATCACTTCGAAAAAGAGATACATAGGCAAATACTGGAAGTAAAAGATCACTTCAACAAAGAGATAGAGATTCTGAAAAGGAACCAAGCAGAAATCCTTGAAATAAAAGAAACAATAAACCAAATCAAAAACTCAATAGAAAGCATCACCAACAGATTAGACCACTTGGAAGACAGAACCTCAGATACTGAAGACAAAATATTTAACCTTGAAAATAGAGTTGACCACATAGTGAAGACGGTAAGAAGCCATGAACAGAATATCCAAGAGCTCTGGGACAACATTAAAAGACCAAACTTGAGAATTACTGGGATAGAAGAAGGCATAGAACTCCAAACCAAAGGAATGAGCAACCTATTCAATGAAATAATATTAGAAAACTTTCCAAATATGAAGGATGAATTGGATAATCAAATTCAAGAGGCTTACAGGACACCAAATGTTCAAAATCACAACAGACCTACACCAAGGCACATCATAATGAAGATGCCTAACATTCAGGATAAGGAGAGAATCTTAAAAGCCACAAGAGAAAGGAATCAGATTACATATAGGGGGAAGCCAATTAGGATCACTGCAGACTTCTCAACCCAGACCTTGAGAGCAAGAAGATCATGGCAAAGTATATACCAAGTGCTAAAAGACAGTGGATGCCAACCAAGAATCTTATACCCAGCAAAATTAAGTTTTAGATTTGAAGATGAAATAAAAACCTTCCAAGATAAACAAAAATTAAAAAAATTCACAGCAAGAAAGACGGCACTACAGAACATTCTTGGTAAAATATTCCATGAGGAGGAAATCAAAAACAATAACGAAAACCTGAAGAGGGAGGAACTACATTAAAGGCCAAAGGAGAAACCTAGTCAAGTTAACAACCAAAGAATAAACCAAAATGTCTGGAAATACAAACCATATCTCCATAATAACATTGAATGTCAATGGCCTAAACTCAGCAATTAAAAGACACAGATTGGCAGATTGGATTAAAAAAAAAAGACCCAACAATATGCTGCCTCCAAGAAACTCACCACATAGAAAGAGATACTCACAGATTGAAGGTGAAAGGATGGAAAAAAATCTATCACTCACATGGACTGTGTAAACGAGCAGGAGTTTCTATCCTCATTTCAGATAAAGTAGACTTCAAACCAAAGTTAGTGAAAATGGATAAAGAAGGTCATTTCATACTGCTCAAGGGAATCATACATCGACAAGACATAACAATTTTAAATATCTATGCCCCAAACAATGGGGCAGCCATGTTCATAAAAGAAACCCTTCTCAAACTCAAGAACCAAATAGATCCCAACACAATAGTTTTGGGTGACTTTAACACAACTCTCTCACCACTGGACAGATCTTCCAAACAAAAACTAAAAAAAGAATCTACAAGACTTAATAGAATAATCAATTGTCTAGACTTAACGGATATATATAGAATATTCCATCCATCAACAAGCAAATACACATTTTTCTCAGCAGCTCTTGGATCCTTCTCCAAAATAGATCATATGCTATGCCATAAAGCAAGTCTTGGCAAATACAAAAAAATAGAGATACTACCCTGCATTCTATCTGACCACAATGGATTAAAACTAGAAATTAATGACAGTTTAAAAAAAGAAGCCACTACAACACCTGGAGACTCAATAATTTGCTATTGAATAATGCATGGGTAACAGAAGACATCAGGGAAGAGATAAAAAAAGTTCTTGGAGGTAAATGAGAACTCTGATACAACATACCAAAATCTCTGGGACACTAGGAAAGTTCATTGCATTAAGCTCAAATATTCAAAGATGTAAAAGTCACCAAATCAATGACTTGAAACTACAACTCAAAGCCCTAGAAAAAGAAGAACAAAGCAACACCAAAAGAAGTAGAATACAGGAAATAATTAGAATCAGAGCTGAAATCAATGAAATTGAAACACAAGAAGTAATTCAAAAAATTGATAAAACAAAAAGCTGGTTTTTCAAAAAAATAAACAAAATTGACAAACCCTTAGCCACCCTAACAAAAAGAAGGAGAGAGAAAACCCAAATTACCAAAATTTGTGATGAAAAAGGAAATATCACGACAGACCCTGCTGAAATACAGTGGATAATCAGTAACTATTTTGAAAACTTATATTCCAGTAAATTAGAAAACCCTGAAGACACTGACAAATTCCTAGAGACATATGACCTACCCAAACTGAACCAGGAGGACATACACGACTTAAACAGATCAATTACAAGCAAGGAAATAGAAGAGGCCATCAAGAGCCTTCCAACCAACAAAAGCCCTGGACCGGATGGATTCTCAGCCGAGTTATACAAGACCTACAAAGAAGAACTAACTCCAATACTCCTCAAATTATTCCACGAAATAGAAAGGGAAGGAAACCTTCCGAACTCATTCTATGAGGCTAGCATCACCTTGATTCCAAAACCAGACAGAGACACGTCAAAACAGGAAAACTTCAGACGAATATCCCTGATGAATATAGATGCAAAAATTCTTAATGAAATTTTGGCAAATCGCATACAAAAGCATATTAAAAAAATAGTGCACCACGATCAAGTGGGGTTCATTCCAGGGATGCAAGGTTGGTTCAACATATGGAAATCAATACATGTAATCCATCACATCAATAGACTTAAAAATAAAAATTACATGATTCTATCAATTGACGCAGAGAAAGCATTTGACAAAATACAGCACCCCTTCATGTTCAAAACACTAGAGAAACTAGGGATAGTAGGAACATACCTCAACATTGTTAAAGCAATATATTCAAAGCCCAAGGCCAACATCATCCTAAATGGAGAAAAATTGGAAGCATTCCCTCTAAAAACTGGAACAAGACAGGGATGCTCTCTCTCACCACTCTTATTCAATATAGTCCTTGAAACTCTAGCCAGAGCAATCAGACATACGAAGGAAATGAAAGGGATACAAATAGGGAAAGAAGAACTCAAACTATCATTATTTGCAGATGACATGATTCTATACTTAGAGGATCCAAAAAGCTCCACCAGAAAACTTCTAGAACTGATAAATGAATTCAGTAAAATTGCAGGATATAAAATCAATATACATAAATCAAATGCATTTCTATACATCAGCAATGAATCCTCTGAAAGAGAAATTAGAAAAACTACTCCATTCGCAATAGGTTCCAAAAAAATAAAATACTTGGGAATCAATCTAACAGGAAAGATGAAAGACCTCTACAATGAAAATTACAAGACACTAAAGAAAGACATTGAAGAAGATCTTAGAAGATAGAAAGACCTACCATGTTCCTGGATAGGCAGAATCAATATTACTAAAATGGCCATACTACCCAAAGCACTATACAGATTCAATGCAATCCCAATTAAAATCCCAAAGGCCTTTCTTATAGAAATAGAAAAAGCAATCATGAAATTCATTTGGAAAAATAAGAGACCGAGAATAGCCAAAGCTATCCTGAGCAAGAAGAGTGAAGCAGGAGGCATCACAATACCAGACCTTAAACTTTACTACAAAGCAGTAGTAACAAAAACGGCATGGTACTGGCACCAAAATAGACATGTAGACCAATGGTACAGAATAGAAGACACAGAGAGTAATGCACATAAATACAGCTATCTCATACTAGACAAATGTGCCAAAAACATACATTGGAGAAAAGATAGCCTTTCCAACAAATGGTGCTGAGAAAACTGGAAATCCATATGCAGTAAAATGAAACTAAACCCCTATCTCTCACCACACACAAAACTCAACTCAAAGTGGATCAAGGACCTAGGAATTAGACCAGAGACCCTACGTCTAATTGAGGAGAAAGTAGGTCCAAATCTTCATCACGTGGGATTAGGCCCCGAATTCCTTAACAAGACTCCTATAGCACAAGAAATAAAAGCAAGAATGAATAAATGGTATGGACTTAAACTAAAAAGCTTCTTCTCAGCAAGAGAAACTATCAATGAGGTGAACAGAGAGCCTACATTCTGGGAGCAAATTTTTACCACACACACATGAGATAGAGCACTGATCTCCAGGATATATAAAGAACTCAAAAAACTTAACATCAAAAATACAAACAATCCAATCAATAAATGGGCTAAGGAGCTGAATAGAAACCTCTCAGAAGAAGATATACAATCAATAAACATATATATGAAGAAATGTTCAACATCTCTAGCCATTAGAGAAATGGAAATCAAAACTACCCTCAGATTTCATCTCACTGCAGTCAGAATGGCAGCTATCCAAAATACCAGCAACAATAAGTGCTGGCGAGGATGTGGAGAAAAAGGTACACTTAAACATTGCTGGTGGGATTGCAAACTGGTGCAACCAATCTGGAAAGCAATATGGTGTATAGAAATGCATTTGATGTATAGAAATGCATTTGATTTATGTATATTGAGACTGCTTAAAAAACTTGAAACGGAACCACCATTTGACCCAGCTATCCCATTCCTTGACCTATACCCTAAAGACTTAAAAACAGCACACTACAGTAAAGCAGCCACTTCAATGTTTATAGCAGCACAATTCACAATTGCAAAACTGTGGAAGCAACCCAGATGTCCTTCAATAGATGAATGGATAAAGAAACTGTGGCACATATACACAATGGAATATTATTCAGCAATAAAAGAGAATAAAATTATGACATTTGCAGGCAAATGGATGGAATTGGAAAGCATTATGTTAAGTGAAGTAAGCCAATCCCAAAAAACCAAATGCCGAATGTTCTCTCTGGTTGGTGGATGCTGATACATAAGGGAGGTGGGAACGGGAAACATAAGAGAAATGGAGGAACTCTGGATGCGGCATGGGGGAGGTTGGGGGAGGGAAAGGGGAATGGGTATAGTAAAGATGATTGATTGAGATCGTCATCACTACCCTTGGTGCATGTATGAAGACACAATTGGTGAGACTTTATCTGGTTTGCAACCAGAGAAATGGAAAAACTGAGCTCTATATATGTACTATGACTTGAAATGCAATTAAATAAACTAATTAAAAAAAAAAAGATTTCAACGCAGGCTATGAAACACTGGTCTATAATGATTTCAATAGCTATAACTACTCTCTTAAAACTACTCATTCCTTTAAAAAAAAAAAAAGTATTAATGACCTTAAATTAATCATGCCTTTTTGGGGAAAAGTATATTTTTGTGGCATTATAAATATAAACTACACATAATGTATTACATATGATTATATGTATTTATAATATATACAGTATTATATATTATATACAAATATGTAATATAAATATAATCATATCATGATTACATATTATATATGATATGCAATCATAAGATATGTTAGAGATAATTAAAATCATATTTCTATATTGTCTTAAAATAATTTTCCCAAGGGATAAACAGCTTAACCTGGGGATATCCTGAAACTACTCAAATTCTTTTAAAAATATCATTAGAAACCAAAGAAACACTTCCTCTCTTATTGTGTACCTACTTTATTTTTGGCACTGTCCTAGACTTTACAGATAGTTCAGCCCTTAAATTATTCATGCAGGGTATCAGATGCTCTCCTCATATGTGACCTACGTATATGTCTTCTAACTTATTTGCCCTGAAAGATGGAAAGGTTTAGTCCAATTACTCACAGCCTAGATATTCACTGAACCAAATGATTCAGTCACCAAGAGCAAGGTCATTATACTTTAAACTGGATAAGTACTAACACCTGCACTCTCTCAGCCCTGGTTTCCATACTTACATAATAGAGAGAGGCCACTCTGTACCCAAAGGTGCTAGTACAAACTATCCACCAAAAAAGTCCCAGACATCAACTATAGCTCAGGGAATACTGGGTACAGTATAAATGGAGAAACATTCTAGTGAAAAGATGTTTAGCAAAAGAGGCAGAGGCCTCCTCAGCAAAGTGGTGATCTGGTGAGCCTGGAGAAAAAGTAAGCTGTAATGGCCACTTGCTAATCTCAAAAAGTAAACGAATAAATAAAGGCAACTGCTTTTAGAAATCAGTCCTTCTGGCTCCTTTACACTCTATACCTCTCTCTCTCTTTCTTTTTTTAGGGATTAAACTCAGGGGTACTCGACCACTGAGCCACATCCCCAGCCCTATTTTGTGTTTTATGTAGAGACAGGGTCTCACTGAGTTGCTTAGCGCCTCGCCCTTGCTGAGGCTGGCTTTGAACTCATGATTCTCTGGTCTCAGCCTCCCAAAGTGTTGGGATTATAGGCATCACCACACCTGGCTTCTATGCATGTCTTTAACTGTTAATCAGCTCTAATGAGGTGGAGAGGAAGGAGATAGGGAAAGAAACTGCGTAACAATGTCCAGCTGAAGGATTAGACATTATTCATTTTTAAGAGCACTTTCTTCAATTTAAATGGACTGATGTTTATAGTCAGATCACCTACCAACTTCCACTTTGGGAAATTTATATATTTTGGAGGGTGATTTTTTTACCTCATCTAGGGATCATTATTACTGTTAGATATAGGCACTGTGAGAACAGAAATAGCAGAAGTCTTCACTCCAGGAGGGAAAAAAATAGAATCTTTATCTTTCCCACATAATACCACTTTATACTTCAGTAGCAAGTTTCTCAAAATGATCTACACACCTACCCTGTGAGGTTTACTGTACAATTCCTCAGCATCTCACTATCCTGCCCAGCCTATGCCTTCCAGTTCACTTGTTTCTTCGTTCATCCACTCATTCATTCTTTTTTCATCAGATACATATTGAAAATGTATGGCCTGACCTCAAAGATCTTGCGTGTCATCAGCTTGAAGCAGACAGAGCAATCACCCACCTTGGGCTCCTCTCATCTCAGTGGGAAGCATATTTCAGCTAAAACTCATCTCACTCACAAGAAAGACTGGCTTGATTCTTTCATGTGTCTTGAGGTGCCTGGAGGAATTAGAGTCTGGGAGAAATCAAACTAGTGTCTTTGGATCTTTTTTCTATTGATTCATGAAAATTCAGTGACTTCTACTCTGTGGTCACCATAACCTACTCTTTTTATCCCATGTTTTAAATTCATGCATTATAGTCATACGTACTGATCGGATTTGTTAATATTCAGACATGCTCTTTACATGTAAACTGTCATTTAACTCTCACAGTAATCATAAGCAGTAGTGACTGAGTGATCACAATTTCCCTCTGTTTTGTCTTGTCCAAACTTCACCCAGGGTTCACCCTTTCCTACAGACTCTTAAACTCTGCTTGTTCCCAAGCCTGATCAAGCAAAGAAAAATGGAATGTATCCCCCATCTGTTTCTCCTGGCATTGGCTGGCCACAGCAAGGTGTTGTGTCATTTCGCCTTGCTGGTTTTAGCTTTCTTTCCAAAGATTCTGCTCATCTCTGTTTCAACCCCATTTATAGTATAAAATAAAAAACTCTTTTTCGGCTTGATTTGAAGATGCCTATATATTTCTGATGTCAGAACATTCTCCCTACTGCAAATCTTTCATCCTAATTAAAGGTTTTCCCCTTATCTAAGTTTGCTTTCATTTGACAATAGTTATTATTATGACCATTACACAGATGAAGAAGTAAAGCCCACAGGGCGAAATGAAATCACATGTGGTCATCAGTGCTGAAGTAGGGATAGATTGGTAGGTAGATTTATTTAAAACAAAAACTCCTGAACAAGGTATGTTTCCTGATTGAAGATATTTGTGAGAAAAGGCTATAGGCATGGTAGTCCCAAATGACAAAGATCAGAGAGTGGACTTAAATCTGCACTAATACAGATTCATTGGACTCTGGGCTTGAAATCAATGAATAAGTTTCTTGATGTTTTTAAATATGCTTTTATGCTTTCAAGATGCTTTTTATGAATGATCAGGAGTAGAAGAAAGTATTCTCTTTGGTGCTTTGGCAGATGGTCTTGGTTTTGTTGTACTATCTTGGAGGGCTGACATACCCTCATGTTAGGTATATAGATGAGTACTGCAGACTGGCATGATGCAGGCATTTGGAACTTCTCACAGGTAATGTGTAAACTTAAAATATTATAATAAGTAATAATAGTGCCTCACACTTCATGCTGTGTTGTGATGCTGCTAATATTGAATTAACATAGGCTCTTGCAGGGAATGCAAATGAAAGAACTCTGGAAGATGTCAACTGGGTTCTGGGCAAAGAATTTGGTGTGAATCTGCCAGAGGGGGAAGACAGGTGATATAGCTGGAGAAGGGGGTAAAAGGAGCAAGGCTAGTGCTAATATATTCTGGAAGTTTTTAAAATTTTAAAGAAAATGTTTATTCTAATTCAAACATTTTCCTTAAAGCAATGGCATTCACAAAGGCTTCACTATGCATTCTTGCATTTGTAACATTGAAATCATACATAAATTCAAAGAAGAGTTATAATTCACATTGGTTTTATTTCCATAGATTTAAAACTTCATTCTGCAAAACAGAGGGACTGGGAAATGGTTCTGGGCCATTTGCTTTCAATTAGCATTATTGAAATAAATGATTCCACAAGCACTAATTGACCCTCTGTGTGCCAGTGAAGCCAAACTTAACTGCTCACTCTCCAAGCCATGTATCACCCCTCCTTGATAGGTGATTCCATGTGTTTTGTCCCAAGACTAGGAAAAGAGTAAGGGTTTGTACTCAGTTTTAGTGACATGTAAATGTAGAACACAGAGTTCTAAGGGAGCAGCACAGTTAGAGTTGGAGAAAAGCAAAACACTAGACCACCAGTTTGTGATACTACATTTGAAAGGGAATGAGGTACAGAAACAAAATGGGGATCAGAACACATGGAATTAGCAAGTGATGAAAAGCCTTAGGGTGAGCCAAGGTGAACCTGCTTTACTTTCCAAGCTACATCCATCATGTTCCTCCTGCACAGGCTTACCTCTGCTAGGAATGCTCCTTTCCTTGCCCTTTTAGTGAATATCTCACCATACCTCAAGGGCCAGGATAGACCTCATCACTTAGGCAGAACTTCCCTTGGTATCTGCCATTTCCCATTGTACACAGACAGCACTGTCATACAGCTTAACCCGTTGCTGGTTTTTGATTTCTCTACCTCCTGGTCTCCTGCTAAGGAGAAGGCATATACATGAGAATAGGACAAAGATCTCCTCTTTGTTGTTGTTGTTTCTTTGTACTTTGTAGCCTTCACATGGAAGGAGCACCTTAATAATAAATAATATATATTGTTCAACAGAATCAAAGAAATCAAGGCAGTTAGAAGGGAGAGAGAAAAGGCAGCAAGGAAGAAAAGAGGAGGAGGCAAGAAGGAAAAGTGAAAGAATGAAGCAAACTTTTCTATCCTCAGTTACATTTGGATGCTCTCCTGTAATTTATTGATTTTATTTATTTGTTCTTATCTACCATATTTTTCCCACCACCAAAACCTGCATCCTTTAATTCTTGAAGTATAAGAGGCAAAAGTTTGTGTGTGTGTGTGTGTGTGTGTGTGTGTTGTGTGTGTGTGTGTTGGCTCAACCAAAAACTTAAAGGAAAGACATCTTTATTCTGAGTATCATAAACTAAGCCCAGAATCAGGTCTTCTACCACACCAAATTGCAAAGCAGAGGTAGCCAACCTGGGTTTTAATTTCCTCCTCCTCAAAAAGAAGAGATTCTATTGTACATTTAACAGGGTTATTCCTTTGGGCCAACCCCAGCCATGCAGAAACCCATTTGGGATAAGGCCAAGCGTCTGTGCTGTCCATCCTGGATGATGGCTAACCAGAGTGAGAGGAGAGATTAATCAATCCAAGACAACATCTGTCAGGATATTGAGTTTGGCTCTTGTTATCAGCTGCCTTCACTTCAGGGGCTGTGTAATATTCAATTTGATTATTTTTCACCTGCAAAGATAAGTTTCCCCTTTGCTTAAAAATCACTAGTACCAACTGAAGAGGAATCGATCCACTGCAGAAAATGCTGACAAGAAAACACAAATCAGAAATAGGACAAGGGGATAAGGAAGGAAGGAAAGTGAGTTTGGCTTATGTCCTGACCTTATTTTTTAAATCAACTGGCTTGGTTTCCTGTTCCTTTTAGGAAATGAATCTCTTTGTTTCACTTGTCAGTCCTGATTATGATAAATAAATGATGACAAGAGGACAGCAAAACTCCTCTGTGTTTCTTTGAAATTCCCTTCGTTTAAAAGGTTTTCTTCTGTGTCAGTGTCAGTGCCCAGCTCCTGTAGGTCTTGTGAATTTCCTGCTGGATGGATCCCAGAAAGGACCTACACCTCTTCTGTATATTTGAAAGAAGAATTTTTATATCCTGAAGAAACAGAGGTGACAGATTTTAGTTGCTTTAATAACCTAAACTTCCTCAAATTAGCACTGATGAAAACTAAAGTTATGCCACATTTAGAGCACTCTTTTCATAAATATATTTATTCCCCCTCTTTTCTTGCACTTTTATCTGGCTTTCTACTTACTCATTTTCCTACTCAGCCACAGTGGATTCAATGTATTTTTATATTTTATGCCATTTATGTTTATTTTAAAATACCACTCTTTCATCTAATACTTTGAAAAACTTCCCAATCCCATCTTTGGCACTATGTCCCTCATGAGATTTATTTGAATTTTCAAGCAGAAAAAAATTCACTAGATATTTCAGGGTCCTCTTAGATTCAGCAGGACCAGTCACCCAATTCATCACATTTTCCTTGCCCTGAATCCGCCTTTTTCCTAATTCTCAATTATTTACAAGATTGAAACATCAGTGGATCTTTGACTCTTCACTCATCCTTGCTATGCTAAGCTACTCAGCCAAAAATTCTTGTTGACCATTTCTTCAGAATTTTTCTCATGTCTTTTTACTTATTTCCAATACCACGCTTATGATTCTGGTTTCATGTCAACAAGTACATACTACAGAAGACGCTTCTAGCTGGTGCCTCTGCTGCCGGTCTCTCATCACTTTAAAACCATCTCACTGGCCACAGCTATATCAATGTGAACTACTAAATTACATTGCCTGATGAAATTAAATTCAGATATCTACACAGGTATTTAAGATGGCTCATAACTAATCTTTGTTTACATTTCCAGTTATAACTTCTTGATTCCCTTAGCCAGGTGAAATGAACCATTTCCTAAAAATCACTTTGAACTTCCCCAGGAGCTCACACCCACATGCATATTATCTTCATTCATACAGACTTACTCCCAGTTTCCTGAATTTACCATATACCTTTATGTGCTTTACCTTTTAATATTTCCTTTCCTCTTCTCAAAACATCTGTCTTTCCTTATAACTAACATGAATAAAGCCTTACCAAAATGTTAAAGACTTTATATTGGTGTCTCCTTTTCTAGAAGTATTCCCTTTTGTCTCTTATTCTGAGTGTGTGACTCATTTTCTCCCAAAGCACCTCATGCTTTCTTGTACTGTAGCATTATAGCTGGATGTGAATGAATGGATAAATGCAACTATATTGTCTGGGGTTCCCTACTTTTCTATTCTTACCACATCTATGCAAAATCAATCCACATTCCTTCAAGAATCTTCATTTGCCACAGATCTTTGAAGTCACTTCTGATCCTCCAAGTTAACAATCTCTCTCTTTTTTTGAATCCCCAAAATGCTTATCCAATACATTATAATTTGCTGTTTTTATTTGGTTGTTCTATTAGTTACATAATTGTCTGTATTTCTAGAAAGTTTAGCAATAGGTTATTAAAATATAAACATTTTAATAATGTTTAAAACCAGTCTAAATGTCTAAAACCAGTAATACTGGTTTTAGAATTATTTAAACTTTCTTTTTTGAAAAATGAGTGCTCTTGGTGTTAGGTTTAAAGGGTAGTACTAGTAACTCAGGAAAAGAGAAAGGTAAGGCAGAGTGGGTAATGATTTAAAGAATGAAGATGAGGAAGATATAAATGGAATCTATTTGGGAGTAAAGTAATCTTTAAAAGCAAAAGCTGAAAAGGGAAAATACTGGGAAATGATATTGGCTAAATTATATTGATGCATGTACAGATGGATACCAACAAATCCCACCATGTGTACACCTATAATGCATCAATTTAAAAATGGGGAAAAATAAAGCAGAGACAGGCAACAGTAGAGGCACCACAAGGAAGCCTAGGAGTGATAAATTAAATTACCGTGTAACACATAAATAGGTACATCCCCTAGCATTCATTCATTTATATTGGCCATTTTAAAAATTATAGCAAAGCATTTTGGATATAAAATCAAATAACCAGTAATATATTTATCATAATTTTTTATGAAAATAATTCTCATAGGTCAGCTTCTTTTGACTTAGAAAATCCTAATCTTGTTTCATTTTTCTCTTATAATATCTAGTACTATTCCTATCCTTTTTGTATGGTAAGGCATGAGTCTTCTTCCCCTGCTAAAAACTTTGCAGAGCAGAAAAAGGCTTCAGAGATATCTGTGCCTAGTACAGAGCTGCCCATACTAAGCAGATACTCAATGAAAAGACTGTGCTATTTACCTTTTAGAAAGCCAGGAAGTAATCATAAAGGAGTGCTACAAATATCAAACATCAGATGGCAATGACTGATCTAAGGTTACACTAGTAGATTCCAGCTCTGCCTTTGTTACCTCCTGAAATGGAGCAATTTAAAAATAAGAAATAGTATAGAGTGCCAAAAAGCTTCTTCAGGGAAAGCATAGTCTTTTATCAAATGGAACTGGACTGATGGGATATCCATATTGGAAACATATAAATTTAGAATCTACCTCATATCATACACAGAAATTAATGAGAAATAAGTCATGAATTCAAATGTAATAGCTAATACTAAAAATTTTAGAAAAAACCTTATAGGTAAATATTTGTAACATTTGGTTAGGCAAAGAGTTGTTAGATTAAAATAATACAGTTCATAAAAGAAAAAATTTGATAAATTGGACTTCATTAAAACTAAAAACTTTCATACTTCAAAAGCAACTGAGAAGGGATTGGTTGAATAGCTCAGTGGTAGGACTCTTGCTAGCATGTGCAAGGCCCTGGATTTGATGCCCAGCACCACAAAAAAAGAAAGAGAAATAAAAAATGAAAAGATTAGTTATATATTAAGAGGCATGTAGAATACACGGATAATTCTTGCAATTCAATAAGAGACAAACATTCCAATGAAAAAGAGGTAAAATATTTGAACAACATGTTGCCAAAAAGTTATACAAATTACTGATGAGCACAAAAAAAGATGTTCAACAATAGGAATTAGGTAAGTGGCCAGGTGTGGAAGTGGACATCTGTAATCCCAGTGCATTGGGAGGCTGAGGCAGGAGGATCACAATTTCAAACCCAGCCTCAGAAACTTAGGTATACCCTGTCTCAAAAACCAATAAATTTAAAAATAGTAATTAAAAAAATGACTGGGGATGTGGCTCAGTGTTTAAGTGTCCCTGGGTTCAATCACTGGTACCAAAAAAAAAAAGGAATTAGTAAGTGTAATTTTGAACCACAATGAAAATGGCTAAACCAAAAGAAGACAGACAAGAGTAAATGTTGGCAAAGGTATTAAGAAACTACAACTGCTAAGCTTTGCTAGTGGGAATTCAAAATGAAAACTTTAGAAAAAATATAGTAATTTATTAAAAAGTTAAAGATAAATTTATAATCCAATCCAGCAGTTCCAAGTATCTGCAATAGAGAAAGAAAAATATATGTTTACACGAAGAATTGAACACAAAAAAATGTCCATAGCAACTTGGTTCATGATGAACACAAAGTGAACATTACCCACATGTTCAGTAATGGTGAATAGTTAAAGATAATATGGCATGTACATAAAATGGAATACTATTCGTCATAAAAGGAAGCAAACTGCTGGTGCATGCCATGATATGAAAATATTACACTAAGCAAAAGAAGCCAGATGCAAAAGATCACATGTTCTATGGTATCATTTGTACAAATTGTCTGGGAAATGTAAATGTAGAGAAAGAGTAAGTAGACTGATGGTTGGCCAGGGGGAGTGGTGGAATCAGGATTTTACTGAAAACGATCAGAGGGATATCTGGGGGCTGATGAGAACATTCTAAAACTAAACTGTGATATGACGGTTGCATATCAGTATGCATTTTATAGCAATCATTGATATAAATATTTATGGGATGAATTTTATGATATATGTTATACCTCATTAAAACTGCTAAAATAAATAATGCTAATAAACTTGCATACACTGGTTTTAGGTGTCAGATGCAACATCACCCCTTCAGAGTCATTTCCTGGATAATTTATCCAAAGTAATGCTTTCATAATTTTTATTATTTTATCCTATTTATTTCTAATTTTATCACTGTCCACAAGCTAAAACTACTTTATTTGTGTATTGACACATATTTAACATCTTGTTTCTTAATTAGAATGTAGACCTCAGGAGAGTCATTACTTAATTTCTTTCATTTAACATTTTATTTCCACAACTTAACACAGTGCCTGGCACAAAAACCTGTTTAGCAGCCATTTGTCAAATGCGTGAAAAAAGAAATGAATGAATGGATCAATGCCTACATAAATGCACATGTCCTATTTGCTAAACAGATTAGTTTTGTGTACCTTTAGAAGAAACAGGACATAATCTTCCACTTTGACAGGGAAGTTAAAAAAAAAAATCTGTAGCAGAGGAAATGGTATTTCCTCATGATCAGGAAACTAGAATCCCTTTCCCAGATCAGGCAACTGAGACTTTTATTCCCAAAGAGGGTAAGTTGCCAGAACTGAACACAGCCAACTTCCACCTCTCATTTTCTTTAACCATCCCATTAACAAAGTTGTTTTCTCTAGGGTCTAGATCCAATTAAGAGCAAGGGCAGCAGAGAGGAGAACATGGAGTAAAGCAATGGTAAAGACGTTTGCACAAATTCCTCTGGGGGATAGAGAGAGCTTTATTGGCATTCCTACCCCTCCTTCTTCTCCCCGCTATCCACTCCCCACCTCCTAAATTCCTTTGCAGAAGCCATCAGGACAAAGAAGCACCCAGCATTCAGCTCAGGAACAGAAAATAAATACACTGGGAATACTCCACGTCCCTGGCTGTATACAAAGCAGTAATTCAGCAGACCAGGGGTACAGAGAGCTCAACTGAGCACAGCACCAGAGTGAGAGCAAGACAGACAGAGCCAGAGAGGGGGACGGTCCACACAGGCTTTCCCTTCTCTGCTGCCTCCCACAACAGCTTAAGCGTAGTGATAAGTAAAAGAGAAAAAGGGAAGAAGAAGAAATATAGCAGAATCACAAAGAATTTATTATTTAAAAATTTAAGGCAAAGACAAACTGGTTTAAAACAGTTGGGAGAAACACATAATTCAAAAGGGAGAGAAAAATAAGCAATGTCCTTTAATGATTAGTGCAGAAAGAATCAGGAGTATATTTCATTCATGTCTTATGGCCCTTTGACTTCAATTATCTGGTTAAAAAGTCTGAGCTTTATTTCCCCTGTATGTGGCAGGATAATGGCATGTCCTCCTTTCCTTCTTCACTAGGGTCTGGTGAGAACTAATTAAGCAATGTATGTGAGCTGTCTTTAGAACTTTAGAGTGCTAGGTAAACAGAATGCTTTTTTGAATGGGCTGTACATTGTTGGTGCTGAATAAACATTAAATCTCACTCAGGTTTTGAGGCTGAGCAAGGGAGAAGCATGTATAGTTCATTGGGGAAAGATTTCAATTTCATTCTAGCATTCCTAAGCTAGTGACAAAAAACTACTAATTTTCTATAGGCGTATCTTCTTCAAAGGGAAATTATGGGTGGAAAAGAAACTTTAAAAAGCTCTTACTAATGAAAGCTGAATGTTTTGTAATCGAGTAAGGGTCATAGGACATTGCAGAGCAGAGCATAGTGGTACATGGGCAACGACTGGAATTCTGATAAGTTTGGGATAGAAATCGTAAAGAACATTTCTAAGTTGTACATAGATACTCAGCCTTTAATGGAGCAACAGAGGAGATGCTGTGTATTGAATATCATGTTATTTATGTAATAAAATCTACAGAATCTAGTAAGTCAAATGCCTTAGTAAGAGTTTTGGAAAGCCAAGCTTTCCATTCTTTTGATTGATGGAGCTTTGAATGCCACAAATAAGGCTGAGTGCCAGGTTAACACTCTACATATTAGGAAAATTTTGGGTAGTATGCCATATTATTATAATTTCATTTCTTCTATATGCAGACTTATATTTTTCCTTCCTTTCAACTAGATTAAAAATACTGTAAATCACAACTTTATTGATAGAAAAGGAGGTATCTACTTTACTCTTGAAAATGTCATTCCCAAGAAGCCAACTTCACTAATGAAAAAAAAAAAAAAAAAAGAGTGAACTTCACAAAGCCAAATAAATTGCCTACTGGGGGAGGGAAGTGCTGAGAATTTAGGCCTGGTGGTGACTCTCAAAGTCTAAGTCACAAGCTTTTGACAAGTCCTCAACTCTAGGAATACAATTATCTCCAAATCAGTATGAATGTAATTTTAAAAGAAGTGTTTGCCTTTGATATTTTCTTTGATCCTACACATTTTCCACCCTGTATTTATTTATGACAAGGGAAAAATAGATGTTTTATTATCATCCCTTATCTTTGGCCATATATGATCAATAGAATAGAAGACAGCAACAAATAGGTTTCATTCTGTACTTACCATTAGAAGAAATTATTAAGTACCTACCCCCTTTCCAGTTTGGGCTCAAGCAATATGTGGGACATGGAGACAAAGGCTCAGTGGAAATAGCACTAATCTGAAGAGGGCTCCCCTAGTTGTTTCATAACAGGAATATCATTGACTTTCCCTGGAGTTTTATTTTCTTTTCTCGAAAATGTAAAGCATGTGCTATACTTGGATGAGTCTATCTATACAAGTATTGTTGGAGAGGTTATTCAGATCAAGGTGATCACGTAGTCTCCAGCCTTCCCTGTTTCTATGATGTAGGGAGTCTGCAATCTTGCTGAGGATCCAGAGATAAAGTGCAGAAAACTATTAGCAACTTGAAAACACTACGTTGTTAAATCTTGCTTAGTCTGTAAATAAATTAATCAGAGGGGAATATAATAAAACAAAGATGGGATAATTAAAGAAAAGTATGGGCTTAGGCTGAGTAAAATGTAGGTAAAGGGAAGAGGAAAAAGAAACCATACACCTTGAAGGAAAACAAAAACTTAATATACACAAAGAGGAAGATAAGCATGGACAAAAAGAAAGGATAAAGCTGGCACAGCAATGTGATCTGTAGTCCCAGCTGCTCAGGAGGCTGAGGCAGGAGGATCTCTCCAGCCTAGTTCCAGCTTGGCCAACATATTGAGACCCTGTCTCTACAAAAAAACAGAGAGGATGAGTAATACAGAAGACCCTCTAAAATTGGTGGAGCTCTGAAATTGAGACCGATATGACATAGACTGGAAGCCAATTTTCATTTATTGAGCAAGGAAAAGATCTGTTGAAAAACTGAAGAAAAATTTTTGAAAATGATGAAAATCTAAAAGGCTAGACTATATGCTTCATTGTATTCATTACTTATTACCAGTTCTCAACCCTGAGGCTACTAAAAAGTAAGAACTCAATATACG
Source organism: Geosciurus inauris (assembly GCA_004024805.1). Classification (NCBI taxonomy): domain Eukaryota; kingdom Metazoa; phylum Chordata; class Mammalia; order Rodentia; family Sciuridae; genus Geosciurus; species Geosciurus inauris. The sequence continues at coordinate 997,372 of PVHX01000001.1, forward strand.
GAAAGACTGAAGTTAGTAATACTGTCATGCACTGATAAAGATTTGGAATAGTGATAGCAGTGGGAATAAAGAAGCCCCATTACTTAGAGACAGCCCATTAAATTTACCAAGTATAAGGAAAAATAAAAGCAAAATAATAGTAATAATAAAATCCTAACAGCACTGCAGCACAATTGGGAAACCAAATCTGAAATGTGAATATGTCTTCTGTGACCATCTGTGTCTTCTCTTTGTGGCCCTCATCTTACTATGTTTCCAAACTGTGCAACAGCACAGTGCTGTGAACTCTACAGTGAGGCTGTATCTCATAGTAAAGAATTGGGAGCCAAAGTAATCTACAGTAAGATGAGGTGTCATCACTATTATTTTCCTTTGTTGAGGTAAAGAAGTGTGCAAAGGAACTCGAAAGCAAAGGTTTCCTGAAGTTTTTAATGATAGTGTGCAAACTGAGATTGGTTTATTCTATTTATTGTGTCCTCTTTTATTGAAATGTCTGCCTTCCTATTCATTCTTCTGTCCCCATGAAGACTACAACCCTTAAGACTCAACTCTTTTATTAAAAATGTCCATAGTAACACATTGACCCACAGTGATTTTTAAATAGCCATTTGAACCACAATTAGGAACATTCTAAAAAAATGTTAACCTGATTTTTCATTTGTATAACTTCCTTGAGGGAGTAGAAGAAGAATGGTTCCGGGCTGCTTCTAGGCTCTGAAATTTATACAGTGTGGAGTCTTTCTTTTAAAAAATACAAAATAATAATTAAAAAGGAGCTATCCAGAGATAAAATTTAAAAATGGACCATGGAAGTAAGGAACCCCAAGAGTAAAGCTTAACTTATGAATCTACTCATGTTGAACATAGATTTAATCGCACAGTGTCCAGCACAGGGTCACACATACCAACCACCCATGTTGAACTCCTTCCCTTGGCAATTTTATCTAAACCTATGATCTATAAACTATTCTATAATAGAAATACAGTTGATGATCCCTTATAACTCAGCTTTTTCTGAGCATCAGGCCCTGAGTTCCATATCAATAGTCAGCTCTGCTGCAACACCTGATAGGACTTCAAATTCCGTTCAGCCCTTTAATCTTGCTTTGCAAACCTACTACTGTGTTTCATATCCTTTTGCAATTGTTCTCTGTTTTTCACACATTTGTATCTCCTTTCATACTTTATCTTGTGACTGAGGATTCTTCCTCACTCTGTAGCACTCTGTCAACCTTCTCATTTCCTATCTGGTCTAGAATGATCTACAGACTCTTTTTTTTTTTTCTTTTTTTTTTCTGTTTTGGTACAAGGGATTGAGCCCAGGGGCACTTAATCACTGAGCAACATCCCCATGCTTTGTTTGTATTTTATTTAGAGGCGGGGTCTTGCTGAGTTGCTTAGGGCCTTACAAGTTGCTGAGGCTGGCTTTGAACTTGCAATCCTCCTGCCTCAGTCTCCTGAGCTGCTGGGATTACAGGTGTGCACCATTGCCCACGACTAATACACAAACTTTTGATTAAGATATTTTGTCATCAAACTAATTTTCCAACCTCTTTATAATTAAAGAAACTTCCAGTTTTTAAAAAAACTACCATATTCAGAATTTTAATGAATTTTTCATTATAATAGAGATTTGCTTACACAAATTTGAAAAATAGTAATTAATTTATGTTTGAGATGTATAATGTCTACTCATAATACTTAGAGTTTATATGGAAGTTGGCAATCTTTTTAAAAATGTATTTCAAGTCATAGTACATATAGAGAGCTCAATTTTCCATCTCTCTGGGTGCAAACAAGATAGAGTCACACCACTCATGTCTTCATACATGTACCTAGGGTGGTGATGTCCATCTCATTCCACCATTTTTGCTACTCCCATTCCCCCTCCTTTCCTTCACCTCCCCCCTGTCCCATCCAAAGTTTCTCCATTTCTCCCATGCTTCCAACCCCCACTCCCTTTATGTATCAGTATCCACTTATCAGAGAGGGAACTTTGCAATCTTTACAATAATTCTAGAATTCCCCCAGGAGCCAGTGACATAGAACTGACTACCTTTTCTTTTGAGACTAAAATTGAGTGAAACTAAGACTTTATTCTTAAGTAATTAACTCTGACTTAGGTAGATCTTTGTTAGATAATTCTTAGGATTCCCTGTTATATTTTAATGGGTCCCATTTTAATTTTAATATCCACAGATTTTCTACTAGGAAATTATGATGTTCTTGGGAACATTCTCAGTTTTGCACAGGTGACCTACTTGGGAATGAGTGTATTTGTGTTATACTGAAATCCTGACACCTGATCCATCCTTAATCTGTCTCTACCTTTTCATTCTTCTTTTAAATCTTTTAAACTTTTGTTTATTTGAACTTTGAGTTTTTTTAAAACTATTTCCCCAATTGCCACATTGTGCACTTTAAAGTCCCCTGGTTCCACAGACAAAGCCATGCGTCAAGGCTTCTTTCACTGTAAACACCGCTAAGGAATGAAGAGGCAATTAGCTGAGTGCCTGTCAGTGCAACAGGAAAGAGCGGATTCCATACTCTGATGATTGCTGTTTATAAGTTTTAACGTTGCACTTTTAGGTAAATTAAAGTCATTTTACAAAAAGAGACAACATAAGGAAAGGTACATACAAAAATAAGCAAGAAAAAATGATCATGTTGGTAAAAAAACTGGATTGAGTAGGAGGTAGAGACCTCGTTACCTACTACAATGATGGATGCTGTTTGTTGCTGGGCCTCATATTTAGTGGCAGTAGATACTATTTAAATTATAAAAACAGAAAATAAGAACTTCAGTTTCTTTTGTTTTATTATCTGTGGAGGTTGCACTTGATACAAAGAATAAAAGAATGACACAAAGAAAGCACTCTTTTGTTCAGGAACAGCAGATTTACCTGTGGCAAATAGTCTAGCAACCCTGCTACTGCACTCCCTCTCTACTGGAGACCAGCTCTGTTGACAATGTGGGAATTGCCAGAGGGAAGGGTTATATCACAGAGCTGGAAGATGGCTGAATGCTGTCATGGTCCAGGAGGAGCCAAGATTGCAGAGGTTCAAGGCCTGGGATATCTGAGTCCTCAGGGTAGGAAGAGGGCAGATGTGAACCATGGATTTAGAGGTAGCAGCCTGTCTCACTCTTTAGGGAAGTGAAGGGTCCAAGCCACATCAACTAAGAGGTTGACAGGGTGCATATTAGAGGGATAAGTTGGAATCCCATTTTCATAATTTTTTTGAATTCAGATAATATCAAAATGTTCAATTGGAGATGTCATATCCACTAAGATCTAGAACTTTGGGGTGGACATCAGGCAAAGTTGTATTAACGTGTGTGACAAAGTAACAGAGGTCATTAGATAGCAGAGATGAGGTTACCATTTGACCTGATTGATCTTATCTATGTCTATGCAATAGGCTGACAATAAAAGCAATGTTCTAGGATCATACTTGTTTTAATATTGCTCTACACAGTAAGATGAAAGGTCTAAATAGACCTTCAATTACAATGAATATAGACTGTGCCTTTTGAAATGTTTGCAGTTTCTCTGGTGGGAAGAAAATTATAGAGCCATGAATATTAAAACTGAAAGCTATTAGAGAACATATTTCCAAATGAAATTCTTCATAATCAATCAAAATTGTAAGGGAATGCCAACAAAAATTAAAAATAAATAAATACAAAATAAACCAGAATGGAATTTTAGAATATCAGAACTGTAGAATATTGAGTGCTAGCAGAGATTTTTTAAATCACCCATTTCAACTTTCTACTAAATAAAAGTTTTTTAAAAAATAATAAATACTTCTTTTATGGAGTCATTTGGCCTCTGTTCAAATACAAAATGATTGAAAACCTGTTTCCTTCCAGGGAAAAACCCATTTTATTAGGTGAAAGATAAACTTTAAAGAAGCATTCAGTGTAGGAAAAAAAAATACATAACAAAACAAAATAAAAAACAAACAAAAACTCTCTACCCAAAGACCTACAATTGTAGGTTCATATTCTTATAATGACCTTCTAAGGTGAGAAGGTAAATATAAGCATTATCATTTCCAGTTTATAAAAAGGAACCAGAGGTCCAGCTAGGGTATGTGATTAACCTATGTTTACAAAGCCAGTACTTGGTAAATGTAATCCTTAAAGCTGGATCCTACGGATCAAAAGCTCTGCTATTTTCATTATGCATTTTGTTTTGTTTTGTTCTCTTTCCCTCCTCTTTTCCAGCGGCAATGCTGGAGATGGAACCCAGGGCCACACACATGATAGGCAACCCTCTACAGCTAAGCCCTCATTACACTATTGTAATGGTGATTCTTTAAGTCATTCAAACTCATTTATTCAATTAAATTACTTCCTATTTAAATTATAAAGTATTATAAATTATTTTTCTGACTTTTGTTTTTATTTTTAATAAGACGTAGTATAATTTTGCATTCACACAAATTACCTTTTTTAGCAGAGCTACAATTGGCCTCCTATAGTTTTCATGCATGTTTATTTTAAAATACTGTCAACAAACACCTTAGTACTCTCCTTATCTTTATGTCATATACATTGTTGAAAGTTTGCTCCCTATATTTTTACCCAAATATTGAACACAGTCCAAGACAAAATTATCTACAACTATCCATCAGCATTTCTTTGGCATGGCTGATCAAGTAAGGGGGAAAAAAAAAGTCTACTACTTCATTTCGGACCCATAATCTGTTTATAAATCTACCAAAAGAAACTGGTCGAAATACAGATATTCAAAGCAAATGGCATTTCCCTGATTTGCCCATCTGGAATTTAACGTGTTCATTTTAAGAAAACCTACTGACCACTACGTTATGCTTTGTTCCTGGGGAATCCCTTGTTTGCTTCTACTGATCATGCCTCATTTTTTAAATTGGTTACATTCTCTTACTTAGATTTTTTTGCTTGTCTTCTTTTATTTCTGATTGATTTAATATTAATCCTATTTTCCTTTTTATTTGTAACTAGGACAATGCTTTATGTCACCAGTATTGTAAAACTGTTTCTGTTTTCAAATGTTAGCAATAATCTTTCTACTATTATGTTAAATTATTTTAATGCCCTAGACATAATGTTTGTGGGGCTCAGAACTGAACATGTTTAAATTATTCTACACATTTCTTCATTATTCCTTGGTCTTTTAAAATTGAAAGGATGTAATGACATAATTTCATAATTCTACTTGCAAAAAATAGAGATTTAAATTCTTACTCTTAAAGACAAGAGACTTTGGCAAATATGTTTGTTAATAGATGACTGTATCTCTTGGTAACCTAGTATGAAAATAAAATTCAGTCTGAACTTGAGATTAAAAGTATAATTAAAGTTACATTGAACAAAATTCAAGTTATTTCTCCTTTAGCTGAGGCAGCATCAACTTCCATCCTATATGAGCAAATAGGAAAAACAAAAAGCTCTGTAGAAGATTGTATTTTACTCTTTAGGAACTATAAAATAGCCTGAATAATAGAAAAGAGAAAAATTAAATTTTACTTCCCTTACAAAATAAATTTAAGAACTTGTATAATGATTAATTAAAAATAAAACATTAATCAAAACAAATTAAGACAGCCATTATGTATGATATTTCTTATATATTGTTCATATCCTTGATGACCTGAAAAATTTGTGTTTTTGCAATAACTGTCCCCATCACTGGTACATCAAATTAATTAGGTTCCTATTAAAGTGTGCTATAACCCAAGTTCACAATGATGTTCACATCTAAATTTTGTGCACATAAATTTTATGTATATATAAAAAGCAAACTTATGGTTTTACTTTTATATGTAATTATAAATACATGCAGGCATAAATTAAAAATAAAAATCTTGTGTTCAAACACATCTACACAATATAGCTCAAGCATATTCATGACAGATTGTTTACACATCCTAACAGATTCTGTATAAATACACACTCTCACTTTTTAAAAGAGTAGATTTTGACTTCTGTTTTATTTTTATGCAAGAATAAAGGCATTGATCTTAAAACATTTTTATGTTTCTCATACTAGGACATTTCTAAATTTAATATTAATATTTCTAAATTTAATATTAATATCTTATTGTTTTTTAAAATTTTATTGTTTTTAAAATTAATATTTTATTGTTTTTTTAATTTGAATAAATCATCACTGACAACATTTTGCATTTTTTTCTTCTGATAAACTTGACTGTATTAAAAATCATAATGCTACTTCTCCACACTAACATCTTTAAGAGGCAAATAAGAATCATTTTGGAGTTAGAACAATGGAAGCTAATTCCCAACTTTACAAAGGTTTGTATAGAACCAAAGCTTAAATTCCTGGATGCTCAAACTAGAGGTGTATGTAATCCAGTAATACCCAGTATACTTTAGCCAGCTCATTGTTGTGGTGGTGATCTGTTCATCATATTAGAGTCACAAAAGACATACAGAAGAGTAGAGGTCAAAAAGAGTCGAAGAAAAATCCATTCATTTGCTAAATTAACAATTCAGCCATATAAACTGCTGATCTTAAGATATGTTCATACAATTACATCATGATCACAGCAGAGGTGACAAAAATCTTTGGTTATCTGAAGACAAAAATCAGGCACAAATTGGTCACCATATGTAGCTCAAACTTTATAAGAAGAGCTCTGATATATGCATGTTAGAATAAGGTATGACTACAGACACTCAAAAACATAGAAGTCCGGACACCCATTACTTTTCCCAGTCAATGTTTTCACACACAGGTACATGCCATTTGTGATTGAGAGTTGACTGCCTCATTTTTATTCTTTTTAATCTTCTGTTACTAATAAGAAGTGTGGGAAATAGCAGCATGACTAAAGCACAACTTTAGAAAGGATATAATTAACTTTAGACAATATACAGAGGTTTAATATAGAAATGCATCACTAATATACTACAATAAAATAAATATAATGCATTATTGTATAGGATGCTGTGCTGCATTTTTCCTCAGAGTTATGGACTTTTCCTCTGACCTCGAATAACTAATGTCCTTCTGCATTATGCTAAGATATACAGAAGGGAATCTGGGATTATTACAAAGTCCAATGTACATTCAGGTTTCAATTTCTCCAAGCATGAGTAATGAGCTCTAAACTGCAAAACCCAGGTTGGCATCATTATACAGTATGAGTAATTACTTTTAGTAAAAACTATGTGAGTGATATGTATCTTGCCTCATTTCACAAGAAAGTAGAATGAATGGCGGTGAATATACCTGTTGCACAAAATCCTGCTACCTTAAGTAACCCGATTTTCTCCCTGAAAGTGCTTGGCCACCACTAGAGGGAGAAAGCCCTTGCAGCTCAGCTCAAGGAAGGGTACATTCCAGTCTCAGAGTCTCAGAGCTGCCTGGATGTTGAGCTCTTCAGAGACTGAATCTGCTTCATTCCAGGGCCACTGGGTGACTCCTTGTTCTATCAGATGCTGCTATTCTATCAGAAAAAGGGGCACACTTTGGTTCTCCAACTCTGAAGCTCTAGGATATCCCCTAAATATTTCCATAATTTAATAATAATATATTGCCCTCGCCATTTCAAGAAAACTGTGCTTGAAACAAGAAGCAGATGGGAATTTTTGAAAGCATTCCTGACCAAACCCTGTTATCCACTCACCAATGATCAGAGAATGACTGACCTCTGGTTTTACTACTCTACTCTCCTCCATTGATCATCCATAATTTATCTAGTGGTAATTGACTTCACTGCCAAAATACCTTCCTTCAGACTGTCCCCTTATGTTTCTACTTTTATAAATCAAGATCTAGTGGGCTTGATTGATAGTGTGACCACCCCTCTCTGTTCAATTCAGTAGGCAAATATTTATTTGAGCATCTACAGATATTAAACTAAATTCTGGGAAGAACATGTAAAGTAAATGACATGTCTATTTGAGGCAAGATACAATGAGCAGAATATATTTAAAAGTGTAGTAAATGCTAATCACAAGGTAGAAAGAAAGACTATCAGTGATAATAAATAGGCCACTGATTGAATAGGTAACTTGGTAAGAAGTATGAAATGGTAGTACAGTAGAGGGAAAGGGGAGGCTCCGAAGGTATCACTAAGGTAGGAAGCAGCACTGTGTATGTGCACAGTTCCCACAACCCTATGTTCACCATCAGAGACTACAGAGGGCAGTTCCCAACTGGTGAGGGCAGTGAGGTAGCAGGTCATAGACAGTTATTTGAGATAAGTAGTTATGAATAATGAGGGACCTGTGAAGGGTCTGGTGACACTTTTAGACTAATATCAAAAAACAATCAGCCTGGGATAGTCAAGAGGTGAGTTCAGGCTCATGATTTGGCCAACCACATAGAGTCTGGAAGTTCTAAGTAGATTGAAGATGTATGTAACCCAGTAAATTTAACTGACTCAGGAAGAGGCAAATGGCTTCAGTTGCTACTTCATTTCTTAACTTTGTTTCCGACTTTTCCTCATAGGGATAGGCTAGGTTTCGTGATCCTGAATTTTATGAGTGAAAGAGTTTTTTTTGGTTTGTTTTGTTTTGGTTTGTTTTGTGTGCTAGTGGGGTTGAACCCAGGGATATTGTACTACTGAGATACATGGACCTTTATATTTTGAGACAAGGTCTTGCTAAATTGCTGAGCCTAGCCTTAATCTTGTGATCCTCCTACCTCTGCCAAGTGGCTCAGATTACAAGTATGTGCCACCATACAATAAGATTTTTAAAAGATAGATCTCAGTGCTATGACATTCACCTTCATGTTATCCCAGTGTTACTAAAGGTTTTAAACAGGGCTTCAATTCTAGGAAGTGGAGCCCCTTCTTTTACACCTTGACCAAGTTATCTGTCTTATAATCTGTGGGGTCCAAGTCATTTATTCTTAGGGCCTCTTCCTATTCAAATCAACATTGGTCTCCAAAATACTATTTCTTCTCTGAGCCCCAGCATTGTGACTGAGTCTTTACAACCCCTGACAGACCTCCTGTGACCCTAGTCTATCTCTCTTTGGCTCACTGGAAGCTGCTGACCTGTTATTTCCCCCTTCCTGTGCTTTGTATTTCTCTTGGCAAACCATGTTGGACCTCCTGGTCTGCTTCTCACCATATAAAAAAGCTTCAGAAGATGGCATTTTGAGTGCCACACCAGAAATCACAGGTTCCTGCTGCAGTGTTTATTGAATGGTGCCTTCATTACCCAGGAGCCAGAGCTAAATCCTGTATCCTGTTCCTCCCAGTTTACCAACCATCATCCCAAAGTAATGTTTGTATAAATTCAGAAAAATACAGTTGATCTCTCAAAGGATTTTAACAAAGAAGTCTATGATGATTACAGTGTGTACAGCATCCCTGGAGGCTGTTCAAAAGATAGTCTACCTACCAACTGAAAGCAGAGACCTTGACCTTCCTGCAGCTTTCCTTATCAGGGTCCCTCTGAAGAATAGCTGGTAGGAGACTTAACAAGGCAGAAGGCCACAGGTAACAGAAAGAAAGCAGTAGAGTTTAGAACACAACTTAAGTAACTAAGAGAAAGGGCTTGAAATCAAGAAAGTTTGATGAACAGGAAGAGGTACCAAAATCAAGAAGGAAGGAGAGTGTTTTTTGTTTTGTTTTTTTGGTACCAGGGATTGAACTCAGAAGTGCTCAACCACTGAGCCACATCCCCAGCCCTATTTTTTTGTGTGTGTGTTTTTGTAGAGACAGGGTCTCACTGAGTTGCTTAGCACCTGGCCTTTGCTGAGGCTGGCTTTGAACTGGCGATTCTCCTGTCTCAGCCTCCCACACTGCTGGGATTACAAGCGTGAGCCACAGTGCCCAGCTGGGAGTGCTTTTAAAAGTAGGGTGAGGGAGTTGTTTAGGCTAAGAGGCTCTTGTATGGGTCTTGCCAAATACAAGAATGACTGTTGGAATATAAACCAAATGCCAAGACTGGAAGACAGAAGATTCACATCGTTTAGACAGATAGGGATCATATCAAAGATGGGACATTTTCCAAAAATCCCTCCTTGGCCAGCCCTAGATGTATGATTCTCTACAACTCAATGCAGATTTGATTTGTAGGAATAAGATAAAGGAGAGGAGAAGAAGGAGAGGAGAGAAAGAAGAGAGAATGGAAGGGGAGAACAGGGCAGAGGAAGGAGGAGAAGACAGAGATGGACATTTTAGTATAATTTGGGGTATAATAAAAAATGGCATATTATGAGATAAAAATGAAAGCCACAAAGATAGTCTCCATTATACTGTAGAATAAGAATTAAAAGACGTGAATTCCAGTTCTCAAATAGTAACTCGAGTTTTTGAGCAACCAACTAAATTTATGTCTTCTCAGTTACATTACTTTAAAATGATTAAGTGGACTTCCTAATCTCCAAGGTCTTTCGTACTTGAAGCTTCTATATGTTTTTCTGACAGCAATTAACAAAGTCTGAAGCAAAGTGATTTATTTTCTGGAGGTTAATCACACATTAACTTGAGATTATGTTTTGATTGCAAGTGACTATAAAAGAGTGTTCACTTCACTCCTAATAAGAAATGCAACTGTATTCTAAGATATTGGTCACTTTAAAGGACTTGAAATGAAATAGCAAAAACATCTTGGAGCAAATGACCAGCATGGGCCATAGAAAGAATAATAAAAATAATTTTGCTAAATGTTCTAAATGTTATTTCCTATGGTAAATATACTAATAATACTTTTTAAAAGAGCTTATATATTATAACATTTTATGGTTTATAAAACACTTTGGTATACATTATCCCATTTGATCATAAAAATAGCTTTGTTGCAGGCCAAATAGTGGTCTATTTTCCTCCTTGAGTAGATTGAAATAGTTTATGCTTATAAGTCTTGATCTTCTGACTACTTATTGAGCATTCACAACTTATTACATCCTTTACGAAAAATCTTGACCTAGATGCAAAGACTTGTCTATAAGTTTCACCTGAAAATTGAACACCATGTAAAGGTGAGTTGACCTCTACAAATGCAATTATTTTCCAAATTATATATTTATGCACATGCAAACATAAGGGCACAGAATTTAGCCTGTTCAAATAAGTTAACATTGAAGACATTTTCCTTGTCTAACTATTATCTTTTGCCTCCCTTACAGATAGCACAAAAAAGGACAACAAAAACAAAACCAACCAAACTGGAACTCCTTTGTGTCTTACCTAACTAAGATAAATGAGAGAACACAGTTCAATTGTTTTTTAATGCTATGACAGTAGATACTGTGTAAATCAGATCCATATTAAAGTCACCTCATTTCCTGTGACAGTGTAGTGATGACATTATGTAGTAAATAAATGGATCTATGGCACTCTCTTTCCTCTTTCTCAATTGAGTTTGGACCTCTTTGGCTGTTGACATATTTCTCAAACTATACAAGACCTTACATTTTTATTGCATTTCTATTATGTATTGTCCTCAGTATTTTATAAAAGATTTCTTACACAGTAAGGTTCCCCCTTCTGTATACATCTCAGAAGCATTAAATCAAGAAGCAAGAACCAGACCTTCCCCCAAACTAATGAAATGAGAATTTCTGAGAGTAAGAAATATGTGGCTTCTGTACTTATAAAAAGTTCTCCAGTTAATGGTAACATATTGCTATAGCTGTGAACCACCTAAAGTCATGCTTCTCCAACTAGAAAGTGTCCATGAACCACTTGAAGATCTTGTTACAATGCAGATTCTGGTATGCTCATTCTTGGATAGACTCTGAGACTTGGGGTATTAACAACTGACTGTGTGATACTTAAGATACCCATCTATGAACTGCACTTAAAATAGCCAAGTCACTAGCACAAGTCAGTGTTTCTTGAAGTGTGGCCCCAACTTGTAGCAGCAGCATCTCTTGAGAATATGTTAGAAAAGCAAATTTCCAGACCCTTCTAGAGACCTACTGAATCAGAAGCTATGCAGAGGGGACCCAGAGGGTGTTTTAACAAGGCTTCCATGTAATTTAGAAAACACATTCAAGTTTAAGAAACACTGGCCTTAAAAAAGAGTTCCCTAAAGTCTAAACAACTAGCTACATATGGATGGAAAACCACTGATACTTTCTGCTTGTGTAGCACTTTGCATTTCAACAAACTTTTTTACTTTACCTCTTATTATCTTCTTAAACAACTCTGCAGAGTAACTAAAATAGATAGTTTCAGCATTTTGTAAATGAAACTGCAGCTCAGAATAATTCAGGGATTTGCTCAAAGTCATAGCACACAAGGATAGATCCGAATTTAGAGCCTAGGTCTTGTGAGTCTTGCAAACTAACAGGGAAAACATTCAGAGAAGAAGAGTGCGCATGGCTATATACCACATAGCAATGGCTAAAAGAGAAGTATCTCTCAAGCTCAGGTAATGACAGGGAAGGACCAGCACATTTAGGCAACTTCCTATCAGGTGAGTCGCAGCTGTTTGTATTTGGAACTCTCAAACCAGAGCAAAAAGCACTAATCCTTTTAGGCCTGAGTTTGCTGTTATGTGGAATCAGCTTTGAAAAACATAATGCTCAGCCCTCACCCACAGACTCCATGGCTGAGTCATCGCTCTTGGTTGTTCTTTCCACATTTCTACAAACAAGTCTCTAAAGTCAAATGAAACAAAACACAAAAGCCACCTTTACTAGGTAGTGTGTATATGTACACATACTTAGCATTCCATACTTATGGAAACACATATAACCACAATTTGCATTTGTCCTAGGAGATTTGCTTGCTGTTGTTTCCTGGGACATAATGACAACAAATGATGTAATTCACAGGTGCATAAACATTCTTTAAGAAAGTGTATATAAAATGTCATATTTCTAGATGATTAAATACTGTGTTATATGCCATTATTTACCACATGTATTCACCAGGATTTTATGGATTTTTATGGATTTTATGGGCAATGAATGATCCTTAAAGTATCAGTGATGACCAGTAAATTTTGATTAGCTTCAGTGATTTAGCTACAGAAAATGAAAATTTCATAATTGTTACACACTCGCCCTATAGACTCACAAAGTTTGTTTTTTAAATGCTAAACTATAAGTAGGAGAAAAATCATATATTGTGTCAGGAATGTGTATGAGTGTTGATACTTTTTTGATGAATGTAGGCCAGATGCCTTATAGAAAAGAAGCCATTTTGCCCTTGAAGTTTGCACAGAATCTTCTTTATTGTCAAATGATTATATCCGTTTTGGTTGTTTCTTCTTTCCCTCCAGTATAAAACAAACAAGGAAGCAAAGATCTAGAATTTGGAAAAACTAAAAATTAACAATACTTACCAGGTATATTTACTTTTAAAATGTTACAATTATAAAAAAATATTTTAATACCAAGGAAATATTAGGGTCCAGTGTGTGAAACAAAATCTCAATACTTCAAATTTAGAATATTTTAAATCACAATATTGTGAAGTCTTTGCATTTTTTTATCATATTTGTACTTAAGCACTATGTCCAGATATGTATGTATATGTGATATTTACAAAGTACACTTTTGAACAGAAGTATGATAATATAATGCATTATGTGACTAGCATGGTGCTTGCGATCAAGTATTTCATGATTATCTTTTCAGACATATGGTGCTGATATTGAAAACAAGATCAGAAGGATTATTAAAAATAAAATTTAAAGGATGGTTTGGAACACTTCCTATTTCCTTTTATCTTTAATTTATCAAGAGAACTACATGGTTTCAATCCATTGAGATTAAGCAGGAGCCAAGTCCTTTTGGGTGCATGTGCACAAGGCTAGAGGCTTGGAAGAACCAGTGTTAGAAATTCACCCAGTAACTGATGGACACCTATGCTCATGGAGTGGCAGTGAGGTGGGTGTGCTCCATTTAGAAAAAAACATCATGAGTAAAGTCCTGTGGATAAATGTGCTGGGCACTTTTTTGTGAGTTATAAATATAGATGCTGGTTCATTTCATCTAGGAATGAGCCGCAGGTACTGCTGCTGCTGCTTCTACTGGTCTGTAGATAACACTTTGACTCTTTGCCGTTGGGTAAAGTTAGTATTGTTTGCATTAGCTCTTTATAAAATTTCCCTTAAAGATCTGGAATCTCAGCCAAGAAACCATCAGGTTAGTTGTGCACACATAACTTCTTTCTTTCCTTCAAGTTTTGTCACCATAATTCTATAGTCATTTATTTTTCAAAAAGAAACTACAGAGCAAGATTGCAAGAATAATAATATACACTCCCCTATTATGAGGCACAATTATTAATATAAGATCTTGATTATATAAAAATGAACGTCCATTCCCTAAAGAATACTTGTTTCATGGAAGTAAGGCACTGGAGGTAAAAGTTTTGGAGACAAGTTGGCCAAACTTCTGTCACTGGACCACCAGAATTATAAGCCTCCTTTGTCGCCTGTTGCCATTTCACATTATTCAGGGCCACAGGCTCACTGAGAGAGGATTTTTTTTCTCTCCTTGCTATTTCAATTTTTCAGTGCCAAATATCTACTGTGGCTTCCAAATGAATCAAGTTCTCCTTCCTCTCCTCCCCTGGAAACTCACTCCCAGCAAAATGTCACAAATAAAGTGGAAGCCTCCCTTTCCCAGGCTGGACTTGTAAACAAAAAGCAAGAAAGCAAGAGCACCATTCTTCAGCAGGAAACTGACCCACAAAGCTTACTGGATCCAGTTAAAGAGATGGAGAAGAAGGTCAGCTAAGATTAAAAAAAATAAATAAAAGGCACTCTCTTTATAGTTACTTCTGATAGAGCTCCACCAACCCAAAAATAAAGCCTTGTCCAAGGCAAAAGAAATTAAAAAGAGGGCATGTTAGGTGAGGCCTGAGAAGGCAATGGATTCTCACAGGTGACTTATTTGCCTGCTCTGTTTATCGTCTTTTTCCCAGGAACTAACTGGTCCTGTTTTTATTCTCATTTTCCAAAACCCTCACTTCCACACTGTAGTATGAACTCAAGTGTAATGTTTGAGAAAATTCTATATCTTTGGGGCCATAGACATAAAGAACTTCTGTATCATATACAGATATTTACGCAGTGAGACCACATCTCCTAGATTTAGATTCCAATACTTTTATTCTTCTGAATTATCATTTACCTGTTTGTCTAAGATAACTATAGCTTATGATACAATGATGCTGATTTAGGAAGCCCTTACAGAGTTCACCAACACTCAAATTAAAAACTTGTATATTCAAGGTATTCATTTTTCTCACATTCAAACTTGTAACCTGAAAAAATATATTTCTAGATATAGCATAAATTTATGTACAATGCTTCACTAATAAAGGGTTAATGATGCTAGGGAATATGGATGTTAGAAGTTGAGATGGCATGCTTGTGTGTTTGCAAAAACACTTTCTGCATTATGTCCAATCCCTTTGCAAACAGATGAATAACCCTATAAATCTTATTGCTCCATGTGGATAAATCATACATGCAGGTTTACCAGGCTGGAGAGTACATGGGAAAATCTGCTTTGGATAGTAGGATCCTTGGAATTCATAATGACTCAATACTCAGGAAGTGAAGAGAGGAGTACTTACACATTAGCATTTTCTTACTTTTTGTAATCTGGAACAACGCATATACACATGACACACAAACAAAACACACACACACATACACACACACCATTTTCTCCTCTAACAAGGCTAGAGATCCCAAAGCAGGACACTCTGTGACAGCCAACCAAATTTATTTCTGAGAAAAGAAAAGAAAACTTTGCTGCTGTAGGCAGCTCTGCCACAGAACTGCTCCCTTATGCCCCAGGGTTTATGCACTATCAGCTCCTTGCACACAGATTAGAGGTTTATTTTCTATCGCATACTGTTTTTTATTGCCACAACCAGCAATATTAGCTAGATAGATAGACCAACACTAGGTCATTTTATTTGGAGGAAATGGGATTTTAAAAGATCTCCAAGAAGAGCATTTTCTTTGTTTTCTTTCTTTTTCTTCCTTTTTAAAAAAATTATTATCTACCAGAAATTCAAGTAAACCTGGAAAGGCAAGGGTGGAGGGGAAGAGATAAAAGAAACAGGAAAAGCAGTTTGGAGCTTTTTAGAAATAGAATAATGATGAAGTGCCATTTGAGTCTCTCTAGCTCACTGTCCCTTATAGGGGTCAAACTCCCAAGGACTTGGGACTCTTCCTTTCCAAATTTCAATCCCAAATTATATTTCAGAGTTGGCAGAGATATACAAAGATAAGAGTTTGAAGCCAATAATCATTTTTATTATGCCAGGTTAATTCTCTTGAAACCTCTGGGCTTAACACTTCCATTCTTAAATGCCAGCAATTGGGCAATATTATTTTTTCTTCTCCTCATTCTTGTGGTGATTTCTATCCACATTCCAAAAAAAGGCTCAGTAACCAACCAAAGTTGTAAGATTGATTTATCTCTCTCCATGTCAATTAGAAGATCTTTACAGAAAGTCTTTTATCAGAACTACTGCTGATGCTGGGAGAGTGAGAGCCTGGATGTACAACACACACACACACACACACACACACACACACACACACACACACACGAGAAGCAAGGAGAATGCAGTACCATGTATCACTCTTGGAGAGCCATAATTCAACAACTCTTCTTTCTGAATTAAGGAGGAACGGTCAACAAAACTCCAGAGTGCTAAGCATCAGCAATTAACAAAAGCAAGAATACTGCCAGAATTCCACTAATGCCTTAGATGAAGTTAGGCTTCCTTCATCAGAGAAACAATATCCAAAGAACCAAACATTTCACCAGCACCATTGGTTCTTGACAGGGACCAGAATTCCTTTGAATGTTGTTGGCTGTACGACTGCCAGTCAGTGAAAGGGATACACACACACACACACACACACACACACACACACACACACACCAGGAGCCCGCAGCATCGGAATGAACACATACAGAGAGAGAGAGAGAGAAGCGCGCGGGAGAAAAGTTGCCCGAAAGCCCTACCTGAGGATGGCCGTGTCCCCCTGCCTCACGGTGATGTTGTCCGTGCCTCGGTTAAAATCCACGCTGCGAACAGGCAGTCCTGTGGGAAGAAGGCAGAGCAATCTCAGTAGGACCAGCGGCAACTGTTTCCGATCGGGCTGAACTCTCCCGACCATGGTGGCCAAGGCGAAGTGCGGGTCCGCGGGGTGCTCCGAGGGTGTGCGCGCTGCTCGCCGCGGAGAGGGGTTTCCTAACACAGGGCTGTCATCAACCGCCAAGGCAGGTGGGGTTTCTCCGGTTTCTGGTCCCTTCCACTTTGCCACTCTCTTCGCCTCGCTCAGCCTCTTTTCCAAGACTTAACAAAGCCCTCATAAAACCCTAGCAAGGGTGAGGGGGAAAGTCCAAGAAACAAAATTTCAACAGAGTACAAATGCAAAACCCTCTAGAAAGGATGAAGCGAAGACTGTCAAAGGCAGAGGTGCTTCCCTGTCTCTCTGTGGCTGGATGCTCCTGTGCCAGCGTCTGAGCTGAGCTTCTTCCCTGTGTAACCCACTTTCCCAGGCCGGCGAGAGAGCCGGCTTCAAGCTGCCACGCAGCAGCGGCAGCGGCAGCCCAGAGTCTCTTTCTCCCTCCTCCCTTCCTGTTTCTCCCTCCAGTCCCTGGCAGTCTCTCTATCAGCACCTCCCCCTACCCTGCTGGTTTTCAACAGCCCCTCCACGTCATCCCCTTCTCCCTCCCCTCGGCGTGGCCCCTCGCTTTGCACAACTGCCCCCTTCAGCAGCAGTCAGCCTCAATGAAAGCCCGGTGTGCCTTTAGGTTGTCAGGACAACAGCTCCATCGGAGGAGGCCTGGCTGATTTCCTTAAGAGGGAATGGAGCGCATGGGGACTGTTCAAGACAGAGAAGAAGGAGGACTTAAGCCATAAAAGAACAGAGGAAAGAGTCCAGGAAATGAGAGGGAAAGGATGAGGAAAGAAGGAAAAAGAGATAGGCAGGGAAGAGGGAACCTTGCCAAATGGTGGGAGTGAAACAGGATTGAAGGCATGGGGGTTGGGGTGCAAGTCCTGAAAGATGGGCTAAGGGATGCAAAACAGAGAAGAAACTTGACAGCAGACTCTCATATTGAAAGCCAAAGTTGATTTCAAACTAAACATTCCTGGCAAATGGCTTTTCATACTCAAATGTTGTTCATTCTTTTCCTCCTGCACTTTCTATCATAGGATTAAAAAGGTTTGTTTTCTCTTCTTCCTTCATCCCAACCCCCTTTTAGATCCCCCTTATGAAAGATGGATTGGAGACAATGCTGGTATTGAGTGGTGTGGGGTGTGAATGCTAGGCTTGTCTTTTCCAAGTGCCAGCCTCAGCAGCTGATCCCTGATCCCTAAATCAACCTCACTCTCCAGGAAACCTTCACTCAGTCCCACACATGAGTGGAGGTTTTAAGGTTATTGTTCTAATGACACATTGCTGTTATTACTCAAGTTCCTACTGGCACTTGCTTCTTAAAAAGTTCATATACAAGGAGGTGGATTTGAATTTCAGAGGCCTGTCATTTAAGGCTGGATGCAGCAGTCTAGTGAATGCCAGACAGGCTACTGTCATTTCTCACTCCT
The DNA here is from genome assembly GCA_004024805.1 of Geosciurus inauris. Classification (NCBI taxonomy): domain Eukaryota; kingdom Metazoa; phylum Chordata; class Mammalia; order Rodentia; family Sciuridae; genus Geosciurus; species Geosciurus inauris. The sequence goes on from PVHX01000001.1 coordinate 1,015,891, forward strand.
TCTACTCCATGAGCCAAGCAAGTGATGAGGTTCATAAGGGGCCAACACTGTAAATCCTTCAAGTGAGAGCACCAGCTACTAAAGATCTCCCTCAGTACTGATGCTGGTGATGAAAATGGGGTTGGACCAGCAAAGGACTCTTTTTCCTCCTTTTAAATTTTATTTGAATAATGAAGGCATTCACATGATATAAAAACCAAATGGTATAAAGTGCTATTGAATTAATTATAGTTGTCTTCCTATTGCTTAAAAATGGCTATAGGAAGACAACTATAATTCCACTATCTGGAGGCATCACACATTTCCAGTTCCCTATATACAAAAGAAGGCCAGAAGAAGTTGGCAAAGGAGGGGGGATGAGGCATAGGAAAGTGAGGCTCCTTCAGGCTTGGAGCAGGATAACCTGTTCTCAGACTTTCAGAACAATCACACTTGATCTCCTTCTGGCTTCTGTATTCCAGCAAGGCCTTTGCATGTAAGCCTTTCCTCTGTGATAGCATAGAAGGAGAGAAAATTTGCAAAGACAGCTCTAAAGCCTCAACCAAAGAGATTGTGAGTCATTCCTATAACTTGCTCCCACTTCTGCTAACTGGGGAATTTCCAGGTTGGGAGTCCCCATTTCCTGCCTTCCTGTTCTGGATCATTTCTAGCCATAAATATTACAAACGTATAAAAGCAAATACATAAATATACAAATATACAAACACACACAAACGTGTTTTCATTACCCTTCTTATTTACACAAATGGTTAGCCAAGGACATTTGCAAATAAATACAAAGAAATAAATGCAAAGAAACATGTTTGGGAATCCTTAACAAATCTCACAAGCCCTAAGGAAGCACTGACTGTGCTGAAACCTCCCTTGTCCCCCAGAATGATCAGATTTCTCTACAGTATTTTATCAGTTAAAAGGTATATGAACTCTTACAAAGTGTGTGAGGGAAGGAAGACATTTCGATTTTATAAAAGATTTTGAAGGATTGGAATCCAAATTGTCACAAATCCAAGATTTATCAAGTCAATTAATTTTGTTGTACTGAACATTCATTTCCCATAAATCAAAGTGTCCTCTTTCAGGGCTTATAAGCAATCCACAGTTAAGAAACCAGTGATGTTCTACCACTAATTTGTAACTCAGCTGTTGAAAACTTGGAGCCCAATTTGTGACAGAAAAAAATGGTTAGATCAGTGTTTAGTTGAATCACAAACCCCATAATTTTGTGCTTCTTAATATCAATGCTAAAATGAGTTGAAGTTGTCAACAGGAGATGCAAGGATTATACAACTCTCTGTCAAGTTTGAAAAGAAAAGAGTACCCACTCTTCCTCTACCATTAGTTGACTTGACCATCCTTGACAGTCTTCTTCAGAGCTCTGAGAAATGAAGGATGAGCTGAGTAAGCAAAGGTTAAAAAGTAGCATGTGTTCTTCATTTGGGTGATGTTTCACCAATGTCAGAAGGAAGAAAAGAAAGTGCAAGAGACTGGGGGCTGCTAGGATCATGTGTTTCCACTGATGGAATGATCCTCAGTGGGATCCTAGATGCTCTAGGGAAGGCTTAGACATATTGGGAGTATGAGTACTTCCTCTTATCAGTGACTGGATTTTGTTTCAAGAAAGGAAGAGGTTTGTCCAGGGCAAACAGGAATAATGGAGTGGTAGTACATATTTGTGGAAGATATTTATACATGATCGTTAACTAATAGCAATCTGAAGCTACTGGTAGAACTTGATTGGTGGTGCTAGGAGGAAACAGGTTAACATGTGGGGCACAAAATAATTCACACCAAAGTAGTGGGAATATGGAATTGTGGTAAATCAATCAAATTTGGAGTTTGTCTCCATAATTACTTGAAAAAAGTATATCTTAGGCTAATCAACAATATAATGACAATTGTAATGGAAATGCTTAACCAAAGAATATGCAATTATAAGTACATATTTGTATAGAAAAATATTTTAAAAAAGCAATTAAAGAGTTTCAAAATATCATTAATAAAGTCCGGTTCCTGACAACTTTTGTCAAACTAAATTGACTTACTGTAAGTACTTAATGTAAAACATAGTTTTTAAAAAGGACTGTGTTTTAGAAACTCTTTAGACTGTTCAGTAATTCAGTCTAATTCAATAAGGTTGCCTTCCCAAACAATTAAAAATCATAAGATTTATGCCAGTTGTGGTGGTGCATGCCTGTAATCCCAGCAGTTTGGGAGGCTGAGGTAGAAGGATTACAAATTCAAAGCCAGCCTCAGCAATTTAGCAAGGCCCTAAGCAACCCAGCGTGACCCTGTTTCTAAATAAAATACAAAAAAGGGCTGGGGATGTGGTTCTGTGGTTAAGCACCTCTGGGTTTAATCTCCATTACCAAGAAAAAAAAAAGTGAGGTTTTTTATGTAAGGTAATAATAATGGTATTTAGTATTTACAGCCAAACAGCACTTTAAATACAATTGTTTAACCCAACACTTGGCCCAGAGGGCAAATGCTATAATTGATGAACTTAAGACTGGAAAAATGGTGGAATGCCCAAGCCCACTGACCACATGGTTCACTTCACCACTTACAAAATAATACCTCTATTTGTGGTGTGCACTATCTACGTCTGTGAAAAATATAGTCTCAAAGAAGTTCTCCTTTTTACTCCCCTTATGGTGTCCTTCCTTTTTCTCTTCTTTACGATCTCCCACCTTCTAATAAATTCAATACTCCATAAAATTGGATAATGTATCTCATCCTTATGGTTATCCCCCCCCCCAAATTATCCCAATATTAATTTCTCAGTGGAAAGTAAACAAATAGACAAGTTCATGAAATTTCTATAGGCTATTTTTCTGTAATCCACTATATGCATTCTTCCAAGAGGGTTGGCAAAAATGAACATACTTTTGGGTTATTTGTGAGGCAAGTATGGCTGTTAGCCATGTGAAACAGCCATCATCACCCAAGTAAGACGATCTTAACTACTACTTTAAAATAACATACTGCTTTCTAAAAGAGGCTTTGGAAGATGCTGGCACTCTCTAGGGACAAATGTTGCAGGAAAAACAAAGACTGGCTAGCTTTAGAGTACCCTAAGAAGCATAAAAGGTTTATTCTTCTGTTTAGCTCTGTAAAGTAATAAGCACACATGAAATCCAGATGCAGCCTGGAATGTACAACTAATTTAGCTACATTGCTTGCATTTTATGCTAAACATGTCTATAACATTATTAATATACCACTCTACATTTCTACAGTAGTAAGGTCTTAATCATAATAATGCTATGCCTGTACTTTACTTCCATAAGTGGAATTAGCATTTTTCATATGAATTAGGAAGACAGAATTGTTAATACTTTCCCTTAGGAGCCCTACTATGACATTCACAATGATTTCATCATAATTCAGCAATGTTCAAGTATTTCAGTTTATGCTCATAAGCATGGCATTATCTCATGTGAGTTTCCTTTAGAATGTGGCTCCTTTGAATACAACAACTTCATTCACATGTGTCTCACTGCCTAACAAAATCAGTCAGCTTTATGTCACTGAAATAATGGCCAAATTCTTACTATAGACCCTTCAGTGATGTCAAACACTCCATCCAAACTCTGCCCAATTAAAATCACTCTTTTGTTTTCTTTCAGTGTGAGCCTTTGTGGTTCATTATTCTTATATCAGTTCTCTGCTTCTGAGTATCTTTTGCTCACTTGTTCCATTTTTGTAGGCATAAATGCTCTGATCTGTCTCAATTTCCACAAGGTCTTTGACATTCTCAGGTTCCTATTTGCATCCTCATTTCTTGCTTCTGCTCCTCATTACCCATAAACATAATGTTATTTACACTTACTGGTGCATTTGCACACCAGCAAACTTATACTCACATGTCTAACTAGTTCAAAGAAATGTCTTCACCAGCCCTTGGACCCATTTCTCATTTATGTTTTCCACTCTGCCATCACGTACAAAGAGTTGGCAATGGTTGTGTAATGCTGCATCTGCATTTCTGCCGCTCTTTATGATCTACCCTTCACATATGGGAAGAACAGTGCAACATCTGGAAAGATGGCAGAAGCAGCATCTTCAGGATAGCAAGCTGTGAGTCCAAGTGGGCAATCAGGTGATTCTGCTCTCTATTTGTGGATGTTGCAGTGACTCAATTCCTATCATTAAAACACAGGGCAAGGAGCCGGGCACGGTGGCTCACGCTTGTAATCCCAGCACTTAGGGAGGCTGAGACAGAGTTTAGGAGAGTTTAGTTTAGAGTTTAGTTTAGGAGTTTAGGAGTTTAAACTCGGAGAATCGCGAGTTTAAAGCCAACCTCAGCAATGGCGAGGCGCTAAGCAACTCAGTGAGACCCTGTCTCTACATAAAACACAAAATAGGGCTGGGGATGTGGCTCAGTGGTCGAGTGCCCTTGAGTTCAATCCCTGGTAGCCCCTCCCCCCAAAAAAAATACATAGGGCAAGGAGCAATGAGGAATAGTTGAGGCAGGTGTTTGGTTCTATTATCTCATATGATTAGTAGATTTACTACTTGTTCATTCATGAAATATGCTTTCATTAATATCATAGTGAATAAAGATAGACTAAGGCTCTGCTCTCATTTCTTTTATGTCCTGGATACAAAACAGATACTAAACAAGAAAATATATATCTAGATATTTTTACAGAGTAAATGCCATGGGAAAAAATTGTATGATAGACAGTAAATGGCCAGAAGGCATGATGAGAGGAACATAAAGAAAAGTGGTCAAGCAAAATCTCTTTGAAGAGCTAATATTTAAACTGAATCCTAAAATACGAGGAGGCAGTCATAGAAATGTTAGCAAAAAGATCTTTCAAGGTAAAAGAACTGGCATGTTCAAAGGCTCTGAGGTACAAATGCATATGGAACCAAAACAAGAACAATAAACCTGGAACATGGTTTGTGTCTATGTTGTAGTAGGTAGTTGGCAAGAGTAGATGAAACTGGAAATTGGAGACAGGTCATAATGGAGAGTTTCTAATATAAGGAATTTAGATTTTATTCTAGTGACTCAAATGGCCAATAAAATGTTTAAGCCAGGGATTGACCTGATCTGATTTGCCTTGTAAAGAGACTGCTTTGAATAATATATGGAGAATGGAATGTAGAAGAATAACAGTGGAAGCAAGAACAGAAATAGAAGGAAATCTTAGTTATCCAGTGGCAACTAGGTTAGACTGTGGGATAAAAATGGAGATAAAGGGAAGACCAAGTTGACTTGACTGTCTCATGACAGGGAGCCTCTTCCCAATAGGTTATGTGACCTGTGTATTCTAGATACCAGCTTTTCTCCTCATTGTAGTAGTTCAACTCTGGTACACCCCTGTATGTCATCACTCATCAAATAAGAATGGACAGAATACTAAGTAGACTGTCATTTATATTAACTAGTCATAAAATAAAAACAAAACCTGTTCCAGTTGTTGCTTTTCTTCAAGTATTAATTTTGCTTACCCTTAGTATAATTATTATATGTTAATTGAATATCACTGTAATAAAAGTGTTTTGTTAAAGATGAAAAAATGCATAACAAGATGAGCAGATGCTATTTAGCTGCTAAACTTTACAAAATATTTTATACATATCTATATTTATCTTTCAGGCAGTAGCTATCCTGCTAAATCTAAATGGAATGCCTAGTTAAATATCTTGAGGCTATAAGTCATGTAAATAACACTAATATGTTTTCTCCAGAGTTTACTGACAATATTGAGCTTCGGGGAAAGTCTAGTGGTAGGTCATTATATTATTCAAAGGGTCCCAGAAGTCTGCTTGCTTCGAAGTATCTTCCTTTATATGTATGCTGTCATTTACATCTTTAGCCCTCTTTGCTTTCAGTACAGAAAAACAGAGCACTTCCTGGGTGGAAGGAGCATTGCCTACATGAGAGGATGGGATTCACCAGACCTGCCTCATTAGTATTTTTTAAGACCTGCTACATAATAGGCACCTTGCTAAGCTCTGAGGAAACACTGAGGTGCAAAACTGACACTATGCCCTTGTGCAATTGTAATGAGGGAAGGGCATTAGTTGCTCTTTTAGAAGGGACTGAACATCATCTTTGTACAATTATGAAGCAAGCTTTTTAAATGAGCTCTCCAATATAGACCAGGACCAAAATTAACCAACACATATTCCCAATGCTGTCTTTGGTGCTGTTTAGTACTGCAAAATAATAAAATTCAGAGTCCTCTTCCTTTTCAAGAATTTACAACCAAGTCAGAGCAGTAAGAGGAACACTCAAGAAGCAGAGAATTAGGTGGACTGGTGAATAATTGAGGAATATGAGGGGGCACAGTCAAAACACAACAGGAGGTCAGACTAAGTAAGACAGAAGGCTCCTTGGAAAAAAGGTGTTTCAAGTAACTCTTGGAAGATATGTAAGAATAGAATGGAGGATGGTAACATCTTTTGCAAAGGATGACCACAAGAACCAGCCTGAAGTGAAAAATAGAACTGCAAGAATTCTCTAACTGGGGGTGGGAAGTGGCTAATGAAGAATCCTGAATGCCTGAACAAATAATCACATTTCATCTCATGGATAGAAGGTGATTTTAAGTTTCCAAAGAATGAGGTGAGATATTGATGTTTTAGGGAGATTATTTTGGCAATGGGAAATTAGCAAGCAGAATAAAAAAGTAGAAAAACTAGTTAGATGCCTAATGAAGTTTTTGATGAAATAATGAGAAAGAGCCAAATTTATTGACTATATATATTTTTGATCCATAGAAAGATAAGGAATGAAGCCCTTTACTCAGAGACTTTACATTAATGGGAAGGGCAAGTTGTAGGAACTTAAAGTTAAAATGGAAAATGACTCTTTTAATGTTGGGGTCATTGAGGGGCTTGACAGACATGTTGATGAGGTTGGCATTTATTCTGTATGCAGTAAGGAACTATTAACAGCTCTGCGAATGGGAGAAACATAATCAGACCTGTGTTTAAACCGATAACTAACTGGCAGTGAAATGAGAGATAGCCTGGGACAAGTCAAAGTCAGAAAGACCAGTTATAAAGTTCCTGAAACAGACAAGAGATGATAAAAGCAATGACAATGGAAAGAGAAGAGAGGTGAAAATTTTCAGGGGAATTTCACCAAAAATACGACCCCCCCAATCAATATTCCCTCTCCCTCCCCCCACCTTCTCTCCTTGAAGTCCAGGCTGATAAAAATGGGAAAGTTGAGTTAAAAAGTTAGCTTCAGAGGGAATTTTCAAATTCTACTTTTAGAATTTTGGATTGGTTCCTAAATTGGTACCCAAATAGCTTGCACTTCCAGATGGACATATTCAGGAAGTTGTCATAGGAATATGACATTCTTCACAGAAGTGCTGTCTCTGAGTTCTGTAATAAACTAAGCCCAGAAAACCGCATTTCTTCACTTTTCCTTGTCTTTTCTCTTTTCTCTTTGCCTCTCTTGTGTTTGTGTGACTTTAATATGTTTATGTAGCATGTGAGCAAGTTAACTATTTGCCAATTATGAATTTCATTTTGATTTTTAAAAACAAATGTCCACATAGCAATTAACTGATTCTATGTTCCAAGAAAAAATATAATCTGAACTTGTCTCCCTCTGCTGGTTGCACATTGAGGTATCATGGTGCTTATTTAGCCAGAATAATAGAAAAAAAGAGAAATATCCAAAACTAATTTGTTTTGTACAATTATAGGGCTTTGCAGTTCACAATGCATAGTGACACACATAATTTCATATGTTATCTTTACTTTCAACTCTGTGAGATAAACAGTGCAAGTATTATCACCCACTTGTCAGAAAATTACTTCGACACTCCAAGCCAGTAAGCTATCATAAGAAATTAGAGGAAAATCAGGAAGCATATGTAATTAGAAAAATTGCACAATGTTAAAGCTGGCAAGGATCCAGAAAATTGTCTTGCTTAATTCCCCCATTTTATAGCTGAGACATGGAAACATGGAGTTTATGCAGTTATTTAGAAACACTAAGATTACTAGTTAGAGAGCCCAAATCTCCAAACAATGTTCTTTCCTATAGTTGCATGCAGCCTGCCTGATAATGCCAGGATATTAATCCTTTAGAGCATAAATGAAGCATTCACACAGGTAGGCTGAGTTGCAGGTTGGAAAGTCTTGTTCTCTGAGGCTAGATCTGCATTGCATCAGAACTAACCATAGCTATTTTAAACTTATAAGCGAATAAGAAACTCAAGGAAGAACAAAAACAAAGTAAAAGGAAGGTACACCACTACACCACAATTCCTGTTAGAGTAGACCAGTGGTCTGTCCAGCCCTGAACTCTATTACTTCAGGAAAGCTTGCGATGACTTTTAAGGATACTGTAGTATCATGGGATGTGTTATCAGAAGAGTTGGAGTGAAACTCTCCCCATCCTACAGCCCTATAGCCCACCATAGACTGTCTCCTCAGTTTTCTGGCTATTCACCCAGCATCCAACACTCCAAATTTATTCTCATTCTTATTGGATGCTATTATTATCTCTTGGAAGGAAATAAATGCTAATTAAAATAACTTATACTTGTTGTTTGAGTGACTCATAAGCTCCAATCACTGTAGCAATATTAATTTTATGTAGTTTCCCAAACTCAGTACATTTTTAATAGGTAAAATACAGAGAAAAGATATTTTTGAATGGGAGAATCCTCTAATAGAACTTCTTTCTTGATGGCAAGAGATAAAAGTCTTTTGGGTCAACAACTGAAATGGTACCCTAGAGATCCAAAATTAAAGTATAAAGAAAGAATCTATATGGTCTTAACCTATTATATCATAATATCTACTCACATAGGAGAGAGCTTAGGCTAAACCATCAACTTAACATATTGTGCCTGTTAAAAAATAACTTTATAGGTATAAGGTATAGGTCAGGAAAAGAGAAATTAATAATAATAATAATAACTATGTATATACAAATTTAAACTAACAGACAATAGAGACAATTCACAAATATTCATACTTCACAATATGTTTGGTAAATATTCTCAATATGTTCACTATTAATTGGTCAGTTATAATTCTCCCACTTTTTCTTTTCCAGTAGCAAAATTAGAGTTTACTTTCTTGTATGGTATTCTCTTTGCCTGTTTCAAGAAAGCTTGTCAGAGTATTGATCTTATGATACAATCCAATTGATAAAAAGCTTTAGAAGCCATTTGTGGTGTTTGGAAGCAATGGGAATGAACTGAGATAGGGAATATTTGCTGTTTTAGGAGAATTAGGTTGTAGGGAGAGCTTTGATCTAGGAAATATCTAGCTTGGATATAAAGACTAGATAGTTTGGGGGAGTAGGAGAATAGGAGAAAGATAACAGGCTAGCAAATATGGATTGTGAAACCACTAAGAAAATAAGAGGGAATGTGAGCTGAGCCAACAGGTGAGGAAAGAGGGAGATATAAGGCAGTGAAGGGGGGCTTGCAGCATGATCCATTATTTCGTGAGATGGAACATTTTTACTTATCAGCTAATATGAGACAGTCCAATGCTGGTACCTGTTTTAATGTACATTATAACCAGGTAAAATCATTTTTCTTGGGACCAAATGATACCTTGCTACTAAGTAACAATACTCGCCTGACAATTTGTGACGTGTTTCTACTCCTAAGATTTGAGTTTCAGTATCTTTGGTTTATTATTAGAAATAATGCTTGGTTATTTTATATAATGACAAGAACTCATTGAATTCCTATGAGTATGCTATGCTATGCTGTATAACTGATACTTTGAAAGATCCTTCATAACTATTCACTGTGGTCTCTATGATAGGATTTCTCTGCCATAAGAAATTTTTCATCTTGTTAGGAAAAGAAGATCAACATAGAAATTGGTGAATGGTTTGAATGTGGTATAAATTGAAGTCTTAAATTTTGAGAAATTTCACATAAGTCCAAGAAATTTAAACAGGTAGGTAAACTTTGACCTTCTCAATGGGAGTTAGGGTGTTTGGCACTGAAGAAGCAAAGGTTACAGACCCCTGCATCCAGGGTGACCAGCCTAGAGAGGGAGGCAGACAAATATTTTGGCAATGACTATACAGTACAGCATCAGCTGTGCAAATATCCACGCAATACTATGTTCCCCTGAAGGAGGCCATACTACAGGCCAAAGGAATGTTTTCTGAAAGAGATGGCAATTGAGCTGTGTCTTGAAGAGAAATCATCTGTGAATTTGGGGCTGAGGGATGGGTTTCTTAGGGGTTTAAGTGTTGATGGTTGCAAAAGAGCATGAGAGCCCACAACAGAGATAAATGCCTTGAATTAGGAGCCAACACCCTTGATGAAGGCAATGGGGAAGGGAAGAAAAAGGCCTGACCAGAGAAGAGGATCCATGCTGGAGAGTATTAGGACTCCCAGGAGAATGGAGATGAATTAAAGGGCTCACAAACAAGATGTGGAAAATCTAAACTTAATGCATTAGGGAATAAGAAGTGTTTGTTTTCTTGGGCAAGTTTTTGAAAGTGGAATTTGGAATAGCAGCTCTATAAAATAGAGGGCCCAAGTAGGACACTCTCTCAGTAATTTGAGCAGGAGAGCTACTAACCAGAAAGTGAGGATAGAAAAGCAACAATGTAAAATCAAAATTATAAAAGAAGAGTCAAAGGGAATTGTTGACTAACTAGGTATACGAAAAGTTCCATGAGTTCCTTTTCTCCACTGCTGGATTTCTGGAAAATGAGATCTTTGTTGATAGAGATGAGGGAGTTGAGAAAGTAGAGTAGACCATAATGGTCATGGCGGTGGGGGTAACTAATCCTGCAAAATCATCAGGCCTGCCCTTTGGGTAGTACAGCCATCACATGAAAGTGTGCCTGTTAGTGGGTGTGGTCATGTGAGTCAATCAGCATGAATTTCCCTACTGTGAATAATTAAGAAAGGAAAATTTTAAGAAAATTAAAAAGAAACTATGTAATCCTTTCTATGTTGATGCTTATATTTGTTAAAATGCATAAATAAAATATTATTCTCTAATATCTACATTCTAAAAAATGTGAAACACACTTTGAAATACACTTAAAACATGCACAATGCCTGGGCTTACATCAACCTACTTATTGAAGTTTGATTGTCATCGACTTCTGTTTCATATAACTATAGATTTTATTTTCTAGGTCTCACTAGATCTCATCCTCAAACACTTAGACAGTTCAAAATATTCCAGGGTATGCTCTCTGAATTTGATTGTTCATCATTATCCTCTGCCCTTGAAAGTCTTGTATCTTTCTTTATTCTAATCTATTTCAAACTGGAGCCAGAACATTCAAAAAGAAAATCTGTGTATTTCAATTTCAAGATGCATTTTGAATACCAAAGTTATGAAATAGTTTTTATAAAGATAAATAAATAATAAGCTTTATGTTGGGAAGGTGAAATTTAAGTTTAAATATTAAACAAGAAATTTACAAAAGATAGCTATAAAATGGAACTGAGTTTTAAAGTATCTCATGGTGAAAGGCAGGTTTGGAAGTCATCAAGGTAAAGGTAAGAGTTAAAAATGAAGGGGTGTGTGTGTGTGTGTTTGAGAGATTAAGAGAAGAAAAAGAAGAGCAGAATCTAAGAACTGAAACTTCAGAAAGGTTTGCCATGTTGGAGAAAGAAAACAGGGAAGAAGCAATAAAATTTTTCCTGGAGATCAGCAGGGCCAGAGTGTATCTCCTTTCATCTGTGGAGCCGAAAGTGCTTTCACATTCATTTGTCTTCATTGGACACCTTATAGCATTCCAGAGAGTTCTTTGGAAGAAAGATGTTATAAATGTCAGGTATTAAGATAATAAACATGAAAACAATAATAGATATTCAAGACGCTTAAATAGAAGGAGAATGGCACCTGTATTCACCACTAAGTAGTTTGGATCAATACCAAAGGATGAGAGGCACACAAAGTAGGAGAGGCCTTGGGAATCCAATGTGTGCAGTAAGGTGACAAACACCCTGAGGAAAAGGGTGGTCACCTCCTCCAGTGTGCCATTCTCCCTTACCCAAAGTTCCTGTGCCCTTCACTAATTCAACAGATGGTTGCTACCTATGTAGTGGGACGTCTAGCTTCCCAAGGGAATCTATTAGATCCCAAACCTTCACTTCACCATCATCATCATCATTATTACCAAATGGCAGCCACGGACATTTTTGAAGGGAGTAGTTTAAATATATGTTTGATTTTTTTCTAGTAACCAATTGAAATGGAATCTATTCCTTAAAATGTCATTTTACAATACAGTAGTTACTTTATTCTGCAAATACAGTGAGATTCTGATGTTACCCAAGCATTTTATAAATTAAAATATATATACATATATACACATATACAGACATAAATACACCTTTGGTTGCCAACACCAATTGGTAATTTTTTTTAAAACCTTTTAAATCCTTTATGAAAAGAGAACATCACACACCCCCACACATAAAGTTACTTTTGCTAATACGCCCAACACAAACATACTAACAACCAGAGAGTTGGTGACTTATTAGTTATTTGTCCAGTGACTAGAGCCTACATATATAACTGGAAGAGTTAAATTCCATGCTTATATTTTAGTGCTCATGTTGCTTCCATATGGGGAAAATGAGGTACCAGCAAACAAAAAACTGAAACTGTGCGCTCTAAGCCTTGGAGAAATGCTTGCAGAAGGAAGCATGTGTCTAGATCATCTTTGGTATTATACATAGTTTTTGAGCTTGAGTTTTCATATTTGACAAATGAAAATCCTACAGATACCCAGATATGAGCAGATTTGATGCTGCCACATTGTATTTCCAGCCATTCCATTCTTTCTGTTACCTGGAATTTGGTGCTGTGTATTGCACTGGTTCTTTATCATCCCTACTTGCCTAGGTAGACAAGATAGAGTATTCTAATGTACTATATATCAGTGCTCTCATGCTTAGCAGCACTTTTTCATATCTGAAATTTAGGGGAAAAACTGTCTTTTATAAGAAAATGTCAAATTGATACCTAAAGTTTTTAACAAGCAGCAAAGAAATTAAAGAAAAGGCATATTTGATATCCAGTTACTTTTTCCTCTAGATGAGAGTTTAAAATGTTTTTCTTTATATGAAGTAAAAAGTAGGAGAGTTTATATCTCTTCTCACAAACTGTTCTTGTATCCCTATACTGTGAATTTCAGATCAAACAAGTTTAATTGTATTTCCCAACGTTTTCATTGAACAGGGCCCTCTCCATCACGGAATCCAACTCTTTCATTTTACAATGGGAATAACTGAGACTCTAAGATTACACAGGTTTTGCTCAAGGTCACACAATAGATCACAGTAGAGCCAGAAAATGAGAAATCATTTCTTCTTTCTCTCAGTTCAGATGTCTGATTGAAATATGCTGACAGCCAGGCAAAGGGGATTATATATGACTGTCTGTATACACACACACACATGTGCCTGTCCTTTTGCTGAGTCTATTTCCTTGGGTGGGATGGGTAGAATCTTCCTCCCCTCCCCCACTTCCAGCCTTCAACTTCATGCAGCCAATTCCTCCTCCTTAATTATAACCCAGCTCAAATACCATCTTCACCTCAAGCAGTGCTCCTTGTTTTATCCTCCTAGAAAGCACTTGAGTGATTTTGGTAGCATAGTTGTCAAACACATCAGAATTCTTTGCAAGGAAGACAGCTTCACTAGAGTGGATTATGAACTATTATCATTACTTTGTTATGAACTAGTATGAACTATTATTATTATTTTACAAACTCCATAAAAATTAGAATCATGGCCTGTTTGCCTTTGAGTGCATGAGTCTTAGCATAGCACTTAATAATGCTGAATGTCTCAAGTGTTTGTAGAAATGGTTCAATTTAGTAAAGACAATTTGTGAAAAAACTTTATTCTTCATAATCAATTTTAGAAGTATACCTTCACTGTAGACATTATATTTCACTTTGATTTAATTTCTATGGAATGTTTAGAAAATATAAAGCCTAACTCTGATGAATAATTTGGGTGGGATTTCAGGAATGGGTTAAATATTGTATTTCAGGAGCAATGCTGGCATCTAATTTCCCACTAGGTCTTACTCTGGTATTCCTGAAACTCCTCAGGACTGGTTGAAATCTTCTACTTTCTCCCTCTGTGAAGATGATAATTTGCATACATTTATAGCTGTTTTTTCAAAATCATCAGAGATAACCTGGAATTTCAGGACTCATCTTAAGCAGGTGATGCTTCAGCTAATGATCTATCTCTTAACTGATGGTTTGCTATTGGGGAATTTCTGAATTCTCACATCTCTTCCAATATGACTTAAAAAATAGACTATTGAGAGAAAGCTACAATTTCAGAATGTAAGAATGACACCTTTTAGGACAATACAAAGTAGGGCCAGCCGTGTAGTTCAGCTGTTTCTCCTAAGACAGTTAATGGAAAATCATTTAACCTAAGCCTCATGTCCAGACCTCTTCTGATGAAAATATATAGATTTTGATGAGTGGGGAAATTAGGGGATCATTCACACAGCATGTGTCCTGTTTCAGGGTGCCTGTCTTTTCTCTGTTTCCATTTTATTTTCTCCTACCTTCTGCATTTTTCTAACTCGTATCTAGTTTTCATTCATAAAATTCCCCTTCTCTGTACCCCTCTATGTTTTAATGGTTAATTTTTCTCCCTTTCCCTTGTGACTACAACCCTATATCACACAGTGTCCCATTTAAAAAAAAAGAGTTGGAAATTTTAAAATTATCTAATATATGTATCGAAACATGTACTGAAAACATTTCCTAGGTTTTTGTTGTTCCTAGTTTCCTATTCGGTTTTGAGTTACCAATCACTCTTGATTAGGAGTGCTTGAAGATGAAAACACTAAATTAACCCAAAGTATTTACTTTTGACAAAAAGAATGAAAAAGAACCCAGAGACTGTGCCAACTTCTTGGAGAACAAATTGAAGAAGTCAGAGTCCTTGTCCTCAAGAGCATCATACTACAGTGGGTAAGGCACACATACAAATTGCTCTGGGCTTATGTGTGACCTTAGATTGAATTTCAAATTTTTGTTTTGTAAGTTATTGGTTCCTGGAAATTCAAGGATCTCTACTTTGCATTTTGATATATTTAAGTGAGACAATGAAAAGAATATTAAACAGGAACAGTAAATGTGGGAACATAAGGTAATCCTCGTAGTCCTTCATTAAAACTGGCACAGGCTTTGAAGACTTGAGACTTTAGTGAGAAGGGGGAGATTTGGAGAGGTTCTAAAGCAAAACCCCCAAAATGATTAAAGCAGTTAGGAAAATTAGCAGATGCTCATCAGTTTGGAGCCAAGCGGATATTGTTACTGGATCAAATTAGAATCTGTCCAGAGGCTTTAGGAAAACAGTTCTATAAAGTTAATGATTTTAACCCATGAGTGTTAGCTACAGCTTCACTTTCTTAACACTACCTTAACCACACCTTGCTTCTCAAGCCCAGTCCAGCCCCTTTCTAGAAGTCTAGGCTGGCCTTGTCTCTAACCCCATCTCAGCAGAGGCAACTGTGATCACTGGTCTTACTGCCATTCCTTCTCCATCCAGTCTTGGTGGTCAGTCACATGCTCAGCCTCCGGTAAGATCCTCTCCCCTCTTTTCCACATCCTTCTAGCCCTGCCCTTGATAGCCAACCTGAAATCCTGAAATCCAGCATAGCGGGCAAAACCCTAGTAACCAGCAAGTAAATAGATGCTCCGAGTCTCCTGCAAAATTCAATATACACTAGAACATGTAATTAGTAATATAAGGATGTTACCAGGATAATGTACAGATTATTAATATATTACAAATATGTAAAATTTCTGGGTTCCATGTATTTACTCACATGCCAGGAATACAAGGAGCCATCAGACATATTCCTACTCTAATAAGTTAGTTGAAGAGGAAATATACTCAAACCAACAAATCACCACACTGGGTGTGTTTATTATCTTGATTGTGGTAATGACTTCAGGGTATATGTACATGTTGAAACTTATCCAACTGTGTATTTTAAACATGAAGAGTTCATTGTATGTCATTTATGCTTTAGTCAAGCTGTATTTTTTTTAATAATTAGCATTATCCTGGTACTTTGGGGGATACTACTTTTTAGAAAAAGATATTTGAGATATTGGGAAGGACATGTTCAAGAAAAGCAAAAGCATGAATGTGGAACTGATTAAATGTTTTTAAAGTTTTGGTACTGGGGATTGAACTCAATGGCAATCAACCACTGAGCCACATCCTCAGCCCTATTTTGTATTATATTTAGAGATAGGGTCTCACTGAGTTGCTTAGTGCCTCGCTTTTGCTGAGGCTGGCTTTAAACTCACAATCCTCCTGCCTTAGCCTCCTGAGCCACTGGGATTACAGGTGTGTGCCACCGTGCCCAGCTGTTTTTAAAGTTTTTGAGCAGGGCAAATAATTTTGACAAAAACTTTATGGAAGACGGGATGCCAAAGCAAAATATTAAGAATTAAAAAGAGGAAGTAGAGGAAAGGAAATTATGCATTTTTTCATTCAACTGGTACCCCAAGCAGTTTAAGGTGTCTAGAGTACGGCTGTTAGTAGGAGAGGTAAACTAGAGAGGCAGGAGCCTAATCAGAGAGCTTTTTCTGACTCGTACTAGCAGCGAAAGAGGAACAGGGTAGGGAATAAATCTGTAAGGTCGTATGGGCCATTTTAACTTTGCAGCTGTACTGAGATCTACCCCCCCCACCCACACACACACATGCACACACATTCATTTTCTTTCCCAATCAGTAAGGTATAGGATCACTTTTCTTATCCTAAGGGTATGGTTTAGTCCTGGCTCTAAGAAGAATTTGAAATAATGAAAGATAAAATCAAAGTATCTCTGTCTTTTCTCTCTAAAACTCTAAGCCTGGTACCTTCTGTAGCTTTTTACACGTGCACATTCTCACTTACTCACACACTCACTCACCCACACTAACAAGAAGATCTGGGAAAGGGAAGAGAAAGCCAAATAAATAAGTAAAAGGTGGGGGACAAGAAAAAAAAAAACATGAGAGGAGTAAGTCCTTCAACTGCTTTGAAAAGAAGGACTAAAGCTAAAGCCAGCACTTTGTTACTCATACTTTTCCTCTTCAGATATTAACAATACAATAGCTGATTTCCCAAGATTTTCAGACATAAAAAGTGAGATTTTAGCCAAATGTCCAATTTATAGTCCTCAGTGAGGAACATCTGATCTGAAAACCAACAAATGTGGGTGTTATGGAAACTTGAAACATTTATTAATAGACTTTTAAAAATTCAGAATATTAAAAATTCCTTTTGAGATTAAATAACAATAGTTTAACACCAAGTTTCTGGGGCTTGTTACTGAATCAACCATATACAGATGGGAGCTGTCAGAAGACTACTGCATGGATGTGCTTTCCCCCCAAGGCTGCCTTCTTCATTTCCTCTCTCAACTGTAGCCCACAGGGTGGAGCATGTACAGACCACTGGGAGAACTCGAACTTAGAAACTGAAATTCAGTCATGAAAAATGATGAAAATATTTGGGATTTCCCAAAAGCTTTAAAAATAGTACTCCTGTTCTGAAGTTCAGGAATGAGTTGTGTGAGCTTTCTGTAAAGTCATTGCTGAGGAGTGTTTTCCAAAAACCTAAGGTAGAGATTGATGACTTTGTTGGAAAGCCTGGCAGATCCTGTCCCCAGAAACCCTCCCTTTCCTTTTAGTTGCAAAAGATTGAATGAATCTGCTCAGAATCTGTCCAGCTGCCTCTCATCAGGCATGGGACACTGAATTCAGTATTTCTCTATGGAATTACTAGACAAAAAGTAAAAGAATGAAGAAAGTAGCCTATAGGGACAAGGCTGAGGGTACATCCCTAAAGACTCTCTGCCAGGTCTTTTGAGGTGTTTAGCTCATTGGGTTGCAAACTTGATCAGCCTACACTGGATATCAGTGCATATGAAAAGTTCGGACTTCCAGTTCCAGTTATTTTTGTGGGGTACTTTCATGGCTTCTTGTCCTACTCTGTTTATGTAAATGTTCTGAGGATAGTGTTAATTTGGGGACATTGTTCTCTCATGAACACCGCTTTCCTTTATGGTGATCATTTTTTCTGTATGTTTGATTTTGGAACAGGTAGTCAACAATAAGCTACTTTTTCCCTGTGAGTCATTCTTTAGCCTCAGTTTTAATTTCCTCCTCAAGGGAATTCAAACTTGGCTTAGGAGTGTTTGAATCTCAGAAGTAAAAATAATACCGTTAGACCACCAGATGCTATCTTGTTCCCTAGTTTTTAAAATATGATTTTTCAAATTTTTAGATTTTTTTTTTCACTAGACGATTCAAGATCACAGTGTGAAGAGGGAGCAAAGGGCAGGCCCAAGAAGCAGTCCACCAAAGAAACAGAATGTTAGGCTGATTTTATACACTGAGGTTCTGTTTTCAATTTCATTTAATAAAAGAACTATTCATTAGTGGATGAAATATTCTGGTTCGAGAGAAAGATTCAGTTACTTGTGTCAGGTCACTCAGTCACAGAGCTGGGATTAGGACCAGGTCTCCAGTATCTTCATCAACCAAGCATCTTTTCTGCCTTTCTATACCTACACTTCTCACATCTCTATTCTGTTGGCATCTGCTTATCTTCTCTTTCAAAATTTCTCATTTTCCTTTCTTCTATCAGCAACTTTATAGCTGTGTCTAGAGCAGTATTGTTTGGGTTTCTCTCTCTCTCTTTTTCTTTCAATATCCTTTTCTCATCAATTCTGAGAGTATTAGTCCACTGCCAAAAGACAGGAGGGGTCAGGATTATCATTATTAATGTTATCACTTTCCATACTGACAATATTTATTTAGAGACATTCAGCTTTCATAACACATTAATTATATGGGCATAAACTCATACATCCTTATGAAGTTTGCAGAGGGGTTATGAAATCTAAGGCCCTAAATTAAGAAATGATTTCTCTAAAGCTACACAGCTATTTGAAAGCACAAACAGGTCTATAGTCCTGTTTCCCAAGATTCACTCTTTCCACTTGATCACTCCCATTGAGAAAGTTCAGAATTGGGGGGAGGGTGATCATATTCCCACTGCCTAAGAATTTAGTCTGTCTGCTTTCCCTTGACATTTCAAATGACTTGGTTCCTTATTAAATCAGTCATGCATACATTTACAAATTACTAATTCACCTTGCCAACCTCAACGCCAACCTGCTAGAGCAAGACCAAAGGACCATAAGTCCCTCTGTAAACATTCCTTAACAATCTATATGGTTGATTACCCTTTCATTATCAATGGCAATGTCTTCACATTCTTTGCAATCTTTACATTTTTATAAATTTATATGACAGCTTATCCTGTTTTAACCTCTATTTAGCCCTATATCTTTTCTACCACTGAATTTTTATTTTCACAGTCACTGTGCCCATACCAAAATATCTTCTTTGGGGAACAACCTTGCGTAATATACTACCAAAGACCTTGACCTTATCATTGCCTCTTTGTGGTCACTGTAAATCCCTGCGTATTCAGGCTAATAAGCATAGATGATTGTAAGGAGAGCTGGTAGGAGCCAAATATAAAGCAGATTCTCTCCATGGAAATAACAATAGTGGAGGGTACATTTTTCAAGACTGGTATATGCATCACTCTAAGGAACATGTATATATTGAGTTTGAAAGATGAATATAGATATGTAGATATAAATATATGTGAATATATACTTTTTCCCAAGATGGAGGGAACAATTTGCCCCTGTCCACTAGCATAAATTTCATCAAAATCTAAAGATTTGCAAAGAGCCTCATGCATTTCTTCTCTCTTCCAGCTAGGATAAAGCACCTAAATGATAGTGATACAAATAACTCCTGAATCAGTTGTTTTTGGCATAAAGCCGGTGTTCTTTGCCCTACAGTAGGCAGGATGAGAGATTAAATCAGTTTGAATACATGTTGAAGGGTAGGTAACTTTGTGTTATCAGTAGTTTTCTATTGAAAACTGGTGTCCTTTAGAATCCATGGCAGAAGCCATTTCTGGGTCAGTCATGGCAAAACGATACAATCACTTTCCTCTATTGCTAGATTAGGTCACTGTTCGCTAATGCTCTGTTTCCCTGAGCTTCTTTGAGCTGCCATCTCATACCTGATACCACTTATGGTGAGCTTTTATATATCTAGTTTGGAAAACCAGTTGAAGGCAGAATGTAGTTTTCGTTCTCTACTATAAAAAGAGTTTTTGGGTCACGGGTGGTTGCCTTCTCACTGAGCTTTTAAAAGAAGAGAGAAAATGCCTTCAGTTTGCTGGGAGCAAAAATATGTTCTTTTTCATCTGAAACCATTACTTGCATCTCACTAAATATTACTGAGCATCCCACAAGTAGCTTATCATCATATCTATTTGCAACAGCAAACTGAATGTATTAGAAAAACCTCTTCAAACCAATGGAGCCGAGCAGCCCAGGAAGCTTTTGGGAATAAAATATCTGACAGCAGGTGGCCTGGGCAGGCCAGCTGTGTGGCTGTACATAGGAACTGCCACTTAACAAGTTAGGGCAGCCTGTTCCCATAGCTCATGGGGAGCTGGACACAATTCTATTCCCTTTAGACACCCTGGGCTGCAGGGGGAAAAGCAGGCATTTCATCATGTCCTATGCCTCCTTTTTCATGTAATTTGAGGTTATACTTGGACAGAACAGTTTCATGTGCAGGAGTAAAAACGTCAGTGCCAGGAGATACTGGACCATTGACCCAGAGTCCATATGTCAGTAGTCTCATTCCTTTTTCAGATGTGTTCAGTTTCCATGGTAACTGGCAGCCAAGGCTTATTAGTGCTTGTTAGTGTTTAAAAGGTGATTTATAAGCATATAAATAATTGGCAGCTCGTTAACAGGTGGGGCTTCTGAACTCAGCTGCCTTTGGCAATTATCTACAGGATTCAAGAGTTGTGCTGCTGTCCTTTGCAGCTGCCTGCCTGCCTGCCTGGCTGGCTCAGAGAGCATCAACCTTGAAAACAAGGCAAAGAGGAAACAATCCATTAGTGGGGTGGTTGGAGCAGATCCTGTGACTGATGGTGGTCCTTCACCTAGTGCAGTGCCCAAGAGCAGATGGGAGTGAGTATAGGTTGCCCACTTTCAGTTTTTTCCTTCAGGAAATGCACATACTCTATCCACTTATCCCTTGTTTCTTGGCAAAATCATTGGGAAAGGAGCCAGACATACATAGGAGTGGCTGTTTATACTGTAACAGCCTCTTGTCTAAAAGCACCTCCCTGAACCAGCAGTAGCAGAACCTGAAATTGCATCAGAATAGATGGATCACATTATTTTCAGGTCAGTTGTGATCGTTTCTTTCTCTCTCTCTCTTTCTCTCTCTCTCTCTCTCTCTCTCTCTCTCTCTCTCTCTGTGTGTGTGTGTGTGTTGGGGTGGGGAGAAAATGAAGTGAAGTGAGTTGTTTGGGGGTGGGGGGAAGAATAAAGTTGAGAGAATAAAGTTGGGAGGTTCAGTACTGCTATTAGTTAATGCACTAACCTAGCTGTTGATTTTTTCCCCTTGCTCTGGAGGTTGAACCCAGGAACTTAAACAATCTAAGCAAATACTCTAACTTAAGACTTGATCAGATTTTTAATAACTGGAGAGAAACATGATAGCATGAAAAGATCTAAGACAGAGCTATGAATTTTTAAGGATTGCAAGAATTTGTGGTTGGGACCACAGTTTTGTCAGATTAGTATTTTGACTGGCTAGATCCAAGTTCGACAGTTCTGGCATTTTTTCTTGTTTCATTAACTAATTATTAAAGACCTCTGACAATGTCTAATATTTTTTTCCAGTTTTTGAATTAAGAAAATGTATTCATTGATGAATGTCATGAATTCATTACTTTCATCTATAAGTGATACTACATTAGTTATTATTATATTATCATCATTGTTACTTTGGCCTCAGGTACATGAAAGAAAGAGAAAATGGGAAGGTAACTGGAAGATACCGTAATGGCAGTAAGAAGAACAGGGAGAGAGGTACTTAGAAGAGGGAAAACCTGCCAGGCACGGTGGCGCACACCTGTAATCCCAGCACTTTTGGGAGCCTGAGGGGAATCGCAAGTTCAAAGCCAGCCTCAGCAATAGCGAGGTGCTAAGCAACTCAATGAGACCCTGTCTCTCAGTAAAACACAAAATAGGGCTGGGGATGTGGCTCAGTGGTCAAGTACCCCTGAGTTTAATCCCTGGTACCAAAAAAAAAAAAAAAAAAGGAAAAATCTAAAGGCTAAAAAGATGTTCCATTTGTTTTCTGTGGATTATTTCTTTTATTTGTACAGAATCTCGGGAGCCTGTGACTAGGCAACATTAGCTGGTGCTGCTCAGAGATGACAAAAAAGAAGGGAGAGTGGATCTACTATGCTGTGTCCTGGAGGAGGTCCTGTCAGCTCTTGGAGGTACACAGACAGACAGTGATGAAGTTTGTCTCCGAGCCAGAGGGGCTGCTTACCCCTTCAATTATTTCAACTTGCATATCAGCATATTTTCCTCCCAATTCTAGTGAGAGCCTAATTCCACTCATGAAACTCCAAGCTCACCAACAACTTGTAAGTTGTTATTCAGATTGATTAAACACTAATCTATTTATAGAAGCACCTTTTGTTTTAGTAATTGCTAGTGGTATTAAATTATCCCCTCTACAAAGTTGGGGGTAATTATTCTTTATCTGGATAAGAATTTTTGAACACATTCTGTCTTTCCAAAGAAAATATGATTTCATATGAAAGTAATGGTCAGGTAATTCTTACCATGTTTCATTTTAAGTAGTTTAGAACTCACAAAATGTTTATAAATCAGATGTAATTGTTATCACCTTTTTATACTTAGGGACACAAATGTGAAAAGCAAAATCCTGCTCAAGGATTATATATATTATATAATATATATATTATATAGCAAGGAGCAAATTAAGAACACACCCGATAACTTAAAAACTTACTATAGCAGAGGATACTCTTCAGATTCCTTAAATCTACCAACAAATATATATCAAGCAATGGATCCAATTGTGATGTAGAAAATCATAAGAGAGAGCAGTCTCACCCTAACAAAGAAAATAAATACAGCGATATATAAAATCAGTTCTCCTAAAGCCATCAGAAATTGACAAAGCAAAGAAACTTGGAATAAATTACATTTCACTGGAGAATACCTCTTGGTGAGATGACAAAGACACTCTCCTCCCTGACTAGTTTAAAAAGAAAAGAAAAACTCTCTCATGGACAGGGCTAAGAAATCAAGCAAATCTTTAACAAAATTTTAAGTCCTGTGTGTATGCTGCTAAGAAAGATGAAGAATCTGAGTCTACCAGCTACAGAGGAAGCCTGCATTCACCTCTTAGCTCTACTAAGTCTCTCTGGAGGGTTAAGGGCAGTTTTCCAAAGATCTGAAGGCTAGGACTAGACGTGTGTAACACCATGTCCAGCATTCTCCTTCATTTCTAAAGGATAGACTTGCTAGCTAGATATAGTATTCTTGGCTGGTGATTTTCTTTTTCTTCTTCAGTGCTGTGAATATCTTATGCTACATTTGTAAGTTACCTGCTGAGAAATCTAATGTGAGGTGAATTGGAACCCACTTATGTGTCGTTTCTTTTCTCTTACTTGAGGATCTTAATTTTTCATCTTTTGGATTATATTATGTCTTAGGGTACATTTTGTTTAGTGAAATATAACTGGCAGCTGTTGACCTTTCTGTACCTGGATATTTGTATCCTTCTCTAGAAATGGGAAATTTTCTGTTATAATCTCTTTGAATTAACTTTCTGAACATTTGCTCTTTTCGTGTTACCCAATTTTTTTGTAAGCTTTCTTCTTTTAATTACAGCATTACAGTTGTACATACTAGTTGGATTCATTTTGACAAAATCATACATGCATGGAATTTAATTTTCTCCATTTCATTTGTTCCCCCAGCTTGCTGCTTTCTTCATTCCTTTTCATTCTTTTTCCCTTTGTTCTCTTCTAAATGTGTATTTTTTAAAAAGCTTGACTTCAAGATCATTAATTCTCTCTTCTGTTTCATCTATTTTACTATGAATGCCTCCCATTGTATGTGTGTATGTTTACTTTAGTGCCTTTCTCAAGAATTTATTTTTACTAATGCCTTCCATTGTGTGTGTGTGCATACGTGTGTGTTTACGTGAGTTTACTTCATTTGGTGTCTTTCTCAAGAATTTCTTTTATTTATATTGCTTCCTTACCTCTGTTAAGTTTCTCCATTAAAATAGTGAATCATTTCTCCGTTCGCTTGAAGCTAATTGAGTGTCCTTAATACAGCTCTTTTAAATTATCCATCTGAAATTTGTCCATATTTGTGATCACATAGTCAGTTTCTGACACCTTATTTTGACACTTAAGTAAGACCACAGTTCCCTGGAACTTTTGAGGCTTGTTGTGCAACATTGCAGAAGAATGCAACTGATTCCTATCTCTCATAATTTCCCAACATCAACGCAAAATGGATCAAAGATTTACCAGGTGTTGTGGCACACACCTGTAATCCCAGCAGGTTGGAGGGCTGAGTCAGGAGGATTGCAAGTTCAAAGCTGGCCTCAGCAACTTAGAGATGCCCTAAATAACTTAGTGAAATCTCATCTCAAAATAAATAAATAAATGAATGAATAAAAATAAATAAAAAATAAATAAATGAAAAGGGGTGGGGATGTGCCCCTGAGTTTAAGCCCTGTTAAGCTACCCATAAAACAAAAAAAAGAATTTTAAAAATGGATTAAAGACTTAAATGCGAGACCTAAAACTACAAAAATTACTAGAAGAAAACATGATGAAAATGTTTTAGCACATTGTAATGAGTAAGGCTTTTTTTGGACAAAAGCCACAAAACACAGGAAACAAAATAAAAAATAAACAAATAGAATTAATGAACTAAAATGGTTCTACTCAGCCAAGAAAATAATCGGTAGAATCAACACACAACCTACTGAATGGGAGAAATATTTGCAAACTACACCTGACAAGAGATTAATATCCAGAATATAAAAGAGCTTCAAAAATATAATTGCAAAAATAAATAAATGAATAACATTTTTTTAAAAATGGGAAATAGACCTACATAGACATTTCTTAAAAGAAAACACAGTTAGCCAACAGATACATGAAAATATATTCAGTATCATTAATCATCATAAAATGCTAATTACAACCACAATGAGATGTCATCTCACACTAGTCAAAGTAACTACTATCCATCCAAAAGGCACAAAATAACAAACGCTAATGAGAATGTGGAAAAAAGGAACCCTTTGAATACTGTTGGTGAGAATGCTATGACAGTTGTCATTGACAAACAATATGGCAGTTTATAGGATAATTGAAAGTAGAACTAACATATGATCCAGCAGTTCCACTACTGAGGATCAGAGTGAAAGAAAGTGAGATCATTATACCAAAAAGACATCTGCACTCTCATGTTCATTGCACAAATATTCACAATAGCAAAGAAATAGAAACAACCTAAGAATTCATCAACTCATGAACTGATAAAGAAAATGTGGTATATATATACACCATGGAATACCATTCAGCCATAAAAAAAAGAACGAAATTTGGTCATTCACAACAGTGTAGATAGAACTGGAGATCACTATGTTAAGTGAAATGACTCAGGGACAGAAAGACAAGTATTGAAAGATTTCACTCATATCTTTCATATAAAAATAAAATCACACAGAACTTGAGAGCAGAATGGTAGTTACTCTGAAGAGAATTAGGCGGAAGGTAGGATGAAGAAAGTTTGGTTAATGGGCGCTGAGTTATATTTACACAGAAGCAAGATATTCTGGTGGTCTATTGCTTAGTAGAATTACTATAGAAAATAATAATGTATTGCATATTTCAAAAAGCTGGGAAAAAGGAGTATGGATGTTTTTACCATGAGGAAATGATAAATGTTTGAGGAGGCAGATTTTTTTAACCTAATTCAAACATTATATTATGTAAACATACCTTGAAATATTACTGAGAAACTCATACATATCTATAATCTTTATGTATAATTTCAAAAAACAAAATTAAAATAAAAACAATTGCATTTTAGATAGTAAGAATGAAAATATAGAAAATAAAATAATCTACCATGTCATCAAAGAATATTAAATATATAGAAAAAGTCTATTGAAAAATATGCAAGATCTATACACTGAAAACTACAAAACAACGCTGAAAATTTTAAGATATTCAGATCAATGGAGATCTATATCTATGTTCATAGAGAAACCTTAATGTTTTAAAGATGTCTATTCTCCACAAATTGCCCTGTAAATTCAATATAATATCTTTCAAATTGCCAGAAAACTGTTTTGAAAATATTGGCAAGCTGATTTTAAAATTTGTGTGATGATGCAAAGGATCTTGAATGGAAAAAAAAAAAAAACAATAGTTTTTTAAAAAGCTAGAGGACTTGACTCAACTACACTATTTCCTGGTGTCTATCCTAAATAATTAAAAGATTACTATAGTTATACATGCATACCCATGTTTATAGCAGCACAATTCATAGTAGCGAAATTATGGAACAAACCTAGGTGTCCACAATGGATGAATGGATAAGGAAAAGGAGGTATATATATATGCAATGCCATTTTATTTAGCCATAAAGAAGCATGAAATTATTTATAGGAAAATGGATGGAACTTAAGAACACTATGTCAAGTAAAATAGACCAAATTCACAAAGTCAAGGGTTATATTCCTATTAATAGTATAGTTGGGTCAAGTCCTCTAGCTTTTTAAAAAAACTATTGTTTTTCTTTTTCATATTGAGAAGTAGAGAGGGGAAAAAATAGGAAAGAAAAATGTGTGTGGGAGGATCTTATGAAAATTGAAAGGGGACTGGTAGTGTAAAGTAAAGGGATCAGCAACAGGGAGGAGGGGAGAGAAAGGGGAAATACTGGGGAACAATAATGACCAAAATACATTGCTATATCATGTGGACATCACTACATAACAACAAATCCTACTATTATGCATAATTATAATGCATCAATTAAAATAAAAATAAAAGGACTTAACACTACTTAGCTTGAAGACTTACTATAAAATTACCATAGTCAGGACAGTACAATAATAAGCTTAAACCTATAATATATACGCTGATGAAACAGAACAGATTTCAGAAATAGACTCACAAATATAGTGTCAATTAATCTTTGGACAAGGCACTGTGTTGATTGGAAGGGTGAAAAGCAAGTATTGATAAATCGTGGTGTAATAGCATAATCCTTATATTCTCTGAACAACAACAACAAAATAATACGTTTGTAACCTTGAAGCAGGCAAATGGTTTTCAACAGGCACAAAGAAAAAGAAAGTTGAAATTCATTAACATTACTGCTCATTAAAAGTGACTTTACTAGAAAATG
The DNA here is from genome assembly GCA_004024805.1 of Geosciurus inauris. Classification (NCBI taxonomy): domain Eukaryota; kingdom Metazoa; phylum Chordata; class Mammalia; order Rodentia; family Sciuridae; genus Geosciurus; species Geosciurus inauris. The sequence goes on from PVHX01000001.1 coordinate 1,043,239, forward strand.
AATAGCTAAGAAACATTTTGGGAAAAAGCTTTCACAGTATATAGACTTGAAAAAAAATCATACCCAGAATATATAGAGAATTCCTATATATTAAATTAAAAGGCAAATTTCCCAGCTACAAAATGGGTAAAAGACTTAAGGCACCTATGAAGAAGAAACACAAGTAGCTAATAATGGGATGAAAATGCATTCAAAATTTCTAAAAAGAGAGACATTGAATAAAAGAAGTTTATGGCAACTTTTAACAGTCATAATCACCCCAAAGGGTAAGTAGCATAAAGTTCACCAATAGGAGGAATTAGCAAAATGTGCCATACTGGCTCAAAAAAATATAATATAAAGAGAGGAGCTACTGATATAAGCAACAATAGGAATAAATTTCAGAAAATATTATGAATGTCTCAGAAACATTAAGACTGATATAAACAGCCAACAAAAATATCTATTCACTCATTTATTTTATTTATATAATTTCCAAGAACAGGCAAACATAAACTGTAGTGATAGAATTCAGAAAGTGGTCACTTGGTGGGCAGAATAAAGGGGAAACTGACCATAAAGGGGCACAAAGGAGTTTTCTGGAGTAATGTAAATGACAGCATTAATAAAAAGAACAGGCATGCCACAGACTGATAAAACATTTTCGTAAAACATATGTCTGGCAAAGGACTCATATACAGAATATTTGTATTCTGTATATGGTCACACATACATAAAATTCCTAAAATTCAACAAAGTGAATATTTAAGATCTGTGCATGGTATTATATATAAATTGGACCTTAATTAAAACACACACACACACTGAGAACCTGCCAAATGCCAAACTCTGTAAGAACTTATGGACAGGTAGTGATGAACAAGATTTGCTCTTGTAAATTAGGATATCCAATAAATGGCCTTTTCGTTGCTTTCAAAGGTCTTAGACCTCAATGTGTTCTCTTTGTCATTAACATAATCAAATACCTTTATTTTCAGTATGTAATATAGTGAAAATATGCTACATAAAGAATCAGAAATCCTGAGTATTTTCCCCATTTCTAACCTTGAGTGGTGAACTGGAGTTACATATTTCTCCTGAATATGTTTATCTGCAAAACAAAGATTTTCAGTCCAAGAATAGCCTTTCAAGTCCCATGGCTTGTTGAGTTTTTATTCTTATATGCACTGATGATTAAAAAAAATCTATTTACTATGAATCTATAAGCTTGGGGAGGAAACAGCCCTGACAACTGGGGCTAATATGACCTGCCATCACTCAATGCTCTGTGCTGCTCCCACTGACCCATGTCCTCTGAGGTATGCCAGAGTTAGACAAGAACACTGGATTTTGAAAAGTCTAAGATTTGACCATTCTTAGCTTTACTGAAATATAATCAACATTGTTATAGCTTTTTCAATTTCTGTGTTAATTTTGAGACAGAATGACCAACCCAGAACTCAAATCTTCAAATCCAAAAGCTCTAGAAAGACCTCTGTGATTTCCCAAGTACAGCAAGTTCTTGTTTTTAAGTGAATTAGTTAAAAATCAGAGATGCAAAGGGAATTTAAAATCAGTAAGCCCATAAAACATTTTCTCTTGTAAACATTTAGAAAACATGCAAGAGTAAATTGCTCTTTTATGAGGTCTGTAGAGAAACGTAACATATAACTTGCTTTGTTGTGATTTTCAGATTTGTCTTTTTTTCCCAAATTGTTTAAACACTTTTTGGTTAGAGAAAATAAACTCAAACACAATATAGCCAACCTTGACCCAAAGACCACTTCTTGTACCCCAGGCTGTTCGTTCTGTTGGAATTCATAACTCTTTATTCTCACCTTTCCTTCATATCCATTCAACGTCTTTCCTTTCTATGGAGCACTCAATTTACTTTTGTCAATCATTTACTCTATCAGCATATACTTGATAGATCTTTTGCTTCATTCTTAATTTTCCTCTTTCTGATATCATTAATTCCTTCACAGAATTATTCACCAAAAACTTACTGAAGCATAAATAGTGTGCCAGAAGTTGGCTAGGGGCCAAAGACACAGGGCCAGATGTTGGTTAGGTGCCAAAGAGACAGTGATGAAGAATTTCCCTGTTCCTGCAGCTCTTAGCTTAAGAGTCAATAAAAAGGGAGAAATACAAGTGTGATGGTTCTTTATTAAGTTCTTTTGCAGCCTTTACATTGACACAGGGATATATGCTCAGATTTGCTTTTCAGTGGCCTTTAGATTGAAAGGCTTCTCTCAAGGCTGCCAATGACCACTACAATCTTCTGATTGACATAATATTTATGGCTTTAAATGTTTTCTCAGCATTCTAAAAAAAATAACCTCTCCAGGATGTCTTTGTCTAACTACCAAAAGAACATGTGGTAAGAAAGAAGCAATTTTGCCTTCAATTCTCCCATTCATGTGTTAACTGATTGACTGATGCATTCATTCATTCACTTATGAATAAATATTTAGAGATTGCTATGGACCAGGGAGTGGCTGGATGAATAACACCTTTCCTTGTAGGAGCTCAGATTCAAAAATACTAACTTAAACTATTTCACCACAACAAGCATGACTGCTTTGCCATCCAAAAGTTTATTCCCTGCTCAGTACAGATTTTTAAAAACAGATAAAGCAGGTTGAAAGATTTAACAAATACTTTTTTTAGTGGTGAGATATCCTAGAACAAAATATTTGATGTGCATGTAAGTGTATGAGTGGATCCTGGCATTGACCAATTCTGGATTTCTCCATATTTTCTTCTCTTTTGAAATGGAAAAGTTTTAAATAACTGCTGAAGACCTCATCTGTATTGTATAAGAAAGGTTCATTCGCTACAGCATTTTAAACTTTAAGCTATTCTCTAGCATCTTGAGAGAAATATAGCATGATGCACTTATGTGGAAACAAAAAAGGTGATCACTTATTTACTTTTTGATAAGTTTAATAGTCTTTAATTTTTTTATTATCAATGGAATTTATAAATAAGGTTTAAAATTATAATCATCCCAGCAGGCTTTCCATAAAGCCCCTTGCTGTCTCATTGTGCATTCCTCTGAGATTTTGGCTCTGTGCTGGCCTGTGGAGACTCTCTCTGCCCTTCATCACTTTTCCATGGCGTCCTTATCTACCTATGCTATGCACTCCTTTTCCCTAATCCTCTTCATACACCTATTATTTTTCAGTGTTATTAATCTGGTTTCTTTTGACACAAAGGCTTAAAAGCCACTACCTATTTCGGTCTGTATTGCCAACTTTTCATGTCCCTGTCATGGTGACACCTTAAATCTCTGACAGCAAATGTCAAAATCTCCTAAAGTGCATTATAGACCAACTTCAACCAAACTTAATAAAGAATAGGGCAACTGTAAATAAAACAACTGTTATGGGTTGGATAAATGGCAATTTTTGCTGAATTCTAGGTACTAGCTATCTCAATATATAGATGAATTTGTATATCGTGTATATCACAAGTTAGTTTATTTCATTTGTGTGTTTTTAAAATCATTTTAATGACAGTTTACTGGTGATGGTGAATAGGCTTGAGTGTGTTCTGAAAGTTCAAGTATTTTCCATAGTTTTATAACAAGCAAATGATGAAACTGAGATATAAAGTAGTAAATGTTAGAATTTAAAAAGTAGTTAAATGTCTACTTAGTCTTGATTCTCTGCCAATTACTACAAATGATTGACTTCCACTTTCTAATCTTAGTATACTTACTTTGGAAGCAAAGTTAGAATTTTCTCCTTTATTTTTCATTCATTTGACATTTTAAAATATTCTCTCTCCTTTTTAATTACTAGTAAATATTGAGTGAATTTTCTTTTTGAATAGGGATTGCTAGACATGGTGGCTCATGCCTATAATCCAAACAGCTTGGGAGGCTGAGACAGGAGGATCACAAGTTTAAAACCAGCCTCATCAACTTAGCAAGGCACTAGTAAGACCCTGTCTCAAAATAAAAAATGAAGAGGACTGGGGATGTGGCTCAGCAGTTAAGGGCCCCTGAGTTCAATCCCCAGTTATCAAAAAAAAAAAAAAAAGTTACAAAACAAAAGCCTTGTTTTAGGGTGATATAGCTCAGTTGGTAGAGTGCTTACCTTGCATGCACAAAG